>CM035427.1:97605093-98065691 GCA_020310875.1 Ceratopteris richardii
TGAGGAGGAGTGTTAAAAATAAAGAAGTAAGGTCGTATATATTTTTGCAAAAAGGATTTTATTCAAATAGAAGAAAAATACAAAAATGAAAAATGGAAGCATTCACTTCTGCAAGTAGTGGAGGCCAAAAGAGAATCAATCAAAAGAGAATCAAATCCAAAAACTGAACTGTAAAAGGAGTGGTTGTCCAAAGTAGTGGAGAAATGATGGAGAAGAGCTCTCAAACTCATCATGAGAGTTTTTGGTCACTTGGCTATAAAAGAAGCAAGGGAGGACACTCAAGAATAGAGGAAGAAGGCATGGAAGTCCCCTTGTAGCTAGTTCATTTGGTTTGAGTCATTTCATTCAGTTCACTCTCATAGAGTATGTCTAGCCTCATACCCATTTTTGGGTAGTCTACTTGTGAGAGTCATATCTCTCAATATATGTATCCAATTTTAGAGTTGAAACATTTTTTGAAAAGACTATCATGAGTACTTCCATTATCTAGAGCAGTTTTATGAAATTTTTTATGGTTTGTGAGTTATTCAGTTTTTAGTGATGTCTATTTTTTAGCCTAACTGAGTGAACAGGTAGCCTGTTTTGAGGCAAAGAGTTTCCAACCCAAAACTACTCCAAATTGAGTGTTTTATAACTCATTTGAAAGCTCTAGGCTTCTGTTTTAAGTGACCAAAGTTTCAAGTTCATTGCAATTTTCACTTGGTACCAGTTTTCATTTGAAGGTTCAGCTATTGGCAAAAGTCTTGATCTTGAGAAGGTCTTCTACACTTTCCACTGCGAATAGGAGAGGAATTCTCCAACACTCAATTCTCAGATGATCAATTGAAGTCTTTTAACTTGTATTAGCAAGATATCTAAGTCTATTTGCTATGTCCAAAATAAAGTTTTCTAATTCCTACCAGGTTGAGAGCACTATTATTTTTTCCAGCATGTGTATGTACAAAAATAGCAAGTTTTGGGAGCTGCTCATTTTGCAACTAGTCTGTCTTGACTCAAACTTTTGAGATAATTGTTCCAAAACATTTGTGTGACTTTTTTGTGGATTTAGGAAGCTCAAAGGGTCTACTAACCAGCTCTGAAGTCTCAGTTGGTTGGTGTGAAGCTCGTTGTAGTAGCACTAACTCATCTTTGGATTGCACCCACCATCTCTCTTATAGTGGTATCAGAGCATAGTCAATCAACATGGGAGATGGATTTCCATCAACAATTGACAAATTGGATAGACACAAGTACCCAACATGGTCTATAAGGATGGAGACTTATCTTCAAGGGAGGAATCTATTTGGATACACATCTAGAGATGAAGCTATGCCAACCATGAGGAACAAAGGGCAACCATCGCATGAAGAAGAGGAAAGAATTTCAAATTGGTGTTCAAAGGATGCACTTGCAAGGTCCTATATTCTAAACTCAATCTCTGATTTTCTTTTACCTCATGTCAAGGGATGCAAGACATCAGAAGAGACTTGGAGTGAACTTGCTTCTTTCTTCTCCTTCAACAACAATGCAAGGGAGAACCAATGATGGATGGAGTTCACAACAATGAAGAAAAGCACCAAGCAAAGTGTGATTGATATGTCACAAAGATGAAGGATATTTTAGATCAACCTGGAAGCATTGGAGAGGTAATTGAAGAGGAAAAAATCATTAGAGAAATCATAAATGGAATCAAAGAAGATGATAAGTGGGAGTTCTTCACAACAACCATGGATTTGTACATGGATATGCATGTACCCAACCTCAACACACTCATGGGCCAACTCTTCACTCATGAAGCAAAGATGAGCAAAGGTGGTGAGTCCTCAAGAGGTAATCAAACTTTTGCCTTATATTCTAATAAAGCTAAGGTCAAGGACAAGTCAAAGAATAAGAAGAATGAAGATGAAGGTAGCTCTTTCCAAGAAAACTTTGCAGGTAGAGGAAGAGCTAGAGGAAGAGGTAGAGGTGGAAAGCAAGGCAGGGGGAGATTCCAATCATCTCAACCTTGCAATATATGTGGCTTATCTAATCATACTACTGAAGAATGTTTTAGGAACCCAAGGAATTCGTGAGGAAGATGATTCAATAGAGGTGGCTATTGATCAAATGGAGGGAGATATAATGGAGGCTACAACAACAACTACAACAACAAATACAACAATAACAATTACAACAACAACAACAACTATCAAAGTGGCCATAGAGAAAGAAGAGATTACAATAACTATGCAGAGGACCAAATTCAAGAAGATTCATTATTGATTATGAATCTATCAGTGAAGAAGGGTAAGGATGATGATCATATCTTTTACATTGATTTGGGATGATCAAATAATGTAGCACAAAATGTGGCTTTACTTTGTGATTTGGAAGATCCTCACAACAAACATGAAGTGCAAACAGGAGATGATACAAAGCACTCAATGGAGAAGATAGGTAATGTGAAGATATCAAATGGGAATATGAACCTCTTAAGTGAAGTCTTGTATGTCTCTACAATAACAAAAATATTAATAAGTGTTGGGAAGATTATAAAGTTCAATGTTTCTAGTGTCCTCAAAATCAAATGTAAAGAATCTACATGTTTTCTCTCCTTTTGAAATTCTCTTGAATCCATGTTGGGGGTCCTCCACTAAAAGAGCTTTGAGAAGCTTGTAGAAGGTAGAAAACTGCGTTTCGAAGCAATGAAGTTTGGTGAAGCCAACCGGCACAAGACCAGCCCTTGAGCTTATGGAGACTCAAATAGACCTTATAAGCATGTTATAAGTGCAAAGAAACACACTATGTACTTTGGAACATCAAGGAGAATGAATCGATACAAAACAGATAGGTTCGCAGGTCGACTAGCTCAAAAAACTTACTATCTATGGAAGAGACAATGAACTTCAAATGCCCATAGCGACCAGCATGATTACAATTAGAAAAACTCCTTTTATGGGAGTGATACACATAGGTTTGAGTGTATAGAATGCACAAAAGTGTAAGGAATAAGCAAAATATGCTATAGGAATGAATGCGACATTCACGGGTGGTACTTCCTATTTTTCAGGAATACATAGAGATTGACCCCAAGACAAAAAAACCCAGAGTTCTCCCAATCTACTGAAGAAAATGCAATGAAAATTTATAAGAATAAACTAGACAGTAATATCTTTCCAATGAGCCATCTTGCACTCAATTTGGAGCTCTGGGAGAGAGCAACAGTCTCTGCAAGATTACTGTTGGTGAAGAAGATGATGTAGAGAATTGAAGGAGCAAGACAATGATGGTCACATGTGTATGTATATTGCTTCCATGTAATGTACAAGTGATTTAAAGTCGTTATATAGACTCTAGGAGTGTTCCACGACTTCTAAAAGTGGATTTTGAATTCAAATGAAGGTGGGAATGGTTGTTGGAGGGAATCAATTCATTTTCCTACAATCTAGGAAAAGTGAAGATCTAGTTTGATCTACTTTTAGGTGATTGATTGCTTGATTGAATGCAACTTCAACCACCACAAATTCATGGGATTTGGGCTCTATCTTTCTACCTTTACATGTGCAAAGCTCAAGGCTTTTACAACGGTAAATGAACCATCAAAAATCTCTCAAAAAATACAATAAATGGGCATCAACAAAAGAACTCTCCAACAGATATTCTTTCGATGCGATAGAATTTGATGTAGATCAAATCCACCTCAAGCATAGTGTAAGCTTGATGTTCCAACAGCTCCCCCTCAAGCTAAAGTATGCTTGAGTCTTCATTCTCTGATAGGTTGAATACCTGCCATAGCTTTCAATCTACAAAGCTTTATTCCATCAAGTGCCTCCATCATCATATCTGCTACTTGCTTTTCAGTAGGAACAAAAGAAATGTCAATCTTCTTTTCCATGAGCTTCTCCCTGATGAAGTGGTAATGGACTTCTATGTGCTTGGTTCTCGCATGGAAAATAGGATTTGCTGCTAGATACATGGAACTTACATTATCTCTGTTTGTTATTGACTTTGGAGTTGTCCTCTCCAATCATTAAGTACAAAAGAATCAACAAATCATCTTTATTTTGTCAATCCTGGGAATATTCATAAGACCACAGCCCCTTCTAGATGATAGATTCATAGAAATAAGAGATTAATGGCTGGATTGCTGAGAAAAATTGAAGATGAAGAGAAAATCTAGGGTTTACCATAACTAAGGCAAATCTCCACCATTTTCTATGATCTTTGTGTCTAAAACATGCTATTTCATCAGCAGAATACAAATATGAAATCAGAATTGGAAAATATCACCTGCATCACTCAGACGTGATAATCGCGATTCTGTTCCAACAGACGATTTTCATATTCCTGTATCTTTCTTCACTTTATCTTCACTCATTACATCAGTAGACATCTCTCTTCATACAAATTACTCAGTAATACACAAATGAAACTCACAAATCTCCATGATTAAGCAAGAAACAAGATCTCGCATCAAAGAAAATACACACAACAAGAGAAAACACGATTTCAGCAGAAACTCTCTCTTCTCTATTGATAGCATGTACAAATGACTAACCAATCTCTCCAAAATAGAGAAAATTGACTTATATACATTTTCAAGTGTCCCCTTTCACACTTGAAATTTGGTCCTTTTCTCTAATTTTCTAAAAATATGCTATCTGGGAGTTTCTAAAAATTCTATAAAAATTACATAAGGTCCTTTGCAACATAAGGAAGACTCTTCCTTATTTTTACAACAATTTGCATAAATATTCTACAAGTTTTTTTGGCTTTTTACTAATATTTTACATCAAAATGCTTTTTCCAAAATGCATCTTCCAACATCCTTCCCCTCCTAGTCCTTTTGGCTCCTGACAAAAGACTTCCTTGTGTAAGCTTTGCTTTATTTCTTCTTCCTTTGATATACCTGTGACACCAGATCATGGCTCTTTCTTTCAGTAATATTCAAATTGTTGACCATCTCAAACAAGGCTTTTCTCCACTGTATTGCAGCTTCTGGTTTATCAATCACATCCTTTTTCAAATATTCAGTGTATGAGGCTTCATAGGCAGTAAGTCTTGATCTTGTGACAACTGATAGATTCCCAAAAATTTCTGATTCCCTTTCAAAAAATCCATAATCAAATGCATCTTCAAAAATTTGCAAAAAGTGACTGCCCAAAAATACTATCCTGCTATAATAAGCCATTAAGCATATCCTGTCAGGTGTCTCACTGAAATCAAATAATAGGGCATCTGTAGGAGAGTTGAAACCAATGTAATTCAAAACTCTCACATCAGTATCTGTGTATGTTTCTATACAGGCCAAAATTAGTCTCATTATTTTGATAAGTAATATACAAGCAGGGTCATTAACATCTTTGTATGTTGCTATAACTGACTCAGCAGTGTTCACCATATAACTCTTTGTAGGCCAAGTTCCTGCCTTTGGACCTGCTATCTTTGGGAAGTTTAACCACTTAGATGGAATTTGACCTTCTTTTCTTCTTTCCCAAAAGACAGTCCATTCTCTTCTTCTGGCAACAGGGCAATAAGCTGGATTGATCTTCAAATGAAGAGGTGCCTCTTTCCAAATCTTCCTACATTCCTTATTGGCGTCCAACCACCTATTCCTCCATTTGGGATTGGCCCTTTCAAATAACTCTTTAGTGACATTGATGTCCTCTTCATATTCCAGATATTTGTTTGGAGGTAGCCCTACTCTAGCCATTTGATAATTCTTTATGCTCTCCAAAATCATACAAAAAGGTATTTCGAGTCCATCTGCAGCCCAATGATGCTGATCTGGATTTATTCCCTTGTTCAGGGCAAATGTAACTATTTGATCTTCATACTCATCATGCATTTTTCTTATAAATTCCATTCTTGACTCTCTGCTAGTCAACAACTTTTGAACAAACTCTTCAAAGTATTCTTCCTCTGGTTCTTTGGCTGCTGGTTCATTATTCTCTTGCTCCCCATCAAGATTCCCTGTTTCATATTCTCTTGTATCTGTATCTTCTGCCTGTACTTGATCCTGAACTTCTTCTTGAGCTTTTGGTTTTTCCAACTGCTTCTGTAATTCTTCTATAGTCATCATTAAACTTTTATTCTGTGCTGCCCATAGCTCCTTTTCCTTCCTCCACTCATCTCTTTCCTTCTCCATCTCCATATGTAATTGATGATATCCTCTCATTGAGGTGGCAGCATGGGTGTTAGCCTGTTTCTCCATTTCTTTGGCCTCTTTTAATTCTATTTGAAGTCTTTGAATTTCTTTATGCAACTCTTCCTTTTCTTCCTCTTTCAACTGAGCAGATTTACCTTCATCTTTTAGTTGACCTTCTTCTAGCAACAATTTATTGATCTCTTCATGTGCTCTGGTCAGAATTTGATATGATGTTTGTAGGGTTCTGTATCTTCCCCCTATGGTTTTTAATTCCATTTCCATTTTGGCATTCTGATCTGATAATTTCACACTCTTCTCCTCCAAATACTGGATTCTGTTTTGTTTCTGTACTTCTGATTCTTCCAATACAATGATTCTATTGACATACTCTTCATGTTTTTCCTGTATCAACCTTAATTGTTCTGACATCTTCTCTTTTTCCTTTTTGTGCTCTTTGATAATCAAACTCCCTTTCTCAAATTCAGATTCAGCCACCATACCTGATATGATCATATTTCTGCTGGATGGTCTGAACTGTTCAATGTTATTCATGATTATCTGACAAGCTGATCTTATATTTTTGGGTATTCTTTCCAATCCTACTTCTATTTCTGTTTGTCTAACTTCAATTTGCTTGTCTTCTTTACCCACATCATCTTCTTCTGCTACTGTTTCATCATCTATATCCTTAGTGTCTTGTTCTTCATCATTATGATCATCATCTTCTGTTTCCTGTGTAGTAGCATCTTCTTCATAATCTAATGCTTGATCTTTTGCATCCTTTTGATCTGAGAAATCTGAAGTCCTCTTCTCTTCTAATGAATTTCTTTCTTCCAATACTTGTTGCTTTTCTGTAAATAGCTGCCCTTCCTGATTTTGCATTTCCTTTTCCTGTATTAGGGTTTCCTGACTTCTGTCTAATTCTTTTTCAACATGACCTGTTTGAACCTTCATGGGTTGCTCTTCCTGTCCCAGTTTTTCTTGAACTGACACTGATTCAATTTTTTCCACATAAGCAACCTGATCATTACTTTTTTGTACTTCTTGTCTTTCCACTTCTTGGGCTATATCTGATGCATTTGTATGAGAATCTTTCATCTGATCATTACTTCTCTCATTTGTGTATTCTTGTTCCTGCTCATCAATGTCCATAAGGTCTGCCTCTACTTCTTGTTCTTGATCATCCTTGGATGTAAATTCCTCATTGCTTTTTATATCATGTAATACATCCTTTATGCTTTGAATGATCTCTTCTTCCACAACTTTTCCTGTGACCTTTTGAACACTTTTTTCCCTTTTTATCTTCTTTATTTCCTGGTCTTTAAGTGCATCTTTTTGCTCTTTATCTGCACTATCCTTCTGTACCTCCTTTGCTAATTCCTCTATACTTTTACTCAATTTGAAATAAGTCTGTGATGGTTTTTTCCATATAGGTTTTATTCCTGTATGTACCACCCCACAACTGACTTCTTCTCTCATCTCGCCTTCCTCCTCTGTCATTACTGCCTTTCCTTTTAACAGCCTTCTTTCTTCCTCTGAGCTCATTTGTTGAACTGTTTCCCCCTGAGTCTGCTTTTCTTGAGACTTTTTTTTTGAGTCTTCAGGTGTCTTCAGCTTCTCTGTGGCCTATGTAACCATATTGGGAGTGTTTGGTATTGAAAGATTTAAACTTTTTAACAAAAAGCTTTCAATATCACTATCAGAATCAGAGGAAAATCGTGAAGATCCTCCTATTTCAGGTTCTATGGGCTTTGATACTTCTTCCACTGTGATAGGCTTCTGTGTTGCTTCAATGATTACTTCTTCTGTGCCTTTCATTGTTGCAGCTTCAACTACTGCCTTTCCTTTCCCTTTCTTAACCAACTTCTTCTTTTGGACCGGTTTCTTTGGCACTTTCTTTTTAACCACCACATTGGTTCTGGTCTCTGGAGGTCCTTGTAGCTCCTTAAAATATGCCATCAACTCCACCTCCTTCTTTACAAACACCTCTTCTGTGTCAGCTGCCATCATTTCATCATGTAATGTTTCATAATGCTCCACTTCTTCTTGGATCCAGTCTGTAGCTTTGCATGAGTAGTCTTCCAGCATTTTCTGATACTGAGCCTCATACATGGCTCTTTTGTTATTCCCTTGGGACAAATAAGCATATAACTGTTCTTTGCTTGTTTGAGGTGGATGGGGTTCACTAGAGGATTGCACCTCCTTTTGAGCTGCCACATGTTCTTCTTTTGTTACTTCAGTCTGTTCTAATTCCACCTTCCTGGGATCCAACTTTCTCTTTTTTACTGGAATCACTTCTTCCGAGACTATTTTCCTTTTCATCCCAGTTCCTCTCATACTGGTGTGTCCCACTGTTTCTTTAGTATGCATCCTTTTGGGAGGGCTTTTTACTCCTAACATAAGATTCCTGAAGTACTGTGCTGGTGTACCTTGGTAGTTTTGGAAAACAAAAGAATTGTAAGAACATCCTTATAGCATATTCTTCATTTTCCCTTCCTTTGAAATCAGTGAACTTTGCATATCCATTGTAGGTTTCCTTATTCTTTTTGACAAAGCTTGGGTCAAGTTTGGTCCCCATTGGAAAGAATTGTAAGGCAGCTCTGATATGTTCGGCTTTGATAGTAACATGCACCTCCTGATTATCTTTATTCTTCACTTTGCATCTGAAGTAGGCATCATTTCCTTTCCCTACTTCTTCCAAGCTACTCATCACTTGTGCTACTCTTTCAAAGTCAATAAAGAAGATAGGTTCTTCCAAGAGTTTGTGCAGTCCCACAGCTTTCCATCTCTTCATGTTGACAGTAGCTTTCTAAAACCTGTAAAACTCTTGACACAGCATAGTGTACTTATATCCTCCAACTCCCACTGTGAAAATATGTTGACCTATCACTCCCCAAATTTCTTTAAGTTCTTTTACTACTTTTTCAGCTTCTGGGATTTCTGTATCTTCATCTGATTCTAAGTCCACTTGTTCCAGTGTTGTCTCACTGTCTAGAAACCAGTGTCCTCTTGACAAAGTTACTGAATCTGCTTTGAAGTCATGGATTGTCAACTCTTTTGCATTCACCATCCTGTATTTATGATATATAAAAAAGAAGAAAACACTCCACCCACATGAGTCACAAGAATTCACAAGAAAATACTGTCTTATTCTGAAATGTCATATATATAAAAAAAATGAAAAAGACAAGTTCTAAGCAATTTTTGCTTCTTCAAAGGACTCAATTTCAAGTGAGCATTACAGGTGTAGCAAGATGTCTAATGTGCTCTCTTCAATTATCACTTCCTTGCTTGTCATTCCTTTTTTTTTTTTAAAAGAAAACAATTCTTGAATGAAATGATGATGGAAAAAAATGATTAATGAAAAAGCTTCAAAAAGTAGAATAAAAAAGATGATCATAAAAAATTGAACAAAAATAATATAAATTTTCCATAATAATTTACTCTCCTCCTCCCTATATCTTGCTTCGTGCTTTTTAGATTTAAAAGGAAAATAAAATACACAATTTTTTCCATTTTTTTCTTAATCAATTTGTTCTTCTTCTCTTTTTTTTCAATTCTTCTCTTCCTTCTTTTTTTTTTTTAATAATAATGACATTTTTTCTATTCTGTCCTCTTTCCTTCCCCTCCTAATTCTCTTTTAAGGGAAAAGGATTAGAAGAAAATACTTTTGTCATATTTTTCCTCTTTTTTTTTTTTTTTTAATAATGTTGTGTTCCAATATTATGAAGATAGTTCAAGTGTGGATGATCTCTTTTCCACTGACACAATTCTGATTTTTTTACCAAATAATGTTTCACTCCAATTGTCCTTGTGTCATACAAACATCCATGTTTCATAGACAAACATTTTGTAGCCTTTTTTGGTTTCCATATCCATTGTGTTCCAACTTCCTGTTTTGATGAGTAATATCTGTGCATGCCCTCTTTCCATGTCCCCCTTGTTATGATTTGTTGATGTTTTAAATTAGGCCATAACTGTCTTCTTCCTTTTGTCTCACCATTCTTCTTTACTCCTGTAATCTTTTGTTGGTTTTGATTGTATGAAGCTTGATCATTTTGTATTGGCAATATGTCCCTGTCCTTCATTGAGAAAGTAAATCCTTCCATGTCTGGGTCTTGAACATCTGGATGAACTTCCTGTTCTTCATTACTCAGAAAAAGGATTAAAAACTTTTTGTCATTTATGGTTAAATTAAGCTTCATTTTTTCAAAGTTCATAATAACTCTACCTTGTTTGAGCCAGGGTTGTCCCAAAATCAACTTTTCAGTCATCAAATGGTCTGGCCATTCTTCACAATCTATTTCCATATATTCATCATTAAATTTAACTTTAATAGAAAGTGAAGACATACTCTGAATTATTTTTCCTTCTAGGGTTTTGATCAAAATTCTGCTTTCAGACCTCTTCATACTAAATTTGTTTACCAAGGTTGAGCTGATCAAGTTCACTTGAGCTCCTGAATCTACCAAAACCCTTATATTTTCATTTTGATAATTCATTACAATCAAAGGCAAATGTTCTTTTTGTTTTAGAGTTTTTTCACATAAGCACACTTCTTTTAATTTTCTGATTCTCTCATTGGCTTCTTGTTGAGCCTCTTTTCTGATGTTCTCCTCTTCTTTTTTTCTATTTTGAGCCTGTTGCAGTCTTCTCCATTCATCAGTAGTTAATGGACAATCATACCTCTTAACTCTACATCCACTTATGAAATTTGGCATGATTTCTCCATCAATGTTAGCTAATTGAATGGCTCCACTTTTACTTATCTGATGTATGATGTATGGTCCATGACCTTTTTTCTGAAATTTCTTCTGATGTTCCTTGACTCTGTAAGCCAGGACCAGGTCTCCTTCTTGTAGATCTTTTTCTTTTATGTGGACATCATGATAAGCTTTTTGTCTTTTCTTGTCTGTGTATATGCTCATTACTGCTTGGAGTCGAGAAGCTCCTAGTTTTTCCAAATCTATGACCCTCTCAGATAATTCATGTCCTGTCCAATTGTATTGGCTTCCCACCTTCAATGTTGGAATAAGAAATTCCATGGGTAAGACTGCATTTCGGCCATATACCAAATTAAATGGAGTAGTTCCTAATGCAGTTTTGTATGCCACTCTATAGGCCCAAAGAACATGATTAAGTTGAGAATCCCAATCATTTCTATTTGTGTTGACTAGTTTGGACAATACAGTACAAAGTACTTTATTAGTGCTTTCTGCTGACCCATTGGCTTGTGGGTGATATGGGGCTGATTTTCTATGACTAATCATGAAGTGTTTGGTCATGTTTTCTATGATCTGGTTCAAAAAATGAGTCCCCTTATCACTTACCAATTCAATTGGTAGTCCAAATCTAGTGATAATATTTTCATACAAAAATTTAGTAGTGGTGTGAGCATCATTTCTTTTAGTAGCTTTGGCCTCAGCCCATTTTGTCAAATAATCTGTAGCTACTAGTATGTATTCTGCATGAGATTGTTTAGCTGGAGGATGTATTGGTCCAATAAAATCCAATCCCCATTTGCTAAAGGCTCTAGCTGAAATTAATGGAATTAATGGCATGTTATCTCTTTTATTTGGTTGACTCACCCTTTAACAGACATCACACCTTTTTACATAAGTTCTAGCATCAGGAAATAGGGTTGGCCACCAAAAGCCAGAATATAAAATGAGTTTGGCTGTTCTATCACTTGAAAAGTGACCTCTTGTCACTCTAGAGTGTGCCATTTCCAACATCTCTAAATACTTTTCTTCAGGAACACGAATTCTCAGATATCCATCCATTCCTCTCTTGTATAATTGCTCTCCTATGAGTTGATATTCTTCTGAGATCACTTGTGGATTTCTTGAGTCAGCACCAGCTATTATTTGTTTCCCTTTCTCCTTTCTCTTCAATTCCTCAACAATGTTTTCACTCCATTCAAGGTTTTTCTGAAACCAATATAAAGTTATTAATTCTGATTTCTGCAATGCTTGACATTTTTGACAGTTATCAATATATCTCTCTACATCTTGAATCTTATTTGGCCAATGTACTCCCATCCTATTAAGGTTGCTTAGAGTGACTATCTTGGAAGCATGAGTACATGGGTTCCAGCAATGAGCTTTTCTTACATATTCATGTTGCTCCTCTTCTGGAGTACAATATTCCAGTATACCTGACTGATTGAGGTGATACAAATGTCCAGCTAACAACATGAAATTTTTGCTTTGTAACACCAGATGTGTGTTATTCCCTAATGTCCTACAAGGTCCCATGGTTAACAAAGGAACTAATGACATGGACCATTCAAGAACACTTTCCACCTTGAATAGGTATGTATCTGGCAGGTCATCATCTAAAGGTGAACTAGGTTCTTTGGACTGGAATCTAGACAAATGATCTGCTCTCAAGTGTGTTTTTCCTTGTCTAACCACCACTTCAAATTCAAATTCCATTAGTAAAAGAAACCATCTAACTATTCTTCCTGTATGACATGGTTTATTTACTAAATAAAGTAGAGCTTGGTGATCCACAAAGAATTTAAACTTGTTGGCCAATAGGTAATGTTTATATTTTTTCACAGCAAATATCATTCCCAACCCTTCTCTCTCAGTGGTTGTATAGTTCTTTTCTGCAATGTTCAATTGTCTACTAGCATATGCTACTGGGAAATCTAGTTTGCTTCCTTCTATAGGTTGTGCCAACACACATCCCAAAGCATAATTTGAAGCATCCACATGCACATGAAATATTTTGTCCCACTAGGGAGTTTTTAGAATTGGGGCTATCACCAAACAAGTTTTCAATGTTTCAAAGGCTTGATCATATTCTTTAGTCCACTCAAACTTTGTGATGAGGGCGTATAAGGGTTTGGCTATATCAGCAAATTTGTGTACAAATTTCCTATAGTACCCACAATGTCCCATAAAAGTTTGGAGTTCCTTCACATTTGTAGGTCTTGGAAGCTCTATTATGGCTTTTATCTTCTTCTCATCAGTAGAAATTCCATTTTTTGAAACTATGTGACCCAACATTCTTCCTTGTCTTACAAAGAATACACACTTTTCAGGATCTAAGCATACTCTATATGTCCTGCACTTCCTGAATATTTTTTCTAAATCTTGTAAATGATCCTGTCTTTTTAAAGAAAAAGTGCATAGATCATCCACATAGATTTCCATTACACTTCTCAAGAATTCTTTGAAGATATGACACATCAACCTTTGAAAAGTTGTTGGGGCATTGGTCAATCCAAAGGGCATAACCCTAAAGGCATAAATCCCCCATTCTGTAGAAAAGGCAGTCTTATGTTGGTCCTCCAGTGCTATTGGTACTTGATTGTATCTTGAGAACCCATCTAGAAAACTATACACTTCCTTTCCTGCAACTCTCTCAAGCAAATGATCTGTTATTGGCAGTGGATAACTATCCCTTATAGTTGCTGCATTTACTTTCTTCAAGTTAATACATACCCTCAATTTTCCATTCTTTTTCGGCACCACAACTATAGGTGATATCCATTCAGTATACTCAATTTCATAAATGAAGTTAGCAGCCAACAATTTGTCAATTTCTTCCTTTATTTTGGCAGAGTATTTATCATTAAATGTATAATGTCTCTGTTTGCTGGGTTTTGCATCAGGTGTCATAGGAATCTTATGCTCACAAATTTTTGGATCAATTCCTTTCAAATCTTTATAACTGTAAGCAAATACATCCCTATAGTTCTTTGCTAGGTCCCTTAATGCTTCTTCTTCTTGTGTGGTCATATCATCAGCTATTACTATCTGTCGCTCTTCTCCATCTTCCCGAGTAATCATAATCTTCTTAGTTTGTTCTTCATTGTCATATGCCTCTCCTTTCTTCTTCTCTCTTTTTGGTTTCATTTTTAGAAATAATCTATCTTCTACTTCATAAGTTTTAAAATTTGTTGGTACATCAAAGTATTGATCCTTGTTTGTTTCCTCTTCTTTCTTCTCTTTCTCCTTGTCTTTTTCTATTTCTTTATGTTTATGTTCCTTGTATTTGCCTGAGATTTTATCTTTGATTGCATCCTCAGCTTTTACTGCTTCCAAATACTGTGTTTTTCCTTTTTGTAATATCATTTCTTGATTCTGATCCTCTTTTGTTTGTGATACACTTATCATGTGTATACCAATGTGGAAAACATCAAAGCCTTCTTCATTTTGAAACTCCACTCCTACATATTCTTCACTGGCTAGATCCATGGTAGCCAAGATTTGGTTCCACCCATAAGGCTCAAATTCTTCATCTTTGAATTGTTGTGGCACATAACTTTCATCTTGTATTTGTCTTCCTTCCACACAATCTTCTCTTTTCAGTCTCCTTTTTCTATTGGTGAGATTTCTTATCATGTTGCACTTCCATATTGCTGATTCACTCTCTTCTTGATCCTCCACCTCTGATTCTTCACTTTCTTCTTGATTCTGATGTATTTTGTACCATTCTTGAGGAGATATATCACAGTAGTGCCCATTCCTTAAGTTCACTCTTGTTATTCTTCCTTTGCTTTGGAGATATAAACAATCATTACCCCAATCTTGTACAATTTGCATTTGTCTCATGAAAGGTCTTCCTAGGATGATTTCATATGAAGTGGATTGTGGAAATTCTACTATGGCAAAAGTATGTTCTATTTCCATTCCACATATGTCCACAATTACTTTTTCCCAAATACCTAGGGGTTTTTCTATATGTCCATCTGCAAGTTGTAATCTCATCTTAGTGGGTAGTAATTCATTTCTTCCCCATTTCTCCCAGGTTTGTTTAGTCATTATGGCCACTCCTGATCCACTATCCAAAATGGCTTTAGCAAAGTTTTTTCCATATTGTATTTTTAGGGTTGAATTTCCTTCTTCTCCTTCACAATACCCTCCTATTTTATCAATAGGAATATACCATAATTCCTCTAATTCTTGTAATGGTGAATGAAAATTTCCAGGTATTGTTTCCCCTTTGTTCATTTTGTTTTGTAGGTGAGGATTTTGTTTCAACAATTCTTCCCATGTTGTGTGACATGTAATGCTACATTGTTCATCTATAATCATTTGGAATGTTATTTGTGGATTTTCCTCTTTGTTAACATTTTCCTTGGTTTTTGTTTTCTCAAGTTGTTCAATTGTTCTCTGAGAGCTGTCTTCTTCCCCCATTCTGAGTTGTGCTTCCTGAATGATTTGTTTGCACTTTAGCATCCTTTCATGCTCTAATTCTGGTATGGGATAAGCCACTGCATGATCTACAGGACTTGGTCCTTCTTGAATCCTTCCCTTATATGCTTTGATTAGGGTGTCTAGACTCTGAGAACTTCCTATTTCAGATAGATTTTGGGTTTTTTTAGGAGGAGTACTTTTTGATTGTTCCTGATTGTCTTCTTCCAAATTTTTGCCCATTCTTCTTTTCTTTTCCCATTTCCCTTTTTGTCTATTTCTTTTCACCTTTGAGGCTGATCCTTCATTTTGTTCCTTAATTGTTCCTTGTTGCTTGACTTGTGCCCTTGTTATAACATTTATTCCAACTTGATCATTGTCACTCAATTCCTCCTGTTCCATAATATTAACTGTTTTTAGAGGTATGTTATTGGGTGTGTTCTGTTGTTCTCTGCCACAATCCTTGCAGTATGCTCCCTCTATTGTGAATGTTGGAGGTTGCGGACAGTCTCTGATGAAATGCTCTCCCCCACACCTATAACAAGTTATCTTTGGTCCCCCTTTGAATTAAGGTTTTTGATTGGACATGTAATTGTTGGTAATGTACATAAATGTTGCTGTGTCCATTTCAATTTTCCCATTTCCCAAATCTAGGGCTTTTAGCTCAGGTTCTCTCACCTCACATTCTTCCCAATCTTCCTGATATCCTTCACTCCATTGATATTCTTCCTTATAAGGTGATCTTAGTCTTGAATGTCCCTCCTCGATTGGTGTGTATTTGGTTGGTACCACATTAGTTGGTATAGGAGGCTGTTGTCCAAGTACAAGTCTTGGTTGCTTAGTATAGCCTGATTCCCTCTGAGCCATATAATCTCTTTCCTTGATGGGTTGTTTGTTATAGAAGCATTCCTCCCTGGTATGGTTTGTCCATTTTCTCTCTAGTGTACAGTACTTAAGTGTCTTCCTATCTTGTATGTGTGGTGGCTTCTGATATGGGCATTGTTGTGCCAGATGGTTTTCTCCATAGATGTAACATTTTTTATTTGTGTTTATCCTAGAGTTTATCAAATTAGTTTTAGTGCTTACCTCTAGGGCTTTAGCAATAGCTTGAGCCAACTCTTCTGCTGGAGGAATTTTGTCTTCATATGATCTGGGTTGATCAAATGCTAACAGATCTTGACCTCTGTTGTCCTCCAAATCTATTGCTTCCTTAACACAGGCTGCTAAGTCAGGACATCTCCTATAGTACACTAGGGTTCTTAGTTGAGCACTTCTCAAACCCTCAATGAATAAGGATACTTGTTTTGCCCTGGAAGGTACTTCCTCTCTTGGGCATCTGTCAATGTATTGTTTAAATCTTCTGGCTGCTTCTCTAACATTTTCATCCTTTTGTTGTTTGAAGCTATGTATCAATGTGGCTGTACTATGTTTTATTCCGGTCTTAGAGAATTCCCCAATGAAAGCTTCTAAGAAAGATTCAATATCCAGGTACATTTCCTTTCTCAAAGGAATGAACCAGGATAAGGCTGGTCCTGTTAGGGTTAGTCCAAATGCCTCAAATTGTACTTTGTAGTCTTCTACCTCCTCAGCTCTAATCAATTGTCTAAATTCTACAGCATGAGCATGAGGATCTGAATACCCCTCATATTGGTTCTTCATGCATTTGGCTACTTGGTATGGTCTAAGCATTCTACCCTGAGGTTTCCAATGAGGTCTTCTTCTGAGTGGGAAGTCATTGTATCCTTCTGGTTCCTTGTCAAAGGGATTTGGGGAAATATGTGTCCTTCTCCCATGTTGTTGTTCATTACCAGTGTAGTTTTCATTTGGCTTAGGTAAATTTGTTTGTTCCATGTTATGTTCCCAAGGTCCCTTGTCAGCACATTGCCCTAGGTCATTTGAATTTTCTGGGTCTTGAGAGAATATGTATACACATCCTTGCCTATCTTCATATCTTCCATCTTTGAATTGGGCTACAGGGGTTATATTCAGGGGAACTTCTAAATTTCTCAATCTAATGAGAGATTTATGCATTCCATCCTGATATACATAGGTTCCAAACCTATTTGTATACATGTATTTGAGAATGTTTCTAAAATCCCCAGTTTCCATTGGCTCATTTGTTTCATTTAAGTTTTCCATGTTGTTTTCTTGCCCTAAACTTCTTTCTTGTCTTTTGCTAATTCCCGGCTCTGTCTCCTTCTTTGTTAATTCTTGTTTGGAAAGTGAGTTTAGTTTGTTTCCAGACCTAAGTAACATTCAACTAATTTTCACAATTTCAAACTCAAAAGAGTGTTTGTTACAATTTTCCAACTAAGGTATTGTTTTTTCCACAATTGTCTATCTATGTTTGTGTCTTTTCACGATTTTCTATCAAAAGTCGTGTTTTTCACGATTTTCTGGTTAAAATTGTGTTTGTCACGATTTTCTACCTAAGTTATTGATTTTCCACGATTTTCTGGTTAAAATCGTGTTTGTCACGATTTTCTACCTAAGTTATTGATTTTCCACGATTTTCTATCAAAAATCGTGTTTTTCACGATTTTCTGGTTAAAATCGTGTTTGTCACGATTTTCTACCTAAGTTATTGATTTTCCACGATTTTCTGTCAAAAATCGTGTTTTTCACGATTTTCTGTCAAAAATCGTGTTTTTCACGATTTTCTAGTTAAAATCGTGTTTGTCACGATTTTGTGATTAAAATCGTGTTTCCCACGATTCTGATCTCAAAATCGTGTTTTCCACTATGTTGTGCTCAAAATCGTGTTTTTCACGATTTTGTTCACAAAATCGTGTTTTTATCTCAAAATCGTGTTTTCCACGATGTTGTGCTCAAAATCGTGTTTTTCACGATTTTGTTCACAAAATCGTGTTTTTCACGATTCTGATCTCAAAATCGTGTTTTCCACGATGTTGTTCCCAGACAATCGTGATTGCTCACAAATTGTAAAAAACATGATTTTCTTATGAAAATCGCGTTCTGGGAATCGCGATGTTGTTCTTAACTCACAAAATCGCGATTTTGAGTTTAATTACAGAATCATGATTTTGATCAATTTACTTATAAATTTTTTGATAGTGATTTTTTTATTTTTGATTTCACCTATAGAATCGCCTAATCATTTCTCTAACATGCAATGAAAGAAACCTTCAAAAATTTTGAATTTATTCACTGTAAACTCAAAAACTCAGAATCGTGATTCCGAAATTTTCCTACTATTCCTATGTTTTCACTTTCAACTGTTGAAACTTTTAATGACAATGGAAAAAAATTGATAATGACATTGTTTACCTTCCTTGCTTGGTCCAAAAAGCTCTCAAATGCTTGGTTTGTAGAAGATCGCAAGTTTTTCACTCTCTCTCTCTCTTACTCTCATTCAAAATGAAATTTTCCTTCAATTCCAGATTTTTATAGTGTTAAGAAAATCGCGTTTTTGTGTGATTTCCAATTTTTCACACTCTTTCACTTGTTCAACCTCACTTACTCAATCTTAATGATCTCCTCTACTCTTTCTTATCTCAAAGTACCCAAATTTGCTAGAATATCCAGAAATTTTTCTTTACAGAAAATCGCGATTTTGTGTAGAGAATCGTGTTTTTTCTATAGACCTTATCTTGTGCAATTTGAGTATTCTATGTCCTTGCTTTCTTTCAATACCTTTTCTTCTTTGTAATCCTCCCAATTCCTGAACTATTGCACCAAAACCACAACCTTACTCAGAAAGTCGCGATTTTGTACAGAAAATCGTGTTTTTGCATACTTTTGATTTTATGCCAATTTGAGTAGTTTTTTTTTCTTCCTGATTACCTTCAACACCCTTCAACAACTTCAATTCAACAGTCACTTGAAATGTTATTCCAAAATCAACACTTTTTACAGAAAATCACGATTCTGTGTAGAGAATCGTGTTTTCTAATTTTCTGGTTTTTTGACCATTTTTTGTTTCCTTGTTCAGTTTTCCCCAATTACTCTTGTTCACAACACCTCAGTTCAACTTCCTAACAAGAAAAGAAATTTGTTTGATTGTTTTTTATGAATTTTATGAATTTTTTTGGTATTTTTGCCCTAAAAATAAAGGTGAACACTTTACTTTGGGTTTCTGGTTTTGGTGATCCACTGATCCCATGTTTCTTGATTGGTTATGAGTTTCTATGTCCTTAGCTATCACTAAAGTGCAAAAGAAAATTTCTCAAATGAAAAAGTGTTATGGAAGGCAATCAATTTTTGCAAAGATAAACTCAATCACATCTTTCTTTTCAAAATGCAGAACAACTCAAGATTAATGCTCAGATTTGGTCAACAACTAAATCCCTTTTACTCACATCTAGCTACTTTAACTGTCCTTTCCTTAGTATCACCATGTTATCTTCCCAAGATCACCCATGGTGCCTAGTACTTGGGAAAAAAGAAATCTAAAAATGCAAGAATAGACTCAAGTTACCTCAATCTTCAGCTTTCTTGGCTCAAATCTTCCACACACCTGCACTTTTACTTCAACAATGTGATGAGCAACTATCAATTTACAAAGATTTCAGCACTTCCATTTCTACAAGACATCAATTGCTTTCTTTTTTCCCCAAAGACAAACAATGACATCTACCTATTCATGTACACATTTCTTAATTGATGAGTTTTACCTTTTTCTTGTGTTGGTTACCATCATCAACAGAAGATCCAGCAAAGGTCCAACTTCAATGAAGTTCTTGGAATGTTCCCCGGCAACGGCGCCAAAAAATGTTTGTTATTGACTTTGGAGTTGTCCTCTCCAATCATTAAGTACAAAAGAATCAACAAATCATCTTTATTTTGTCAATCCTGGGAATATTCATAAGACCACAGCCCCTTCTAGATGATAGATTCATAGAAATAAGAGATTAATGGCTGGATTGCTGAGAAAAATTGAAGATGAAGAGAAAATCTAGGGTTTACCATAACTAAGGCAAATCTCCACCATTTTCTATGATCTTTGTGTCTAAAACATGCTATTTCATCAGCAGAATACAAATATGAAATCAGAATTGGAAAATATCACCTGCATCACTCAGACGTGATAATCGCGATTCTGTTCCAACAGACGATTTTCATATTCCTGTATCTTTCTTCACTCTATCTTCACTCATAACATCAGTAGACATCTCTCTTCATACAACTTACTCAGTAATACACAAATGAAACTCACAAATCTCCATGATTAAGCAAGAAACAAGCTCTCACATCAAAGAAAATACACACACCAGGAGAAAACACGATTTCAGCAGAAACTCTCTCTTCTCTATTGATAGCATGTACAAATGACTAACCAATCTCTCCAAAATAGAGAAAATTGACTTATATACATTTTCAAGTGTCCCCTTTCACACTTGAAATTTGGTCCTTTTCTCTAATTTTCTAAAAATATGCTATCTGGGAGTTTCTAAAAATTCTATAAAAATTACATAAGGTCCTTTGCAACATAAGGAAGACTCTTCCTTATTTTTACAACAATTTGCATAAATATTCCACAAGTTTTTTTGGCTTTTTACTAATATTTTACATCAAAATGCTTTTTCCAAAATGCATCTTCCAACAATCTCCAAATATGTGAGGTTTGGAACTCACTAGTCCCAAATCTGTATACAATGCTTTTAACCATATTGCCTCTTGAGTTGCTATGGTCAAGCCTCTGTACTCTGCTTCAGTTGAAGATAAAGCAACTGTTGGTTGCTTCTTAGAACTCCATGACACTAGCTTTGAACCTGCAAATGCTAAGTAGCCAGATGTACTTTTATATCATCCTTAACTCCTGCCCAATCTGCATCTGAGTAGATTTTGATATCCAACTCTGAAGTGTAAGGATATAATATATCTTCGTTGATTGTACCTTTGAGATACTTAAGTACTATCTTAGCTGCATCCATGTGTTTTCTTCTCAGTGAGTGCATGAACTGACTAAGCACTCCCACACCATATGAGATGTCTGCCCTTGTATGAGTAGCATATATCAAGCTACCTACCAAGCTTTGATACTCTTTAATGTCTTCAATTTTCTCATCTTCATAAACACTTATTTTATGATTCATCTCCAAAGGCGTACCTGCAGGTTTAGTGTTCTCCATTTTGAACTTGAGAAGAAGATCCTGAATGTATGTTCTTTGAGTCAAATACATTCCTTCATCTGTATATATCACCTGCATACCTAGGAAATATGTGAGCTCACCTAGGCCACTGATTTTGAACTCCTCTTGCATGTGTCTCTTGATCCTTTGAATGCCATTTAGATCATCACCTATCACAATAATATCATCTACATATACACATAGATAGATAACCTCATTGTGATCCCTTTTGATGAATAGAGAAGGATATGAGCTGTTAGCTTTGAACCCTTGATCTTGAAGATATGTAACCAACCTGTAATTCCAAACTCTAGGAGCTTGTTTCAATCCATACAATGCTTTCTTAAGTTTGCAAACATAAGATGGGTGATTAGGGTTTTCAAAACCTAGTGGTTGTGACATGTATACCTCTTCACTTATCCAACCATTTAAGAATGCATTTTCCACATGAAGTTGGAGGAGTCTCCAATTCCTTGCAGCAGCTACACTTATCAATGTCCTGATTGTAGTCATCTTTGCAACTGGTGAGAATGTTTCCTCATAGTCTATACCATGAGTTTGTGAGCATCCTTTGGCAACTAATCTTGCCTTGTACCTACAAACTGATCCACCTGAATTTCTTTTAACTTTATATACCCATCTTCAACCAATTACCTTTTGATTTGGCAATGTTGAAACCAAATCCCAAGTGTCAATCTCCTTCAATGCATCTATCTCTTCGTTCATGGCCTTTTCCCAATTAGGGTTTCCCTTTGCCTCTTCATAGGTTGAGGGTTCCTCTAAAATAGAGTCTTTTCCCAAGTAGATTGAATGCTTTGTAACAAATGTGGAATCATATCCATACCTTTCTGGTTGTTTGTTCTCTCTTACTGATCTTCTAGGTGCTTGTTTTCAGCATTCTCCAACCTCTTGCATCTTTGCTTTGCCTCTTGACTTCCATAGCTTGTAACCCTTTTGTCTTTCATCTTGGTCATCGTCTGTATCACTTCTTGGATCCTGGACTTGTGTATCATGCTTGCTTCCTAATTGATGAGAGTCAGAAACAAGATCATATGGTAGTGTTACCTTTTATTTGTCTTCATCATACCAAGACTTGTGTTCTTCAAACACAACATCTCTACTTGTAGTGAATTTCTTGGTTGAAGGATTGAAGAACCTATAACCCATGTGAGTTGAATCATATCCAATAAACACTGCCTTTGTTGCCCTTTCATCTAGCTTACCTCTTATTTGTGATGGTACATGAACATAAGCTAAACAACCAAAAACCTTGCAATGTCCAAGACTAGTTTTTCTTCCATGCCCTGCTTCATAAGGAGTCATACCTTGAAGTGATTTGGATGGTAGTCTATTGAAAAGGTACATAGCAGTTGAAATAGCTTCTACCCATAGATAATGTGGCAACTTCTTCTCTTCAAGCATTGTTCGGGATGATCCAACCAATGTCTTGTTTCTCCTCTCTGCAATTCCATTTAGTTGAGGAGATGTTGGAAGATACATTTTTGAAGAATATTTTGATGTAAAATAGTTGTAAAAAGCCAAAAAACTTGTAAAATATTTATGCAGTTGTTGTAAAAATAAGGAAGAGTCTTCCTTATGTAGCAAAGGATCCTATGTAATTTTTATAGAATTTTTAGAAACTCTTAGATAGCATACTTTTAGAAAAATAGAGAAAAAGACCAAATTTCAAGTGTGAAAAGGGACACTTGAAAATGTATATAAGTCAATTTTCTCTATTTTGAGGAGGTTGGTTATTTGTTGATCATTGGTACATGCTATCAAGAGAATAGAGAGAGTTTCTGCTGAAAATCGTGTTTTCTCCTGTTTGTGTGGTTTCTTTGAGGTGTGAGCTTATTTCTTGTTTAATCATGGAGATTTGTGAGATTCATTTGTGTAATACTGAGTAAGATGTATGAAGAGAGATGATTACTGATGTATTGAATGAGTATGAAGTGGAGAATGGTGCAGAGAGATGAAAATCGTCTATTGGTACAGAATCGCGATCATCTTGTCCGTGTGATACAGGTAATATTTTTCAATTTTGACTTCATAATCATGTTCTGCTGAGAAAATAGCATGTAATAGACACAAAGATTGTCGAAAATGGTGGAGATTTGCTCTAGATAAGGTAAACCCTAGATATTTCCTCTTCATCTTCATTTTCTCAGAATTCCAGCCATCATTCTCTTGTTTCTATGAATCTATCATCTAGAAGGGGCTGTGGTCTTATGAATATTCCCAGGATTGACAAATTAAAGATGCTTTGTTGATTCTTTTGTACTTCATGATTGGAGAGGACAACTCCAAAGTCAATAACAAACAGGAGAGTACCTAGTAGTCACTTCCCTTTCGATACCTTTCTCCTATAAGAACTCATCAAACTCTTTGGAGAAGTATTCTCTCCCTCCATCATATCTGAGCTTCTTTAGTGATCTACATGTATGATTCTCCGCATGTGCAAGATACTTCTTGAAGCAATCAAACACTTCATTCTTACTCTTGATAAAGTATAGAACAGTCCATCTACTATGGTCGTCAATAAATGAGACATAATACCTTGATCCTGCCAATGAAGGTTCTTGACTTGGTCCCCATACATCTGTATGTACTAAGTCCAATAAGTTGTTGTGGATGTAGCCTTTGTGGTTGAATGGTTGTCTTTGTGCCTTCCCAATCTGACATGCATCACACCTGTTGATCATGTGTTGCTTTGATATGTTCGGCAGTCCTAGAGCACTTTGATACCTGCATATATCCTTCAAGGTTCTTTCATTCACATGAGGAAGTCTCTTATGCCACATTTCAAGCTCACTTAGGGTTTGAGACCCAAAGTTGAATAGAGCTATGTTCTTGGTTTCTCCTACTTCAAAAGTAAACAGCCTACCATGCTTATCACCTCAGGCTATCTTTTTGAAGCCTTGACACGGATCTTCCACAAAAGCTCCATGTTGGGTGAACCTAACTTGCAAGCCTTTTTCAACTATTTGGCCTACACTTATTAGGTTTTTAGTGCTAGTGGGTACATAGAGAACCTTACTTAGAATGTTTATCCTACCATTGGAAGCTTTGACATTACCAATGTTCTCCACATTATGCTTTATGTCATCCCCTGTTTGCACTTCATGTCTATGATTTGGATTTTCCAAATCAGATAGAAGACCAATGTTGCCTGCAACATGATTCAAACATCTTGAATCTATATAGACCAAATGATCATCTTCTTTACCTTCTTAATGGCTTAGATTCATGAGAAGCAATGAGTCCTCAAGTGTTTGATCTTCTGAATAATTGTTGTAGTCCCTTCTATTATAGACTCTATTGTTATTGTTAAAGTTGTGTCCATCTCTACCTCTATTGCTGCCATATCCATCTCTTCCACTTCCTTTCTAGGTCTTCCCATTGAATGAGTAATTCTGAGTGGTGTGGTTAGTCTTATCGCATATGGCACAAGGTTGAACATTCTGACCTTTGGCTTTGTCTTGATTTGGTCCTTTCTTCTTGCCTTTCCACTTGCTCTTACTTGTGAAGTTGGCTTGAGAAGTCTCTTCTTCATCTTCTTCCTTCTTTTTGCCTTTCTGCTTCTTATCCTTCTTATCTACATATAGAGCACTAGTTGAATTACCATGATAAGAGTTACCTTCCTTTATGCTAATGTTGGCTTCTTGATTGAAGACTTGTCCAAGAAAGATGTTGAAGTCTGGAGTTTGCACATCCATGATGAGATCATAAGCCATGGTGAAGGATTGCCATTGCTTATCACTTCGAATGCCGTTGATAATTTGCCTCATGATGACCTCTTCTTCAATCAGCTCTCCAATGGATGCTAATTGATCCACAACCTCTTTGACCTTGATAACCAACTCTCTGATGGTTTGTTTAGGTGTCTTCTTGATTTGGTTGAACTCGTTCCAAAGATGATTCTTTCTTGCTTTGGTACTAGCAGAAAAGAAAGTCTCAAGGGCATCCCAAGTCTCTTGAGATGTCTTGCATCCTCTAATATGTGGTAATAGAAAGTTAGAGATAGAGTTTAGTATGTAGGACCTTGCTTGAGCATCCCTTGCACACCAAAGTGTGAGCTTATCTGTCTCCTCTTGTGTAGGTCCTCCTTTGGATCTTGGAATAGGCATAGCTTCATCACCTGCTACAATTCCATAAAGATTTCTCCCTTGCAAATAGGCCTCCATTCTGATTTGCCAAGCCGCATAGTTGTGTCGATCAAGCATCTCGATCATTGAGGGAAAGTCGTCACCCATCTTGATCTAGCTCCGATACCACCGAAAGAACTTTGAGATACTTGTAGAAGGTAGAAAAGTGCGTTTCGAAGCGACGAAGTTTGGTCAAGCCAACCAGCACAAGACCAGCCCTTGAGCTTATGGAGACTCAAATAGACCTTATAAGCATGTGATAAGTGCAAAATAACACACTATGTACTTTGGAGCATCAAGGAGAATGAGTCGATACAAAACAAATAGGTTTGCGGGTCGACTAGCTCAAAAAACTTACTATCTATGGAAAAGACAATGAACTTCAAATGTCCATAGCGACCAGCATGATTACAATTAGAAAAACTCCTTTTATGGGAGTGCTATGCATAGGGTTGAGTGTATATAATGCACAAAAGTATAAAGAATAAGCAAAATATGCTATAGGAATGAATGTGACATTCACCGGTAGTACTTCCTATTTTTGAGAAATATATAGAGATTGACCTTGATCCAGAAAAACCCAGATTTCTCCCAATCTAGTGAGCGAAATGCTATGAAAATGTGTAGCCATATACTAGACACTAATATCTTTCCAATGTGTCATCTTTTACTCAATTTGGAGCTTTGTATAGAGAGTAGCAACCTCTGCAAGATTACTATTAGCGAAGAAGATGATGCAGAGAATTGAAGGAGCAAGACAATGATGGTCACAAGTGTATGTATATTGCTTCCATGTAATGTACAAGTGATTCCAAGTCTTTATATAGGCTCTAGGAGTGTTCCACAACTTCTACAAGTGGATTTAGAATTCAAATGAAGGTGGGAATGGTTTTTGGAGGGAATCAATTCACTTTCCTATAATCTAGGAAAAGTGAAGATCTAGTTTGATCTACTTTTAGGTGATTGATTGCTTGATTGAATGCAACTGCAACACACAAATTCGTGGGATTTGGGCTCTATCTTTTTACCTTTACATGTGTAAATATCAAGGCTTTTACAACGGTAAATGAACCATAAAAAATCTCTCAAAAAAAATACAATAAATGAGCATAACAAAAAGAACTCTCAACGGATATTCTTTCGATGTGATAGCCTTTGATGTAGATCAAATCCACCTCAAGCATAGTGTAAGCTTGACATTCCAACATCCACAAAGGTGCCAAATTTATTGAGTCTAATGTCCAAATGCTTTTCCACTATCTATCCAACATTCATCAAATCCTTTCTGATAGTAGGTACATAAAGAACTCTACTCAATAGATTCCTATTCCCATTAGAAGTTTTGACATTTCCTACCTTGACAACTAAATGCTTGGTATCATCACCTATCTGCACTTGGTGCTTTCCCTTGGACTCTTCAAGATCAGAAAGGAGAGCTGCATTGCCTGCTACATGGTTTGAACAACTTGAGTCAATATAGAAGAGGTGCTCATCATTCATACCTTTTTTTAAGGTCATGTTCTTAATGAGAAGAGAATCCTCTTGCTCCTCTATATAGTTGTTGAATTATTTTCTTGATTTGTATCCTCCTTGATAATTGTTGTTGTAGCCATGGTTGTATCCTTGATTATGATTGAATCTTCCTCTTGATTGTGAGCAGCCACCTCTTTGGAATCCTCTTCCTCTCTGGTTCTTGAAATTCCCATACACTCATCTATTGTGTGATTAGACAATCCACATATGTTGCATGGCGAAGATTTGAAAGGTCTCCCCCTACCTTGCTTACCTCCTCTACCCCTTCCTCTTGAGTTCCTACCTCTTCGTGCATAGTTAGCTTGAGAAGTAGCACCTTGATCTTCATATTTCTTGCTCTTTCCTTTATCCTTGGACTTTCCTTTTTCTGTATAGAGGGGAGAAGAATTGTTACCTCTTGATGGTTCACCATTTTTGTTGAGCTTGGCCTCATGGGTGAATAGTTGCACCATGAGAGTGGTTAGATTAGGGATTTTCATATCCATATAAAGATCCATTGCAGTTGTGAAAGATTCCCACTTATCATCTGTCTTGAGGCCATTGATTATCTATCTTATTATTTTCTCCTCTTCAATCTCCTCTTCTATGCTTGCCAACTGATCAGCTACATCCTTCACCTTATTCACAAACTCTAAAACATTTTTCTTAGGTTGCTTCTTTTGAGTAGTAAACTCCATCCACAATTTATTTTGTATAGCTCTTGTATTGGAAGAAAAGCATGAAGATAGAGTATCCCAAGTCTCTTGGAAAGTTTTGCAATTCCTTATATGAGGAAGAAGGAAGTCAGAGATAGAGTTAAGTAGATATGACCTTGCTAAAGCATCTTTGGCACACCATGAGTTGAGTCTTTCTTGCTCCTCTCTTGTAGGTTGATCCTTGCTTCTAAATGTGGGCATCTCCTCATCTTCTGATATGTATCCATAGAGACTTCTTCCTTGTAGATAGGTCTTCATTCTCAAAGACCATGTTGGATAATTATTCCTGTCCAATTTGTCAATGAAGGAAGGGAAACCATCTCCCATTTTACCTCAACTTGCTCTGATACCACTACTGAGAGAGATGGATGGATACCTCAAAGAAGTGAGGTTGTACTACTAAAGCCTAATTTGTAATTGCCCTAATACACTTTAGAGTTATATAGTAGGCCCTTTTAGCTTGCAAATGAGACCAAGAAAGTACCTATGTACTTTGGAGTTGATGTTTGAAACAATTAATCCAAAACAGACTAGTTCAAGGATAGTTAGTGTTGAAAGACTTGCTATTTTAGTCCATACACCTGCTAGTTGTTTTACGCAGAGCTCACAATACTATAAAAATTGACAAAATTCCTTTTGGGGGAATTCAATTAGCACAGATAGCTAATGATTTCGAGTGGAATAATCTAAAATAGTAAAATATGCTCTAATAAATAAGTTTAGCAAACCAAATCTTACCCCTGACTTTTGAGGGACTAACCAGTACATGAATAGTGAGCACTTTGAGGATGATTTCTCCCAGATGCCTAAACCAAATGCCTTGAAATTTTGCCAGTACAAATTAGCCTTCATGTTAGTTCGAAAAAGCCAAAGATGATGAAAAATGGTTGAGTAGTCACTTAGATATGACCAGAGAAAGTTGATTGTTTTGAGTAGTCATAGCAAAGAAGTAGACAGAGATGTTCAATGAGCTATATGTATTATATAACATGATTGTACAAAGTCATTGACATTGTAATGATGCTCAATGATGATGGACTGAGTGAGCTATGGTGTGAGCTACTCAAGCTCCACAAATGATGAAGGAATGAGCTCCTAATGAGGCACACTACCTCGTGGGATTTTACAAAGTCTTTTTATAAGAGTTTCTTCTAAGTTTGAATTTGAATTCAAACTTGTTTCCAACTTAAAGTGATCCACTGATTTAGGAGTTATTCTCTCAATTGAATGCATAACTAATATTCTTCCTAACTGCACGGGATAAAGGATTTTACAAGAATCTTCAAGGATTTAATCTTTTACAATGGTAAATGATCAAGTGGTTACAAGCCAAGGTTCACATGATTCATCAAGTGATAGTTTCACACATTGTCTTCCATGCTAAGCCAAATGTGTTTGCTTGATCGTTTGCACCAACAAATGACACTTGGGAGCTTGTACCTAACAAGCCATCTATGAAGGTAATTGGATATCGATGGATATACAAAATCAAGAGGAATCCAGATGGAAGTATAAATAGACATAGATCACGGTTAGTTGCTAAAGGGTTTGCTCAAACCCATGGTATTGATTATGATGAGACTTTCTCTCATGTTGCAAAAATGCCTACAATTAGGGTTCTCATTAGTCTTGCTGCATCTAGAAATTGGAAGCTCTATCAACTTGATGTAAAGAATGCTTTCTTAAATGGATGGATTTCTATATGGCACAACCTCTTGGATATGAGGATGCACATCATCCTAACTATGTATGCAAATTAAATAAAGCTTTGTATGGATTGAAGCAAGCTCCAAGAGCTTGGAATTTTAGATTGGTGACTTATCTGCATGACCAAGGATTCAAAGCTAGAGAGGTAGATACCTCTTTGTTCATAAAGAGGAATGGATCTAAAGTGATCTATCTATGTGTGTATGTTGATTATATTATTATCATAGGGAATGATCTTGGAGGAATCAAATAGGTAAAGAATCAAATGAAGGAGGAGTTCAAAATAAATGATCTTGGAACAATCACTTATTTTCATAGGAGTTAATCTACAAAAGTTCAGGTATATACATCACACAAAGGAAGTATGTGCATGACATGTTCATCAAGTTCAAGATGGAAAACACCAAGTGTGTAGGTACACCTATGGAGAAAAATCATAATCTTAGTGCTTATGAGGGAGAGGCAATTGAAGATATCACAAGCTATCAAAGCTTGGTTGGAAGTTTGAATTATGCAACACTCACAAGGGTGGATATATGCTATAATGTGAGCATATTGAATCAATTTATGCATAAGACGAGAACATCACATAAGGAAGCAGCGAAGAGAGTCCTCAAGTACCTAAAGGGGACCATGAATGAAGGTTTGTTTTATCGATTTACTTCAGATATTGAGCTAACGGCCTACTCACATGCGAATTTGGCCGGATCTAGAGATGATAAAAGAAGCACATCCGGGTATGTATAATTGGTAGGTTCAAAAATCATTTCTTGGCAACCAACAATGGCATTATCTTCTACTGAAGCCGAATATAAAGGTTTGGCTGATGCAACTCAAGAAATCATGTGGTTAAAATCTGTGTATACAAATCTTGGATTTCATTCTTCAACACCTCACATTTTTTGTGACAACACAAGCTCACTACATCTTGCAGTTAATCCGGTATACCATGCTAGAACCAAGCATATTGAAGTCCACTACCATTATTTAAGGTAGAAGCTAATGAGCAAGGATATTCAACTATCCTACGTCTCTGTAGATATGCAATGTGCAGACATGTTGACTAAAGCTCTTGACATGTTGATTAAAGCTCTTGATGGTACAAAATTGAGTAGATTCAAGTTGATGATTGGATTGTCGGAAATCAAGGACAATTGAAGATTTATTTGGAGGCCAAGCATGTTAGGCTTGAGGGGGAGCTATTGGTGCATTTTACCCAAGCCTAAATGCTTGATATGATTTAATTTGTGTTCATTTGTAGTCAGATGTGCAGACATATGAACACCTCTTGTGAAACAGTATATTTTATCTCTTGTAATTGTGAAAGAAAGAATGGCTTAAGTTGTTGGTGCAGAGCAATCAATAATTGAAGTTTTGGAAGACAAAGAATAAAGAAAAATTCAGATTATGAAGCATGGAAGAAGAATACATTTAGAAGTTGAAGGATATGTACACATATGTACATTAGTTCAGATATAGGTCACATATACTTATGATCAGTCATAAACTTGGACAAATTTGCCTATAAATACTTTAAAAAATGTTGGGACATGTATGAGAGAGCATAGGAATAGAGAAATGAGAACTTGTAAGATTCATTAGACACATGAGAAGTTAGTTGAACTCTCTCTCATCAGTTAGTTGTAAACTCCTTCAGAAATGACAGAAAATTTGCGCCCGATGTTTCTGTGTCTCCTCCTTCTGTGGTAGATCATTTGTGAAATGCTTTTGTACAAGTCTAATTCTAGAGTTGATTGACCTCTGTATAAATTTTTAGCTTCCAATTGTGATCAGGCTGAGAAAATTATGTTTAGGAACATTTGTATGTGAAGAGTATTCACTGGTTCCTGAAACAGGCACAAAATTTGAAGTTAATGTTTTGACCATTGCTCACTCTACAGTTTAAATTTTTGAGCACGAAAACATTCAATCTTTAAGTTGGAAGGTAATCTACTAGTGGTTAAAAGCTTTTGCTTAAACGGGTTCTATATTGAGAGAACCATGTGCTAAAAGTTAAGGGTGTCTAAATCAACTTCTCAGAAGTACAGTTTTAGACATAGTTGACTTGTCAAGTTGATTTCTGGAGTTATACTCAATCTTTTGAAATAATTTGACTTGGAGGAGGTGCGCAATCTTTAGGCGCCACCTTGTGCAAAGTTTCATTGAAAACTTTACATGTTTACTCAGTAAATGAGAAAGAAATGTGCAGCAGACTTTCTGAGTGATCTTCTTCTTCACAATTAGTTCAAGAACTTGATAATTGAACATTGATATTGCAAATAGGTGAAGATTTTGACTTACTCTTGATATAGAGGTGCTCTAACTTCAAGAGTAGGTTTTTCTTTTGGAGATTAACACTCTCCATCAGTGGTATCAGAGCAGGAAACATCAGAATTGAAGAAAGGAGAATCCCGACTGCTGCAGCTACAAATAATTCAACATTTGAAGGTTCAAAAAGTGAAAGCTTGAAGATAAAGCTTGAGAAGGAGGTCATACGACATCAAGGAAGACAAGAGGAGTTTCATTCAAAGTAAAGGTAATTTTATACTTTATAAATCCTGAAGGATTCAATACAGAGGTGAAGAAAGGATGGGAGATTCTCTTCAGATAGAGAAATTGGATAGAGAAAACTATCCTGCATGGTCAATGAGGATGGAAGCTCATCTAATGAGCAAAGATTTGATAGCTTACATTACAGATGAAGAAGAGAAGCCTCAGTTCAGAGATCCTAGTGTTCCAACTAGGGAGGAATTGTCAGATTTGAAGACATGGATGAAGGAAGATGCTCAAGCAAGGAGCATTATCTATATGGCAGTAAATGATTACTTGCTACCTTACATTAGAGGTCTTGAAAGTGCAAGTGATATTTGGAATGCTTTGGAGGAGCATTTCCAGAATACCACAAAGTCTAGGAAGGCATCCTTGTGGGCAGAATTCACCACTTTCAGGAAGAAGGCTTCTCAATCCATTTCACATTATGTAACCAGAATGAAAGATATTGCAGATGCATTAGGAGCTGTTGATGAAGACATAGAGGAGGATAAATTGGTAAGACAGATCCTTACAGGTTTGAGAGGTGATGACAAATGGAAGCCATTCATTTTGTCTACTGAGTTATCTCTTGATCATTTCACTCCTGATTTAAATCAGTTGTTAGGTCACATGCTAACCTTTGAGCAGGATGTCAAAGGTGAAGGTGACAAAAGTGCAGGTCATGCAATGTTCTAAAGACAAGAAGAAAATTAACAAAGGGAAGCAACAAGCAAATGAAGATGAAGGCACAACTAGCCAAGCCAACTTCCTAAGAGGAAGAGGAGGTGGCAAAGGAAGAGGAAGAGGCAGGAATAATAGAGATGGAGTCAAAGCTTGCTGGATTTGTGGTAAGACAAATCACTTAGCTAATGATTGTTGGCATAATACTCAGAGTAATGGTGGATATAATCAGAACTTTAACTTAAGAGGAAGAGGTGGCAGAAATTCAAGAGGTAATTTCAGAGGTAGAGGTAGTAGGGGATACTTTGGAAGAAATGCAGGTAGAGGATTCCAAAGTCAACAATACAATAATACCTACTACAACTATGCTTCAGATCAGAAGGAGGATTCAACATTGATAATGAATGCAACTTGTGAAAGGCAAAGTGAAGATCAAAGAGTCTTCTATATTGACTCAGGGTGCATCAATCACCTGAGTGGTAACATAGCTTTGATGACCGATTTGGAGAATAAGGTATCTAATCATGTTGTTCAAACAGGTGACAATACAAAGCACAATGTGAAGTCAATTGGATCAGTGAAGGCCAAGGATGGTAGCACCTTATTGAGTAAGGTCTTGTATGTTCCTACAATTCCTAAGAATCTGATAAGTGTAGGACAAATTGTTGAAAAAGGTTATGAAGTTAGGTTCACTAATGAAGGAGTGTTTGTGGAAGACCCTAGCAATGGGTATAAACAAATTGTTTTAGGGAAGAAAGAAGGAAGGTTGTTCACATTGAAGATTCAAGGTAATGTTGGTCATGCCTTGTTCACTTATGGAGGACATAAGATCTCTGAGTTAGATCTTTGGCACAAGAGGCTTGGACACTTCAATGAAAGAGGTATCAAAGACATGATTAACAATGGTTCAGTGCTTGGTTTGCCTAATGTTGCAGGTCAACATATGACATACAGATGTGAGGCATGTGAATTAGGTAAGGCCCATAAACAATCCTACTCCAAGCATGGTTTTATGTATTCAGAGAAGCTTGAGTTGGTACACACAGATGTGTGGGGACCATCAAAGGATTTTAGTATAAATGGATCTAGGTACTATGTGATTTATGTTGATGATGCTACCAGGTGGATCACTATTTATGTGATCAAAGAAAAATCAGAGGTGTTTAACACATTCAAACACTATCATATGTATGCAGAGAGAATTACAGGTCATAAGTTGAAAAGACTAAGGTCAAATGGAGGGGGAGAGTATTTCTCTAATGAATTCAGTGATTACTTGTGGAATGCAGGTATAAAGAGGGAAATTACTTGCAGGTACTCTCCTCAACAAAATGGTGTAGCAGAAAGGAGGAATAGAACACTTGTTGAGTTTGCAAGGTCTATGTTGAAGGAGAAAAATTGCCCTAATTATTTGTGGGCTGAAGCTGTAAACACAGCTACTTATCTGGTCAATAGGCTACCATGTAAAGCCTTGCAGGGTATGACACCTTATGAAGCTTGGTGGGGTAAAAGACCTACCTTGGATCATTGCAAAGTGTTTGGGTGTTTGGCTTATGCATATGTACCATCACAATTAAGGCACAAATTGGAATCTAAAGCTGAAAAGTATGTATTCATTGGTTATGATGATAAGCAGATGGGATATAGGTTGTGGAGTCCATCCACAAAGCAATTCATTGTGTCTAAATATGTTACATTTGATGAGCAAGGTACTTGGTATACAGGTACAATCAACATTAATACAGGAGATGAAGAAGTTGTGAGTCAAAAGAAAGGTAAATCAAAGATTCAAATACTTGATGAAGAGGATAATAATGAAGTGCAGGTTGAAGTTGAAGAAATGCCTAGATTTGATCCTGAGTGTGATGAACCAGAAACCTCAAGGAGTGGAGATCTCAGAAGGTCATCAAGACATAAGTGGCAACCCACAAGGTATAGCTATGATACTTCTTTTTTGGCTACAAAGGATTATGCTTACATGATAAAGGCAGATGAAGACCCTTCTACATATGAAGAGGCAAAAGATAAAGAAAATTGGGAGAAAGCTATGCAGGAAGAATTTGATGCTTTGATGGAGAATCAGACTTGGGATTTGGTTCCCAAACCAAATAGTCAGAAAATCATTGGATGTAAGTGGGTTTACAAAACCAAAAGATTTGCAGATGGAAGTGTGTCTAGATATAAAGCTAGACTTGTTGTGAAAGGGTTTGCTCAGACATATGGTATTGATTATGATGAAACCTATAGTCCTGTGGCAAAGATGACAACCATCAGGACACTCATAGCTATTGCTGCATGCAAAGGTTGGAAGTTATGTCAATTAGATGTAAAGAATGCTTTTTTGAATGGTTATATTTCAGATGATGTTTTCATGGAGCAATGTCACTCTAGCACAATGGTGAATACCAACGTGAGGAGATACACCTCATAAATGTCAATCCGTGGAGACGTGAGGACCGGTATGAAGACCGCGAGCAAGTGATGGCACAAGTGCGTGAGTGAAAGCACGCAAGCATGCACACACATACACACACACTCGCACAAGGTAAGAGCAAAGAGTGGAACAATGGAAAGCTTCGATTATCAAAGAGCTCTCTTACAAAACTGAAATCTACAACAAGCCAACCTCCAAAATGAGCTCTCCAGCCCTTTTTATAGTTTTTGAGTGGTTTTGGCCCTGTCCAGACCTAGTGTCCGGCCTAGTTAAAAAATAGGTTCCAGGGCTTATTTGGGGGCTCAAACGGAGTCTAAAAATCATGAAAATTGGTAGGATGGTAGTTCTAATACTCCTCAAGCTCGAGGACTCCTCGGCTTGAACAAAATGGAGTTACAAAAATGGAAAATGGTATTTACAATGGTTTTTAGTGATAAAAATCACTATTTTTGTAGGGATGTCTTCTGAAAATTTGACAGGTGCTTCTTGGAGCTCCCTACTTGCTCCTTCTTCTTGTGTGTCCACCTCCTTGATGCACTTCCATTCTTTGTCCTTGATCTTGAGCTTCAACACTCCCCCCCCTCTTGAGTCTGTCGTCCCTGACAGACCCTTGTTGTAGTGGTCATTCCATGTAGTACGTTGAGAGGTAGCGTCCCTTGCGTCCAACAGGGGCGATCCCTCTTCCCAATGTATCCTGGTCGTTTGTCTGGTTCTTCACTTTGCCACTGTTATCTCTTGCAATTTGTAGTCCCTTTGTACGTGCTTCTGCCTTGTATTCCATCTGGGTGGTGCATTTGTGAGTTTTCCAAAACTGCTAGCTGCTCAAAGGATGTGGTCAATGTTGATTGTGAGCAACTCTCGGTGGTGGATGGCTCCCTTGTTCTTGTAGTGGTCACCGTGATGTCCTCTGATTCTTCCAAAGATGGCTTTCATAGTTTTCGTGCCAAGTACTTGTAACCCATAATGGATGATGGTTAAGTGCATTAGTGCATGGGTTGAACAAATTATGTGCCTTGTGCATGGCCTTGTAATGTGGCCCTACGTATGCGTACTTGGATAATGCATGGCAAGAAGTATGGTGCAAGAGATTGGGTCTTGAGCTAAGTGCTCAAGGGTATGCTGACGAAGAGGTTTCCTAATCTATCATGGTTATAGTGTTGTTGAAACATACACGTCTTACCATGGTGAAGGGTCCGTTGGTCTTCATCTCTTCGTGTTGTGGTTCCCTCATGATGTTTGATCGTCGGCTTGTCCTTTTTGTTGAGGGATGTCCTTGCTGGAAGTTCGCTGATGAGCACTTTCAAGCACATAGTCTCCCTCTTTTTTTTTATTTTTTTATTTTTTTATTTTTTTTTTGGAACAATGGAATCAAACAAGAAGAAGGAGGTTAGTATCAATAACATATTTTTCATGTGAAAATTGTGTCTCATGTGCCTGGGATTTCTCAATTGTGTCTATGCACGGCCATGTAAGGTGGCCCTATATTGATGCATACTTTGGAAATGCATGACCTGAATGGTGCAAACGACAAGGTTATGCCAAAGGCACATGGTTGCTGCTGGTCGAGGCTTTTGATGTTACTTGTATACTTGATGAATTCTTTGCTTGGAAGTGTCTATCGGATCTTGAAATGATGTAATCCTCCGGATTGGAACCCATTTTGGAATAGGGTTTAGTACTGTAGAGATCACCTCAGGCCAGTTCTTCTTTGGATGCAGTCCAAACTGTGGTACCCAGTGTAGTTGGCCCCTTGGTTTTGTGGATGTTGCTTGTGCTTTTGGCTTCCAAAGCCATATCCTGGGTGAGTGCCTACCTTTTTTTGTAGAAGGGTTGAGTTTAGCTTCTTTTGGTCTTTGTGCTCTGTTCTTATCCTTTGCTTTCCTTGGCTTCTTTGTTGAGGCCTTTCGCATGGCGGGGAGCATAGGTTTTTGTACATGTAAGAGCTTCTTGGGTACCCACATCTGTAATCGCCCTTGTTGAGCTGTAGCTAATTTTTTAGGCACCCAAATTTGTACCCGATTGTGGTTGGCTTTCATTGATAGCTTCGGTACCCAAATTTGTTGGAGTCTTCGAGCTTGAGCCTTTCGTGGGTGTTTGGTCCTTCTATTGCCATGGTCGATTTGGTTGGGTGGGAATCTTTGAGGTAACATCGATGGTTGCACTTCTTTCTTTACCCAGATCTGCTTCATGCCCCTAACTTCTTTCTGCTTGAAGGTTCTTTGTCTATTTGATAGACTGGCTATCTTGCACTGTTTTGCTTGCTTCTGAGGTTGAGCTCCTGTGGATGCTCTGCTCTTTAGAAGACAAGAAGAAGGTTCATCTTGACTTTGCGATGGTCCTTCCGTGCTTGCGTCCGTCTGGATCATAGAGCTTTTGACATCTACAACATCTTGTTCAAGAAGATTAGCCTTAGAGGAACAAAGAGAGTGTGTGGTGTCAGTTTCAGTGGGCATGTGATTCTCCAATTCTAATGTAATGCATTGATTATATACCCACACTTGAAGAAGTTGACTTCTTAGGTTCAAGTTGACAGCATGGTCGTAAATCCAATCTTGACCCAAGACAAGTGGTTCTGTGAGGTCCTCATCATGACACACTAGCATTTTGACTTTTATTGGAACATCTTGAAGGTAGATGGGAAGTTCCACCTCGCCCAAATAGGGTGTTTCCACGCCTCCTAATCCTATGAGATAGGCTTCTATGGGCTTGATGTCCAAATGCAGGTCTTGGCAGTATGAAAGTCTAACTGCACTAGTTGCTGCTCCTGAGTCAACCAATGCTCTCACAGTCCTTACACTCTTTCCTTGTCCTACCTCTATAGTCACAAAGGGCCGTCGATCAATTATTCGAGAAGTAGTTATGCCCGATTTTTGGCACATGTCCATGTGATATTTTGGAGCTTTTGTGTTGACATCTAGGCCTAGCCGCCGTAACTTATTTCTTCTGATGTGCTCTCTAGCCTCTGCTTGTGCTTCTTCTCTAACCCTTAACTCCTCTTCTTTTCGCTTCTTAGCAGTGTTGAGTCTCGTGAGTATTTCCTCTGTAAGAGGTTCTTGATATAACTTGACTCGACAACCACTAATATAGTTTGGTAGTATATCACCTTCTAAAGTGGCCAATTGAACTGCACCGCTAGTGGAGAGTCTATTAATGATCATGGGTCCATATCCTCGTTTCTCCAATTTGCGGGCATGTTGCTTTAGCGTATAAACCAGCACTAGATCACCTTCCTTCAATCCTTTATCCTTTACATGGGCATCAAAGTATGCCTTTTGCCTTTTCTTTGCAGCATAAATGCCTGCTGCTGCCCGTAGCCTCGTCTCACCTAAGCGTTCTAGATCAAAGATCCTGGAAGACAACTCATGTCCATTCCACTCATGCTCTTGTGCTACTTTCAAGGCTGGGATTAAGAAGTCCAATGGTAGCACGACATTCTGTCCAAAGACCATCTGAAATGGGGTAGCATTGAGTACCGTTTTGTAGGCAACTCGGTATGCCCAAACAGCATGATGAAGTTGTTTGTCCCAATCAGAGCGTTTATTATTTACAAGTTTCGTCAATACGTTACATAGGATCTTGTTCGTGCTCTCGGCCTGTCCGTTAGCTTGTGGGTGATAAGGGGCAGACTTCTTGTGTATCACCATGAATTCTTGAAGGAGATTTTCAATGACCTCATTCAAGAAGTGCGTACCTCTATCACTGACCAACTCTATTGGTAACCCATATCTAGTGAACACATTTTCGAATAAGAACTTAGCCATCGTTTGAGCATCATTCTTTGTCGTGGCTTTTACTTCCACCCACTTTGTAAGGTAATCTGTGGCTACAATAATGTATTCTGCATGGGAGTTTCTAGCTGGGGGGTTGATGGGACCTACAAAGTCTATACCCCACTTTGAAAATGCACGTCCTCCCATCATTGGCCTTAAAGGCATTTCATCTTTTCTTATCGGATATTGGGCACGTTGGCATATGTCACATTTCTTCACATAAGTATGTGCATCCATGTGAAGAGTGGGCCACCAAAGTCCTGAGAATAAAATGGTCTTAATTACTCTGTCAGGCCCAAAGTGTCCACCTGCAGCACCGCTGTGTGCCGTTTCTAAGACTTTCAAATAGTCTGATTCATGAACGCACAGTCTTAGGTAACCATCCTTGCCTCGTCGATATAGGTTGTCTCCTACTAAGGCATAGTCTTGAGCCTCTTGCTCCATGCTCCGTTTTCTTGCAAGACTAGCCTGATTGGGTAATGTTCTTGATCTCATGAACTCAACCAATGGAGCACTCCAATCTGGGATTAATGACACATGATAAAGAGTGGCATGCTCCACTGGGGGTCTCTTCTGGCACACTGGACAATTTTGGATCCACTCCTGTATTTCTTTGTCCATGCTAGGCCAATACACTCCTAAACGTTTTAGATTCTGCAATGTTCGTTGTTTAGAGTAATGATTTCCTAGCAGTCCCTCATGGGCTTGTTGCATCCAACTAGTATGTTCGTCATCCTCAACACAACAAGCTAGTACGCCCTCGGTATCTTGCTTGTACATACTTCCGGCCAATATTTGATACTTTTGTGATTTTACAATTTCTCTTTTGCTTGTTTTCACATTTTTATTTGCAGGTCCGAAGGTTAGGACTGGCACCAACTTATTTGCCCATTTAGGAACAACTTCTAAATTGAACAGATAAGCATCGGGCAATTCATCAGACACTCCTTGCGGTGGCTCTCCTGAAGTGATACGAGAAAGATGGTCTGCCCTAAGATGGGTTCTACCTTTCCTGACAAGAACTTCAAAGTCGTATTCCATTAGTAAGAGGAACCATCTTACTAAGCGGCCTGTATTGCAAGGTTTATTGACCAAATATAGTAAAGCTTGATGATCAGTGAAAAACTTGAACTTATTGGCCAATAGATAGTGTCTAAACTTCTTCACGGCATATACCATACCTAAGCCTTCTCTCTCTGTTGTGGTATAATTTCGTTCAGCTGCATTTAATTGCCTACTAGCATATGCTATCGGCAAATCTAGGTTTCCTTCACCCGTGGGTTGTGCTAGCACACATCCTATTGCATGATTGGAGGCATCTACATGGACATGGAATGGTTTACTCCAATCAGGAGTGGTCAGTATTGGTGCTGAGCACAAGCGTCGTTTCAGCTCGTTGAAGGAATTCTCGCATTCCTCGTTCCACTCAAAATTAGTTAGCAACCCGTAAAGAGGTTTAGCTATGATGGCATACATGTGGATAAACCTACGGTAATATCCACAATGGCCCATAAAGGCCTGTACCTCTTTAACATTTCTTGGTCTTGGCAACTCTGCTATCGCTCTTACCTTGTCTTCATCTGTTGAAATTCCATTCTTAGAAACAATGTGACCTAAGATTTTACCTTGTCGTACCATGAACACACACTTCTCTGGGTTCAGACACACTCGATAATCTCTACACTTGTTGAAGATTTGTCTGAGCTCAGGGATGTGGTAACTTCTCTGTTGGGAATGTGCACATAAATCATCCACATATACTTCTAAGCTCTTCCGCAAGAACTCTTTGAAGACATGACACATGAGCCTTTGGAATGTTGCAGGTGCATTGGTGAGCCCAAATGGCATCACACGAAATGCAAAGATTCCCCATTCTGTGGCAAAGGCCGTTTTGTGTTGATCTTCGGGGGCAATGGCTACTTGGTTGTAACCTGAAAATCCATCAAGGAAGCTATAAACTTCCTTGCCTGCAACACGCTCCAATAGATGTTCGGTGATTGGAAGTGGATAACTATCTCTGATCGTTGCAGCATTAACTTTTTTAAGGTTAATGCACACTCGCAATTTCCCATTCTTCTTGGGCACCACCACAATGGGGGACACCCATTCAGTGTGCTCAATCTCATAGATGAATCCAGCTTCAATCAGCCTGTCAATTTCCTCCTTTATTTTGGCTGCATAATTGTCATTATATGTGTAGGGCTTTTGTTTGGTGGGCTTGGCATCAGCGGTCATCGGAATCGTATGAGAGCAAATCTTTGGATCTACTCCTTTCAAGTCTCTATAGTGCCAAGCGAACACATCCCTATATTCCCTTAATAGAGCTACAAGCTCTGCTTCTTCTTTTGCACTTAGGTCATCTCCTATGTACGTACATCGTTCTTCGTTCCCTTCAATGGTCACTACAATTTTTTTGGTCTTTTCTTTATTGTCATATGCTTCTCCTATAATGGCCTCTCTCTTAGGCATTCGTACCAAAATTTTTCGGTCTTCCACTTCATATTTCTTGAAATTTTCTGGTACTTCAAACAACGATTCTTCTTCTTCTTGTTTTACTGCTTTTCTTTTCTTTTTCTTTTGACCTCCTTCACTTCCTTCCTTTGAGTTTATCGTTTTAATACTTGTGAGGGGTTCTTCTTCTTTTTGGGTTAGCACTCCTATGTCTTCTAAGTAGTGTTCCTCTGAGTTAAAGTAAGTATCCATCACAATGGATTCTAGGTCATCGTCATTCTCTTCTTCTTCTATGAACTCACTAGGATCACACTCTTCCAACAGGGGCTGACACATGAACACTGAAATATCATAACCCTCCTCATCACAATGAGGTGTCCATTGTTCTTCATTGACTGCTATGTCCATGGTAGCTAAGATTTCAGCCCAACCATGAGGCTCAAATTCCTCATCTGGAAATATCATCGGTGTATAGGCTGGGTCTTTTATTGGTCTATCTCCTGGGGGAGTGCCTTCTTCTCTCGCTTTTAGGCGCTTTTCCTCTTCCTCTGCGACTTTGCACATCCACAAGTGAGTATCCTCATGCAGCCAGGATGGATCAGGTGAACTTCCAGACTGCACAGAGATAGAATCTTCTTTCGCTTTGTGGATAGGATTCCACTGTAGGGGTGGTACATCTCTGAAGGTGTAATCCTTCAGATTGACCTTGGTTGTGACCCCTAAGTGCTGTAAGTACAAGGAGTTGGTTCCCCAATCCTGTACTATTTGCAATTGTTGTAGGAAGGGTCTTCCTAGGATCATCTCGTAAACATTATTCTTCTCAAAGTCACATATAGCAAACGTATGTTCAAACTCTACACCACAAGTGGTTAGAGTTATCCCTTCAAGCAATCCGAGAGGTCTTTCAAAATGACCATCTGCCATTTGAAGTTTCATTCTCGTTGGTCTTAAGGTGGGTTTGCCCCATCGCTTCCACAAGGAGGTGGTCGCAATAGCAACGCCGGCACCCGAATCTACAATTGCTTTGGTTGTGTAACCTTGATAGGTGATCGGAAGATAAGTGTTACCTTCTTCACCTTCGCTCATGTCTCCTATCTTGTCGAGAGGTATCTCTGGAACTTTTTGCTTAGAGCCTACTTTTGGCATATTGGATTCAAGTTCTGGAACCTGATCCTTCACATGATTCCAGAGCTCAGGTTTTGCTTTGAGCAGCTCTTCCACAGTGAGATGACATTGAACCTTAGTGTTCTTCACAACATCAGTGTTTCTTGGAATCACCGAGTCTTCATTTCTTACCAATATTGTGGGAGCTCTGATCTGGAGAGATTCAGATTCCCATGGGCCTATGTAATGAGGCAACTCTTGTAAAGAATTAGATTCAAAATCTAATCTTTCATCCTCTTGTTGCTCTGCTTGGTCTCCATAGATAGACGGAATGTCTTGGGGAAATTGATCATGAAGATCATCAATCTCAGGAATAGGAGGGGAACTACCCTTCTCCTTGGCCCATTTCTCTTCCTGCATTTCCCGCAAGAACTCTTGATAGTATTGTTGAATTGAAGGAGGTATTCCAGCATCCGTGGAATTAGGAACATAAGCTCCCATTGGTGGTGAGCTTCCTCTTTCAATAACTGGTTGAGCCTGTGGAGGTAAAGAAATTTGTGGTTTGTTTACCAACTGCTCTAATCTTTCTAGTAAGCCTTGGAAATGCAAATCCGGTTTGACAGAGTTTGTCTGATTGAACTTTTGACTAGTCTCAAGTATAGCTTGAGCTTGTTCTACCATTTTCATGCACATTTTCATCCGTTCAATCTCTAAGTCTGCTCTAGGGTAACTCTTGTCTAGGTTTGCAGCTGTTGGCCCTTCTTGAAGACGAGCCTGGTAGGCCTTGAACATCATGTCCAAGCCTTCTGGGGTTGGATCTGCAAGAACAGACCCTGGTTGTGGATTATTTACAATGGGTGTTGGGGTGGAATGAGGTGGAGTGGATGGAGCTTCGGCATGCGAGGGGCTTTGAGACGCGATGTCTTCTATTTTTGTTTTGGTATCCCTTAGGCTTTCTTCTAGCTCGGATAGCTTTTTGTTCCACTTGCGATTAGCCTTCTCTCTGGTATCCTTCCATGTTCTTGGTTTCCTCTTACTAGGTTCTCCTGCCTCACTTGACTCCGACTGCTCAGATGGTTTTGCTTGTTGTGCAGCCTGTGCCCTAGTAACTGCCTGTACAGGAGCCACATTATTGTTACTTGAACTTGAATCTGCCACTAAGCCTACCACGTTGATGGGTGTGACCTTGGGTACACTAGAGGGATTCCTGGGACACTCTCTAGGAAGATGTTCCTTGCCGCACTCAGGACAAAAGCCTTGTATTGTGATGTTCTGTCCTGATCCCAGAGCTGGTTGGTGGGGACATTCACGAATGAAATGATCGCCCTGACATCTAAAGCATGGTCCTCTAGGAGCTTGTGGTCTTACTTGTCTCAATTGGGGCCTAGGATTTGGATTCGTATACATGACATTGGAGTATTCTGGCTCCCAATTTTGTTCCATAGGTGGTGTCTCATATTGATACTGAGAAGTCTCACTTTGCTCAGGTGACTCTATATAATAAGCATGTGGACTATCTTCATGGAAGTAGTTTGAGCCATGAGCGTGAGAATCATTTTCTGAGACCAATGGGGTTAGTGGTACCAATGCTCTATTAGAGTTCTCCTCTGCCATCGTATATTTAACTGGGATCACACTGGCAGGAGCTGGTGGTTGGTTTCCAAGGACTGGTTGTGGCCTATATGGTGCCTGATATTGCTGCTGGTATGGAGGTTGATATTATTGTGGCCTATAATATGGCTGTTGGTACTGATTCTGATACCTACCCTGCTGGTAAGGTTGCTGATAATTTTGTCTAACAGCCTGCATGTTATAGGGACAATCTTGGGTCGTATGATTTGTATATTTCCTCTCAATGGTGCAATACAGAGCATTGGGGTTTCCTTGGGGTTGAGTTGTCATTGGACAGACATTAGCCATGTGATCTCCTCCACATGTATAACATCGCTTCACTGAGGTGACCCTTGGCATTTGTCTATTTTGGACTCCGAGCTTTTTAGCCACTTGCTCAGCTATCTCATCTATCTTAGTGGAGGTTCTAGAGGTATTACTTGTAGAACTATCAGAGTCCTTATAGAGTTTGGATAGTCCTAACTCCTCACCCAAGTTGTCTTCTATGTCAATGCATATCCGTATACACTCTTCTATGGATCTAGGCTCTTTCAAGTATACATATGACCTTAATTTTGTGCTCAATAGGCCATCTAAAAATAGTGCCACCTGTTTGGCTGATGTGGGTAGTTCTGGTACGGGGCATCTTTCCAAGTACTGTCTAAACCTTCTTCCTGCGAGTCGCACTGTTTCTTGGGGTGTCTGCTTGAAGCTGTGGATCAAGGATGATGTGTTATGCCTGATACCGCTCTTGGAAAATTCCACAATGAATTCTTCTAGCAGCTGACCTATCTCTCTATAGTTGCGACTGTTTAGAGGTTGAAACCAAGCTAAAGCAGTACCCTTAAGAGTCAAACCAAATGCCTCGAACTGAGTGAATAAGTCCTCAACCTGTTCAGCTCTTAGTACTTGTTTGAACTCCGCCACATGATCATAAGGATCTCCAAATCCATCAAAGTAGTTCTTCATTGTCTTAACCACTTGAGATGGTCTAAGGGTTCTTGAGTGTTCTCGTGGTCTAGGCAATGGGAAATCATGATCATCTCTTTGATGCCTATGAACTCTATGTCTCTCCCTTTCAAGTCTTTCCGTTCCATATCCTGATCTGTCTCTGCCTACAGTGTCCGCAAAGCTTACCTCCGGTCTCTCTCTAGTTCTTTCTCTCTGGGTTTCATGAGCCTTGGATGATCCGGCTCCTTGGAGGCCCTGGGAAACATTAGATCTTGGTGGAGGGAAAATTGATTCACCTTGCCAGGTGTAAGCATGTCTGTCATGATCTGATACTAAGAATAGTTTTTGAGATGTGTGATCTAGATAGACAGCTTTCCCTGGTGTCTCTGGGTCCTTGAATTCATAGATGGTGACTACTGGGCTGGGTTGATCTGGCCTAAATCTCCAAAAGGCTTCCTCCGTTTCTCTATTCACGAATAGTTCTATGCTTTTATTATCTTGAGGAATCCATTCTGGAGTGAGCACTCTGGTTAAGACTGACTTACCTCTAGGGGTCTTGGGTTCTCCTCCTCGGTCTCCTTGCTCTAGGTCTCCTATCTCATTCTCAGGAATGATATTTCCAAACTCATCTGTCCTATCTGGTAAGTTGGTAACCACATACATGGTTCCTTCCTTATCAATGTAAGCACCCTCTTCAAACTTGACCACTGGGTGTTCAAGTCCAAAGGGTTGGTCAGGATTTTTAAGTTGAACCACTGATCGCCTTAGACCATCCTCATAGATGCAAGCACCTAATTGGTTGGTCCTGATGTACTCCAATTGGGTCTTATAGGGGCCTTCTGGTGTCTGTAAATAGGCAATGCCTGAGCTACATGTGGGTCTTTCCATGCTAAAAGACATTTCCGAGTCACTGGTTTCTGAACTTCGTGTGTAAGGATAACCACTAAGCTGTTGATCCCAAGACTTGGATGTATGGTTGACACTAGCCTCAGATGACCTAATGCTTTGTCTATCCTTGCCTAAGTGTCTGCCAGATCTCAGGTTCATAAGCCTTGGCTTCTAGTCCCAAAGTTCTCTTATATTGCTCAAAATCCTTTGGAACTTCTTGGTTTTCTAGTTTCCCTGAGGGTCAACTTCAAAATACCCTATATAATAATCCTGGTATTAATTGTGACATAACCAGTCGATGTTTTGGTTGTATTCCCCACGAGCTTTCCAACAAAACCAAAATCACAGCAAACGGATTTCGTATGAGAAAGTTATGCCAGTTCAGGGTTTTGGGGGTTAAAACAGGGAAACAGGATCACTCTGGGAGCTCAGAACAGACGAGACGATACCAGATTCCCCACGATACGATACCTCTTTCTTACACGATACCACTTTAGACGACACGATACCACCGGGATTACTGAAATCGCGACACCAACATCACGATACAGTACCAAGGTTTTACCACGATACGACACCAAAAATGGTATCGCGATACACTTCCTGGTAAGGAAGCGATACGACACCACTAGTCTTGGCGATACGATACTATTTCAAGTATCGCGATACTACCTTGAGAAGTAGGCGATACGATACTAAAACTTCGACGATACGATACCAGAGGACCAGGACGATACGACCTCAGACTGGTATCGCGATACCCGTGGAAAAGTGGGCGATACGATACTGCTAGGTAAGGTATGATCGCGATACCAACTTCAGGACACGGTACCAGAATGGTATCGCGTTACCAAAATAAGTACCCGACGATACGATACTAGTTTGCAAACGATACGATACCAAAAATCAGACGATACGATACTGCACGATCAACGATACGATACCAGGTGGACCACGATACGATACCACCGGGGCGACCGCGATCGCGACACCAACACTTGACGATACGATACCAGAATGGTATCGCGATACCTCAAGTGGGCATGCACGATGCGATACCTCGACAAGTATCGCGATACACGGGAGTTCTGGTATCGCGATACCAAATCTCAACCGGACACGATACTTGGAGATTTTCACACCCAAATTCAAAAATTTTTGCAGGTTTGTGTACCTTGTGTCCTCCTTGTCCCTCCTATCAGCCTGTGGATGCAAAGTCACCCTCCAAAATCACAATATGAAGCTCGCGATACCAGGCGCAGGTCGCTTCAGCCCGTGCGATACTGAATTGAATTTTTGGAGTTTTGAGAGGTTTTCCAAGTGATTTTCTTCAGCGCTTTTGGTTCTCAGCTCCTCCTAAGCTTGTTTCTCACAGCCATGAGTAAAAAACGAGTGAATGTAGTGGCGAAAATGGAAAAAATCAGAGAATATGAAGAGGGAAGGAGATGGTGATGATGATGAAGATGAAGAAGGAGAAAAACTCAGAAACTGAACTGAAAAATGGCGATTTTTCACCTTCCAACGTCGCTACTCCACGTCTTACCGTCACACGCTCGTCCTCCAAGCTCTCTCCCCGGCAACGGCGCCAAATTTGGTGTCACTCTAGCACAATGGTGAATACCAACGTGAGGAGATACACCTCATAAATGTCAATCCGTGGAGACGTGAGGACCGGTATGAAGACCACGAGCAAGTGATGGCACAAGTGCGTGAGTGAAAGCACGCAAGCATGCACACACATACACACACACGCGCACAAGGTAAGAGCAAAGAGTGGAACAATGGAAAGCTTCGATTATCAAAGAGCTCTCTTACAAAACTGAAATCTACAACAAGCCAACCTCCAAAATGAGCTCTCCAGCCCTTTTTATAGTTTTTGAGTGGTTTTGGCCCTGTCCAGACCTAGTGTCCGGCCTAGTTAAAAAATAGGTTCCAGGGCTTATTTGGGGGCTCAAACGGAGTCTAAAAATCATGAAAATTGGTAGGATGGTAGTTCTAATACTCCTCAAGCTCGAGGACTCCTCGGCTTGAACAAAATGGAGTTACGAAAATGGAAAATGGTATTTACAATGGTTTTTAGTGATAAAAATCACTATTTTTGTAGGGATGTCTTCTAAAAATTTGACAGGTGCTTCTTGGAGCTCCCTACTTGCTCCTTCTTCTTGTGTGTCCACCTCCTTGATGCACTTCCATTCTTTGTCCTTGATCTTGAGCTTCAACAAGCAACCTCAAGGATTTAGAGATGGAAGATATCCAAATCATGTGTGCAAGCTCAAGAGAGCTTTATATGGATTGAAGCAGGCTCCAAGGGCATGGAACTATAGACTTGTGAAGTTCTTGAAAGAACTTGGATTTCAAGTATCTAAAGCATATAGTAGCTTGCTTGTCAAAGCAAGTGATGATGGGTTTATTTACATGTGCATATATGTTGATGATATAATTCTTACAGGAACAGATGAGAAAGGCATTCAAAGCCTAAAGAAGCAAATGGAGAAAGAGTTCAAGATCAGTGACTTGGGAGACTTGTCATATTTCTTGGGCATGGAGATTTCATACACTCAACATGGAGTGTATATAACTCAAGAAAGGTATTTGAAGAATTTGTTAATCAAGTTCAAGATGAATGATTGCAGGGTAGCACCTACTCCAATGGAGGTGAATCACAAATTGAGTAGATATGGTGGAGAAGAGTTCAAAGACATGAAGCTCTATCAGAGTTTGGTGGGTAGCTTGATTTATGCTACATTAACAAGGCCTGATTTATCATATGCAGTTGGAGTTTTGTCTCAATTTATGCATTGCCCTAGGAAGGAACATTGGATTGAAGGTCAAAGAGTGTTGAGGTACATTAAGGGTACACTCAAAGAAGGTTTGTATTATGGTTTTACATCAGATACAAACATAAAAATATATAGTGATGCAGATTGGGCAGGTAATCCAGATGATAGAAAGTCAACTTATGGATACATGTGTTATGTGGGAGATAAGTTAATCTCTTGGTGTTCAAAGAAGCAACACACAGTTGCTTTGTCATCTACAGAAGCTGAGTACAAGGGCATGGTTGAAGCTGCAAAGGAAGTAATATGGCTTAAGACTCTCATGAAGAGTTTTGACATTATTCAGAGTACTCCTACTATTCATGGAGATAACATGAGCTCATTGTATCTAGCTGCTAACCCTGTTTTTCATGCCAGGACAAAGCATATTGAGATTCAGTATCACTTTCTAAGAGAGAAGGTGATGGATAAAGAGATTGAAGTCATACATACTTCAACAAAAGATCAGATAGCTGATATGCTAACCAAGAGCTTGGATGGATCAAAGCTACAGAGATTCAAGGACATGGCAAACATAAAGAAGATAGAGAAAACCTCAATTAATGATTGAGGGGGAGCTGTTGGTGCAGAGCAATCAATAATTGAAGTTTTGGAAGACAAAGAATAAAGACGAATTCAGATTATGAAGCATGGAAGAAAAATACATTCAGAAGTTGAAGGATATGTACACATATGTACATTAGTTCAGATATAGGTCACATATACTTATGATCAGTCATAAACTTGTACAAATTTTCCTATAAATACTTTGAAAAATGTCGGGACATGTATGAGAGAGCATAGGAATAGAGAAATGAGAACTTGTAAGATTCATTAGACACATGAGAAGTTAGTTGAACTCTCTCTCATCAGTTAGTTGTAAACTCCTTCAAAAATGACAGAAAATTTGCACCCGATGTTTTTGTGTCTCCTCCTTCTGTGGTAGATCATTTGTGAAATGCTTTTGTACAAGTCTAACTCTATAGTTGATTGACCTCTGTACAAATTTTTAGCTTCCAATTGTGATCAGGCTGAGAAAATTATGTTTAGGAACATTTGTATGTGAAGAGTATTCACTGGTTCCTGAAACAGGCGCAAAATTCGAAGTTAATGTTTTGACCATTGCTCACTCTACAGTTTAAAGTTTTGAGCAAGCAAACATTCAATCTTTAAGTTGGAAGGTAAGCTACTAGTGGTTAAAAGCTTTTGCTTAAATGGGTTCTATATTGAGAGAACCATGTGCTAAAAGTTAAGGGTGTCTAAATCGACTTCTCAGAAGTATAGTTTTAGACATAGTTGACTTGTCAAGTTGATTTCTGGAGTTATACTCAATATTTTGAAATAATTTGACTTGGAGGAGGTGCGCAATCTTTAGGCGACACCTTGTGCAAAGTTTCATTGAAAACTTTACATGTTTACTCAGTCAATGAGAAAGAAATGTGCAGCAGACTTTCTGAGTGATCTTCTTCTTCACAGTTAGTTCAAGAACTTGATAATTGAACATTGATATTGCAAATAGGTGAAGATTTTGACTTACTCTTGATATAGAGGTGCTCTAACTTCAAGAGTAGGTTGTTCTTTTGGAGATTAACACTCTCCATCATAAGTCATCCATGATGTAAAAAGGAAAGTCATGGCTCTAACTACCTAAAACCATGAATCCATGAGCTGAGAGAATATCTCCTAATTCTTAGCATCACTTTTAGGTGACATTATTTGAATTCATATTCAAAACTACCTCCAAAACTAGCTATAACAAGAGCAAGAAGGAAGTCCCCATTTGAGAGCTTGATTCGTGCGCACTTCATGTTCATTTGTAGAGATTGAAGATCTTACTCCATAGCTCTATCATTCTACTCCCATTGTGCAATTATTCATTGCCAATTTGGCTTTAATTATATGTGAAACTATACATTAATAATTTACTTCTTCTAAGTTATATTTTTTGCTATACAAAATTCAGAAGTTCATATCTCAAGCTATACGTAACCTTTTTCATATTTTAAAAATGAATGTGATTTCTATGTAAGTCTAGTTTATGCGCACAAAATTTCATAGTCAATCTATTTATCCTTTATGAGAAATTTGTGTTTTTCTGCTCATTGGTCGAATCTCTATAGAGCCCCAAAAATGGCAGGAGTGTTCTATATATTGCTAAATCTTGTTCTTAGTGCTTAGTTGATCAATTGAAGTATTTTAACTTGTATTAGCAAGCTATCTAAGCTTTTTTGCTATGTCCAAAAGGAATTTTTATAATTCCTACCAGATTGAGAGCACTGTTCATTTTTTCTAGTAGGTGTATATACAAAAATAGCAAGTTTTGGGAGCTAGTCATTTTGCAACTAGTCTGTCTTGACTCAAACTTTTCAGATACTTATTCCAAAACACTTGGGTGATTTTTTTGTGGATTTAGGAAGCTCAAAGAGTCTACTAACCAACTCTGAAGTCTTAGTTGGTTGGTGTGAAGATGGTTGTAGCAGGAGCAACTCATCTTTGGATTGCATCCACCATCTCTCTTTACATTTTTCCATCCCATCTAGGATGCTTTTGTGTAGATTGAGAAGGAATAAGCACTACATTTGAAGAAGAAGCTCCATTTGTGATAGTAGACTATGAAGTAGAAGAACATAGTGTCTTTGATCTACATCTGCCACTATGCTCCATAGTTGTTTTGCAACAAGGACATGTTTCATTATGTAAGACCCATCAAGCTCAACTTCAGCTCAAAGCATGCCAACCAAGTCATTGTTGTTTGAAATTTCACTAAAGAACAAGAATGTGACAAGATCTTTACTTTGATAAAAGATAAAATTTTAGCTCACAATCCATCAATCTTATGGAAATTCTAGTAGCATGAATGGTTTCAAATGGGGGTAAAACCCTAGTGCAATTGATTGAAATGGTTTTTGGTTGCTAAAAAATCAATGCTTTATGCTTTAATGATGATTTGAATTATCAAAATTGTGCACACACTGCATCACAAAAAACCTAAACTTGAGAAGTAGTTGAACTTGCTTTGATACCATTGTTGGATGTGTGTAGATGTGCACAAGACACACAAGATGCACAAATGTAGCAAGACACATAGCTAAGACAGGTGAATAGAATAATTTTCTATCTATAGAATTAGTACTGGAGTAAGACTTGAATAATATCCCTAAGTATAAAGTACCACTACATATGAATGTATCATGTATGTGGTAATATGGGAAAAAAAGTTCTAGCCAACTTGAGTAAAATTTTCCCATGTATATGGAAAAGGTTTGGATCAAAGCTACTGTAGGAACACATAAGTGTAAGAAGATAATGAAAGACACACAAATAAGAATTAGATGGCTTGTGACCATGCCAAGCCTCATATGGAGTGACCTGTTAAGTATATATGGTGCACACATAACAACCTCAAGCTAGAAGCTATGTGGTAAACCCTTACTTTTGACCACATACCTCGCCCTTTTCCTGAGAGACATGTTCTTTCTTTCATAAGCTCCATTTTGTTGATGTGTATATGGCATTGTACACTCATTTTTTATCATACTCAACTATAAATGCATTAAAATTAGAAGACATGTATTCCCCGCTCCATTACCATGGAGGGTGCCCAATTTACATGCTGACAAATTTTTTATCCATATCTAGGAACTATTTGAAGCACATAAACAATTCAGACTTTGTTTTCAATGGATAGACCTATGCATGCTTGGAGAAATCATCAATAAAAGTTGTTCAAAGAAATCCTTTTTGACATAGAATTTTTTTGTAAAACTGTAATTTTGTAATATACAAAACTCTAATGGATGTAAAAATGAGGAAGAGTCGTCCTCATTGTTATAGATAACTTATGTAGGTTTTTGAGAATTTTTAGAGCTCTCAAGTGAGTAGAAAATTAGCTTAGATTATTAGAGGAGCAATTTTCAAGTGTGAAAGGGGACACTTGGAAAAGTATATAAGTTAAATTATGACTCATTTTTGGGGTTGATCATTTTGTACTTGAATGATTAATGAGAACTTGAGAGCTCTTTCCTATCTTCTCTAAATCTCTTCATTTATCTTTCACTCGGGACCTTTAAATCTCCAAATGTTTGATCTACCTTGATTTAAAATCTTCTCTATATCAAGAATAAATCAAACTTTACACAAACTTTGCATTAGTTTTCAAGATCATTGAAAAATACTTCTCTGTATGAAGTTTCTTCAACTTGAGAAAGTCTGCTTTAGAAATATACTTCAATATCTTCACATAGATTCAAATTTAATCATTCAAATGATGTACACACATTTAGGCTACCTTTTGCACAACTATAATGATCACTAGTTCTCCAAAAGAACTATTAAATCTTTGATTCGATCACTTAGATCAAATGTATATTAGAAACTCTCTTCCTAACATGGTGACTTTGACATGGTCCAATTCATAAGTTGATTTCTCTCAAAGTACAACCCATTTTGCTAAATGATTTTATCCATAGTTGTCTTGTCTTCTAACTTAAATTTTGAATGCTCAATCATAAAAGAATTTACACTGAACATTGAGATCCAAGTAAATATTTGGATAGCAAAATGCGTGATTCTGAGAACTTCACTTACAGACTTCTACATATGCATGTTCCTACTTGTCATACACACAATCTGAAGAGAATTAGATCATGAAACTTTGGTCATAGCTTGGTTAACTTATCTATTAGATGTGTACAAAAGATTTGCTGATCCACATGATCAGGTTGAGAGAAATCTAAGATAGACTCGAAGCTATTCTAAGAAGAAGACTCTCTACATATCTATCACTCAAAGACTTGACCTCTATTGGTTCTACTCACTTATTTTCTTGACATCATTGACTTATATATTTACATTTGTATTCGTCCTATATCTATTACATGACGCTCTATCATTCTTATAAGTATTCATGGCTATATTACAAGAATATTCACTCCTAATGTACATATGTGTACAGACTATGCCTTCCTTGAATCTCAGCTCCACCATCTCCTAAGGATCAAGCTGCTCCAGACACTATAATGGAAGAGGTTCATCTCATCCATACAATTGTATAGCTGCAGACCACTCTCATGAGCAAGCGCCCAACACAATCACAGATGTTGTGCAACTTGCGGAGCAATTGCAGACCGAGGAAGTGCTAGTGCTATCGGATGTCTAGCTTGTTACCGTAACACCCCTTGTCACACCTTCTTCACCCAAGGATACACCTCCTCCTCTTTCTCCATCCAAAGTACCTTTACCGCCTAGCCCTCATTCTTCGCCTCGCCATTTGGTAGCCCTTTGCCTTTCCCAACCCATCCCTTCCTCTCCCGATTACTCTCCCCCTTCTTCTTCCGCAACCGTTTCGGTTAATCCCTCTAGACCAATATCTATCTTCATCGTCCCTGACTCCTTTGCTCAATTAGCCCAAATTGGGAATTACCTTATCAACCTCTCCAAGCAACTCCCTCACCAATTACAAGATGCCCATCATTCCCTATGCACAGAGTACCAGTCAAAGGTGGATTTACTCAAAGCTGATATGGCAGCCCTCCAAGGAGAAGTCTTAGCAGAAGGCCGATGTAAGCCTATTGTAGGAGCAAATCCAAACATTATAGGGCAATTGACAAAGAAGGATGCCACCATAGTAGCTCGTAATGCAGAGGTTAGTCAACTCAAACGAACAGTGACTATCAAGGAGGATTCTATGCATGCCTTAGGAAAATAGTTAGACACCACCCGTAGTCGGTTCCTTACGGTAGAGCAAGTTTATCAAGTGCTGGTCGATAAAGCGTTACAAGCAGAGATAGAGTTGAAGAAGGTAACTGAAGAACTCTTCCAGAAAAGTAGATGACTCAAAGAAGAAATAAGTCGTACCCTCAAACTCAAGAAAGATGTTGAAGCTATCTAGAAGGAAAGGCAAGACTTCTTCAGAACCATGCAGTTCCAGTCCCAAGAGTTAGAACATCGGGATAAGCAACTTGGTATCAAACAGGAGCACCTATCTCGTATGGATGCAGAGATTGAAGAAGCGAAATTATGCCGAGATGATGCGCTGGCAAACAACTTCTACCTCTAAGAAGCATTTTTGCAGAATCAAGCTGAAGTTTTGCTATCTCAAGTTATAGCTTCAAGCTCTGTGCGGATCAACGCACACCTTGTTGAACCGCGGATTTTGCAAGAGATGTTAGAATCCTTAAAACAGAAAATCTCCTGCACCTTTAAATTAGCTAGAACCATGTACATACAAGGAATCATTGATGATTCTTAATCTTGTATTTTCCCTACTAGGTTCGAGTCCACCATGCGTGCGAGTGTCAGGCCACCGGAATATTATCCAATAGATTAATTGTAATTAGGAAAAGATGTGCACTGAAAGGGTGTCACGCAAAATGTTGTAACACGTTTTTGATTAATAGAGCAGTGATTGGAAGAGAATGATAGATGTGTGGCCACACTATTCTATCTGCGTGATCAGCTGAAGTTTGATTCTATCACAAGTTTATCAAATTGTGGTCTTGCCTGTATTATTAAGGTTCGGTATTGAAGTAACTAAGAAGATAATAAAGTGACTGGGGAAAATACATAAAGGGCCTCTATATTACAGATCCTTGACCATCCCAAGAACCCACGTAGAGACCTGTTAACACTTTTAACACACCTTTTTCTCTTAAGAAATGATATTGAATTTCTATGTGTTTAGTCCTAGCCTAAAAAATAGGATAAGCTGCTAAATATAATGAACTCATGTTATCTCCAAATATGATTGGAGTACTCTGATCAATTCCAAGACTTTTCAACAAGGTCTTCAACCAGATTACTTATTTTGCAGCTTCCACCATTCCTTTATACTCAGCTTCTATGGATGACAAAGCAACTATATGGTTCTTCTATGAACACCAAGAGATTAGCTTATCTCTAAAATAACACAGGTAACCATGAGTAGACCTTCTATCATCTGAATTAGCTAACCAATCTACATCACTAAACACTTTGATTCTAGTGTTAGAAGTAAATCCATAATACAAACCTTCACTCGGATTCCTTTTGATATATCTTAACACTCTTTGTACTACAATCCAATGGGTTTTCTTTGGACAATGCATGAATTGTGATAAAACACCAACTACATATGAAAGATCTAGTCTTGTCAATGTAGCATATATTAAACTACCTACAAAACTCTGATACGTGTTAATGTCTTTGAATTCTTCTCCTCCATTCCTACTCAAATTGTGATTTATCTCCAAAGGTGTGGTTGAAGGCTTGGAATTCTCCATATTAAATTTCATCAGAAGATTCTTCAAGTACCTTTCTTGTGTAACATATACTCCATGTTGGGTATACACAATCACCATCTCTAGGAAATAAGAAAAATTTCTCAAATCACTTATCTTAAACTCCTTTTCCATTTGCTTCTTGAGCTCTTTGATTCCTTGGGCATCTATACTTAAGACAATAATGTAATCAACATAAACGCAAATGTAAATGTACCCATTTTCACTCGCCTTCACTAGCAAACTACTATCTGCCTTTGAAGCTTGATATCCAAGTTCGTTCAAGAACTTGACAAGTTTATAATTCCATGCCCTTGTAGCTTGCTTCAAGCCATAAAAAACTCTCTTGAGCTTACACACATAATCTGATCCATTTGACTCTTTGAAACCCTTTGGTTGCTCCATGTATAGCTCATATGCAATATATCCATTTAAAAATGCATTCTCTACATCTAATTGGGATACCTTCCAACCTTTACATGTTGCAATAGCAATTAGAGTTCTGATGGTAGACATCTTAGAAATTGGATGAAAGGTTTCATCATAGTCCACTCCATGTGTTTGGGCATATCCTTTGACAAAAAGTCTAGCCTTGTATCTAGAAACTTTTCCATCTACAAACCTCTTTGTCTTATACAACCACTTACACTCAATTACCCTTTGATTTCTTGATCTTGGCACCAATTCCCATGTCTCATTCTCACGTAGAGCATCATACTCCTCTTGCATTTCTTTTTCCCAATTTTGTTTACCTTTAGATTCATCATATGTTGATAGATCTTCATTTTTCTTCACAATGTAAGCATAATCTTTGGTTGTCAAGAAAGGAGTATCATAACTATACCTGATAGGTTGCTTCCTTTCTCTTGATTACCTTCTAATCTCTACACTCCTCAGATCTCTGCTTCATTTTGTTATGGATCAAACCTTGGCCTATCTTCATCATTATCCTGCAATTCATTTATGTAAATATCATCATCATTATCCTCCTCATATACCTTCATCTTTGACTGCCCTTTCCTTTTGATTTCTTCAAGATCTTTGCATTCATTGTTTGGTCTTGTATACAATGTGCTTTGCTCATCAAATGTGATATCTTTTGAAATAAGGAATTGTTTTGTGGATGGACTCCACAATGTGTATCCCATTTGTCTATCATCATACCAAATAAATAAATATTTTTCTACCTTAGGTTCTAGCTTATGTCTCAATTGAGATGGAACATAATCATATGTCAAACATCCAAATATTTTGCAATGATCAAGAGTAGGTTTCTTACCCCACCATGCTTCATAAGGGGTCATTCCATTCAAAGCTTTGCAAGGTAGCCTATTCACAAGATAAGTTGCAGTGTTGATTGCTTCTACCCACATGTAATTAGGGCAATTCTTTTCCTTCATCATTGATCTTGCAAACGCTACAAGAGTTCCATTTCTTCTTTCTACAACTCCATTTTATTGTGGGGAGTACCTGCAAGTCACTTCTCTTTTTATAATTGCATTCCACATATAATCATCAAATTCTTTAGAAAAATATTCTCTTCCTCCATTTGATCTTAGTCTCTTAAGGTTTTGTCCTATAATTCTATCTACATAAGCATGATAGTGTTTAAATGTCTCAAACACTTCATATTTATCCTTGATTACATATAGAGTAATCCACATTATTGCATAAGCAACAAACAACACATAATACCTAGATCCATTTATGCTATAGTCCTTTGAAGGACCCCACACATCTGTATGAACCACGTCAAGCATATTTGAATACTTGTATCCTTGCTTACTTCTTGTGAGCTTTACCTAATTCAGAAGCCTCACGTTTATATATCATATGTTGAGCTTCAATATTTGGTAGACCAAGCACTGCACCATTCTTCGTCATCTCTTTTATCCCTCTTTCATTGAACTGTCATAACCTCTTATGTCATAGGTCCAATTCCGACATCCTTTGGTTTCCATAAGTGAACAATGCATGTCCACATTACCTTGGACTTTAAGAGTGAATAGAATTCCTTCCTTTTTTCCTGTAGCAATGCTTTTATATCTCTAACTTGGATCTTGAACATAAACACCATCGTTTGTGAATTTGACTTCATGTCCCTTCTCAACGATTTTCCCTACACTTATCAAATTCTTGGGGACTGTTGGAACATAAAGTACCTTTCTTAGAAGTGTGCTTCCACTCTTTGTCTTCACTGATCCAATGCTTTCAACCTTGTGTTTGGTGTTGTCTCTTGTTTGAATTTTATGTCCATTCACTCTAGCTTCCATATCAGTCATTAAGGAGTTATTACCACTCAAATAATTGCTACATCCTGAGTCAATATAAAACACCATTTGATCTTCATTAACTGCTTCATGTGTTGGATTCAGGATGAGAGTCAAGTCTTCCTTCTGATGATGCATAATTGTAATAAGTATTGTCGTCGGACTGAGTTTGGGAATTCCTTCCTCCTCCCTTAGAAAATGAAGTCCTACCACATGAAGTGCTACCACCTCTTCCTCTGAAATCGCCTCTTTTGATTTCTATCTTCTCTTCCTCTTGGGCTGATATTCTTATTATAATTTCCACCATTTTGACTATAATACATGTTGATGCAAAGTTCAAGCCTACACATTTGGCTAGAAGTTCATGAACAATTGAAGCTCCATGGAGACCATTGCTAGGAATTTTTATCTTTACCATTTGTAAAAGCTTATTTAACTTGAGAGAATATTTGTAGCTATCTACAGTCTCGTGGAGTTTGTTACATGGAAAATTCACGACTTTAGTTGGAGAGAATAATTCTTAGATTGGTAAATCATTTTTAGAGAGAGGCAAAAGTTGAATTCAAATTAAAAATTTGAATGTAGTACTTATAAAAGTGATTTGTAAAAGTTGTGGTTGTGTGACTCCATATCGGAGTTCTCCTTGACTACATTGTAAGAGAGTAAGGCATACATCATAGCCTATGCTACTCACAATCATTAGGTATTGTTCATCATGCTAATGATCTTGTACAACATCTTGTTCTAATACAAAATATCTAGGCTTCTAATCTATGATCTCTCTGTCATAGTCACTCATAACAGTCAAATTGTACTGCTCATATTGCAGTAATTCCTTCACCATTTTTGATGTTCTATAGCTTGTTGGAATCCACTCAAAGTGCTCTACTTTGTGAAGGAAATCCATTCAACAGCACATCAAAGCACTCATTGGTCAAACTCTGTAGAGGTCCTAAAAAATCAAGGGTAATGGTTTGATTGCTAAATTGATTGCTCTGTGTATAGTGCACCATTTTGAGTGATTCCACTTGGAACCATTAGATTACTAAGGTAATCTGATACCTCTAAATGGAATTTTTCTAATTCATACTATACTGGAAGCACTGAGCATAGCAAGAAGCAGGTGTGTGGACAAAAATAGAAGGTTTTCATTAATCCTTCAACTTGGAAGTAGTTTGCTTTGATTCAATCATTACTCATATCAATTCCAAAGTACATAGGCATTTATATAGTGTCATTGGAAAGCTAAGAAGGCCCACAATGCAGCTTTGAAGCTACAAGGGGCTGGTACAAAGTAGGATTTGGCAGTACCTACTCATTTCTTGAAGTCTCCATACATCTTTCCTAACAATGGTATCAGAGCGAAGCTAAGGTAAAATGGGAGATGGTTTTCCTTCTTTCATTGATAAATTGGACATGAACAACTATCAAGCATGGTCCTTGAGGATGAAGACATACTTGAAAGGAAGGAGCCTTTATGGATACATCTCAGGAGATGAGGAGATGCCCATACTCAGAAGCAAAGGACAACCTACAAGAGAGGAGCATGAAAGACTCAACACATGGTGTGCCAAGGATGCATTAGCAAGGTCCTACTTACTTAACTCAATTTCTAATTTTCTTATTCCACATATTAGGAACTGTAATACATCCCAAGAGACTTGCAAAACTTCCAACACAAGGGAAAGGAAGAACCAATTGTGGATTGATTTTACCACTCAAAGAAAGCAACCCAAGCAAGGCATCTCATAGTATGTGACCAAATTCAAAGATGTAGCAGATCAATTAGCAAGCATAGGAGAAGAAATTGAAGAAGAGCAGATTGTAAGGCAAGTAATCAATGGTATTAAAGCTGATCACAAATGGGAGAGCTTCACAACTGCCATGGACTTGTACATGGACATGCAAATTCTAGACCTTACCACTCTCATGGGGAAACTATTTACACATGAAGCCAAGCTCAACAAGAATGGAGATTCATGAAGAGGTAATAGCTCTTCTGTCCTATACACTGATAAAAATAAGTCCAAAGAGAAAGGAAAGAACAAGAAGGTTGAAGATGAAGGAACTACCTCCTAAGCCAACTATGCAGGGAGAGGTACAAGCTCAAGAGGAAGGGGCAGAGGAGGTAAGCAAGGTAGTGGGAGATCTTATAACTCCTCACCATGTAATATTTGTGGATTGTCAAATCATACTATAGATGAGTGTTACAGGAACTTAAAGAATCAAAGAGGTAGAGGTTATCAAAGAGGTGGATACACACAATCAAGAGGGAGATTCAACTACCATCAAGGATACAATAACAACTACAACAACAACCACAATAGCGACTACCAAGGAGGCTACAAATCAAGGAAGGATTACAACAACTACATAGAGGAGCAAGATGATTCTCTTCTAATTATGAATATGACTTCAAAACCAGGTATAAATGATGACCATCTCTTCTACATTGACTTAAGGTGATCAAATCATGTGGCAAGCAATGTAGCTCTTCTCTCTGACCTTGAGGAACCAAAGGGTAAGCATCAGGTACAAACAAGTGATGAAACCAAGCACTCAATAATTAAAGTAGGAAATGTTAAGACCTCTGATGGAAATAGAAACATGTTGAGTAGGGTTCTATATGTACCTGTAATTACCAAAAATTTGATGAGTGTTGGACAGATTGTGGAAAAGGGTTTGTAGGTCATGTTCAATCAATATGGAGCATTTGTGGAGGATCCCCAACATGGATTCAAGAGAATTGCCAAAGGAGAAAAGATAGGTAGATTATTCACTTTTGAACTTGAAGATATAAGGAATATTGCACTTTATAGTTACAAAGATCAAACAATTTCAGAGCTTGAAATCTGGCATAAGATATTAGGGCATGTTGGTGAAAGAACCTTAAAATAAATATGTAGGGATCAATGTGTGCTTGGGATACCTAATGTATCCAAGCAACACATGATTTATAAGTGTGGTGCTTGTCAGTTTGGAAAATCTCACAAGTTACCCTTCTCAAAGAAAGGCTACATGCATGAGGACTACCTAGAGCTTGTCCATACAGATGTATGGGGAACAAGTAAGGATCCCTCAATTTCTGGATCAAGGAATTATGTATCTTTCATTCATGATTTGAGTAGATGGACTATATTGTACTTTATGAAGCACAAAGATGAAGTATTCAATTGCTTTAAAAAGTATCTTGCACTTGTTGAGAACCAAATAGGGAGAAATCTAAAGAGATTAAGGCCAAATGGAGGAGGTGAGTACTTCTCAAATGAATTTGATGCATTCTTGCAGGATAGAGGGATGAAGAGAGAAATTACAACAAGGTATAACCCTGAGCAAAATGGGGTGGCAGAGAGGAGAAATAGATTAATTGTTGAAACAGCTAGGTCAATGTTAAATGAGAAAAAATTACCTAACTACTTGTGGGCAGAGAGTGTATCCACTGCAACTTATCTTGTAAACAGGTTGCCATCTAAATCCCTTGATGGGATGACCCCATATGAAGCATGGTATGGTAGAAGACCTTCAATTGATCATTGCAAGATCTTTGGATGTGTTGCTTATGTGCATATCCCTTCTCAAATAAGAGGTAAGCTAGACCCTAAGGCAAAGAGGTGCATCTTCGTAGGGTATGACTTGAATAAGAAAGGTGTTGATAGTCAAGGTCACACACAAGCAGTGAAGTGCATCAATGAAGTGGACACACAAGAAGAAGGAGCATGTAGGGAGCTCCAAGAAGCACATGTCAAATTTTTAGAAGAAATCCCTATAAATATAGTGACTTTTGTCACTAAAAACCATTGTAAATACCATTTTCCATTTTTACAACTCCATTTTGTTCAAGCTGAGCGTCGAGCTTGAGGAGTAATAGAAGTATCATCCTACCAATTCTCATAATTTTTAGATTCCGTTTGAGTCCCAAAATAAGCCTTAGAACCTAATTTTTAACTAGGTCGGACACTAGGTCTGGACAGGGCCACAAGCACTCAAAAAACTATAAAAGGGGTTGGAGAGCTCATTTGAGGGGGTAGCTTGTGGTGGATTTCAGCTTTGTAAGAGAGTTCTTTGGTAATCGAAGATCTTCCATTGTTCCATTCTTTGCTCTTACCTTGTGCGTGTGTGTGTATGTGTGGGCATGCTTGTCTGCTTTCACTCACGCACTTGTGCACTTCACTTTCTCTTGGTCTTCATACCGGTCCTCACGTCTCCGCAGATTGACATTTATGAGGTGGAGCTTCTCACGTTGGTACTTGCCATTGTGCTAGAGTGACACCAAATTTGGCGTCATTGCCGGGGAGAGAGATTAGAGGATGAGTATGTGACAGTAAGACGTAGAGTAGCGACGTTGGAAGGTAAAAAAATCATCTTTTTCAATTCAAATTCTGAGTTTTTCTTCTCCTTCATCTTCATCATCATCAACATCTCCACCCACCTTCATCTTCTCAATTTTTTCCATTTTCTAAAGTACATCTATCTCATTTTTCATTTGTGGCTGTGAGCAAGAAGCTTAGAGGGGATGCAGAGCTGAAACGCTGAAGAAATATACCTAAATATACCCAAAACTTGAGTGAACTGTCTGAGACATGACATGACCTATGCCGAATGTCATGAGTGTGCTATCGCGGGTTTGGAGATAAATTTGGCATCTACAAGCAGATAGGATTGACAAGGAGGACTCAAGGTACTCATATTTGCAAAAAAATCTGAATTTGGACTCCAAAAAATTGCAAGTGTCGTGTTCTCCCATGGTTGAGTGCCATGACATTTAGATATCATGATCTCCTGTGGTTGAGTGTCATGATATTTAACCTCATCGAACATCGTGGGATTCTCTTCGCGACATCTGATGAGTGTCAAATGTCATGTTTGTCTCGCGACATCTGACGAGTGTCGAATGTCATGTTTGTCTCGTGACATCTAACTAGTGTCGTATGTCGTGTTTGTCTCACCATATCTAACGCGTGTCAAGTATCATGATCTTTTTGCGACACTTGATGAGTGTCGAGTATCGTGATCTTTTCGTGACACTTGACGAGTGTCGAGTATCGTGATCTTTTCGCGACACTTGACGAGTGTCGAGTATTGTGTTTGCTTCATGACATTCAACAAGTATCGAGTATTGTGTTATATAAGTATCGTGACATCTGTGAAGTATCATGTATCCTGGTCCCAGCTATCATTATATCTACTAGATGTCGTGTGTCGTGGACTCTAAGTGTCGTGACATTTGACAGGTATCGAGTATTGTTGATTGATTGAGTGTTGAGTATCGAGTGTCACGTATCGAGTGTCGAGTGTCACTGACAAAGTCTCGTGACATATGACAGGTGTCGAGTGTCGTGACCAACCAAGTGTCATTTCCATCAAGTGTCACGACATTTTGTAGGTATCGTGTGTCATGACCAGGGCCAAGTGTCACGATATTCCTTAGATGTCGAGTGTCGTGAGCACTTAGGGGTCAAGTGTCGTGATACTTCCCAAGTGTCATGTATCGCTTGTTTTGAAGCAATCCTAGAGAGGTCATGTTTCCCTGTTTTAAACCCTAGAACCCTCAACTGGCATAACTTTCTCATACGAAATCCGTTTGTAGTGATTTTGAGTTCATTGGAAAGCCCGTGGGGAGTACTTTGAAGTTGACCCTCAGGTTGGACTAGGAAGCAAGGGGTTCCACAAGATTTTGAGCAATACAAAGGATAATGTTGGGCTAGTAGACAAGGTTTATGAACCTAAGATCAAGTAGACACTTAGGAAGAGATCTATAAAGTACCAAATCATCTGAGGCTAGTGTCAGCCATACAACCAAGTCGAGGACTCACAATTCAATGGTTAGCACTATGTACTGAGTTTAGTTCACAGACGAGTAAGTTAGAAATGCCATTTAACTCGAAGAGACTCTTGGCTTCTGAAGACATGCATAGTCCAGTACCTAGGGAAGGTTTTATGTCTATAGTGGAAGGGAAATATCAAACATCTCTTCAATACATATCCACCAACTTGCAAGGAATACCCGTCTAGCTCGATGGTCTACACAGGTCAGTAGCAAGAATGATAGACACTGTAGAATTGGAAATAATTCCAAGACCAGCTGTCAAGTAGGAAGGTGGAGTTTACATGGACAAGATGGGCTAGATCTATGTAGTAATAGAAAATCTTGATCAAATAAATGATAGAGGAGAATTAGAGGGACAAGGAACTTCCGAAAAATCTAACCAAGAAGAACTAGTGACGACCCCAAGGGGCAAGTCTTTGGTGACTCAAGTCTTGAGAGGGGATTTGATACCTCAAGATAATTACATGTTAGACATATACCTGATCCATGGGTCTAACCTACTCCTCCAAACTGATTCACTGAGACAAGGAGAAAGCATCAGCCCAACAACTATATACGAGTTAAGGGATCCAGAAAATCCATACAGAGTTACATACCTAGACCAAAGTCAAGGGAGATATTGGCTTGTAGATGAAGTCAAGGGGTCTAGATTAAAGTACATGGATCTTCCTATATTCCCTCCTCGAGATCAAGCAACTACCTCACAAAACCCATTCCAGACTATGATGTCAGGACAAATGAGCCAACATAGTAGGCCGAACAGACCTCACGAGCAATCCACTATGCTAGGAATTAACTCCCACAACCAAACTAGCTAGGGAATAGGGAAGAACCTCCCCGAGGTGTAGGAGCTGAAATACACCCAGTAAGACCCACTTTTCCCATCAAAAGTCGAACCCTAGAGCCCAAAAAAATACTAAGACCAATCCAATTGGCCAAATGTATGCGAAACTCCCACGAAATTTTGGTGGTTGAAGTTGCATTCAATCAAGCAAATCAAATCACCTAAAAGTAGATCAATCAAGATCTTCACTTTTCCTAGATTGTAGGAAAGTGAATTGATTCCCTCCAACAACCATTCCCACCTTCATTTGAATTCAAATTCAACTTGTAAAACTCATGGAACACTCCTAGGGTCTATATAAATACTTTGAATCACTTGTAAAATACATGGAAGCAATATACATACACTTGTGACCATCATTGTCTTGCTCCTTCAATTTTTTGCATCATCTTCTTCGCCAATAGTAATCGTGCAGAGGCTGCTGCTCTCTCTCCAGAGCTCCAAACTGAGTGCAAGATGGCTCATTGGAAAGGTATAAGTGTCTAGTTTATGCCTGTAATTTTTCAAAGCACTTAGTTCAGCAGATTTGAAGAAATCGCAGTTTTTCGGCCTCGGGGTCAATCTCTACGTATTCCTGAAAAATAGGAAGTACCACCGGTGAATGTCGCATTCATTCCTATAGCATATTTTGCTTATTCCTTATACTTTTGTGCATTCCATACACTCAACCCTATGTGTATCACTCCCATAAAAGGATTGTTTCTAATTGTAATCACGCTGGTCGCTATGGGCATTTGAAGTTCATTGTCTCTTCCATAGATAGTAAGTTTTTTTGAGCTAGTCGACCCGCGAAGCTATCTGTTTTGTATCGACTCATTCTCCTTGATGCTCCAAAGTACATAGTGTGTTTCTTTGCACTTATAGCATGCCTATAAGGTCTATTTGAGTCTCCATAAGCTCAAGGGCTGGTCTTGTGCCGGTTGGCTTGAGCAAACTTCGTCGCTTCGAAACGCACTTTTCTACCTTCGACAAGCTTCTCCAAGTTTTTTCAGTGGTATCAGAGCTAGATCAACATGGGTGAACGCTTTCCCTCAATGATCGAGAAGCTTGATCGACACAACTACGCGGCTTGGCAAATCAGAATGGAGGCCTATTTGCAAGGTAGAAATCTTTATGGAATTGTAGCAGGTGATGAAGCTATGCCTATTCCAAGATCCAAAGGAGGACCTACACAAGAGGAGACAGATAAGCTCACACTTTGGTGCGCAAGGGATGCTCAAGCAAGGTCGTACATACTAAACTCTATCTCTGAATTTCTATTACCACATATTAGAGGATGCAAGACAGCTCAAGAGACTTGGAATGCCCTGGAGACTTTCTTTTTTGCTAGTACCAAAGCAAGAAAGAATCATCTTTGGAACGAGTTCAACCAAATGAAGAAGACACCTAAGCAAACCATCACGGAGTTAGTTACCAAGGTCAAGGAGGTTGCGGATCAGTTAGCATCCATTGGAGAGCTAATTGAAGAAGAGTTCATCATGAGGCAAATTCTCAACGGCATTCGAAGTGATAAGCAATGGCAATCCTTCACGACGGCCTATGATCTCATCATGGATGTGCAGACTCCAGATTTCAACATCTTTCTTGGACAACTTTTCAATCAAGAAGCCAACAATAGCATAAAGGAAGGTAACTCTTATCATGGTAATTCAACTAGTGCTCTATATGCAGATAAGAAGGATAAGAAGCAGAAAGGCAAGAAGAAGGAAAAAGATGAAGAAGAGACTTCCCAAGCCAACTTCGCAAGCAAGAGCAAGTGGAAAGGGAAGAAGAAAGGACCAAAGCAAGACAAAGCCAAAGGTCAGAATGTTCAACCTTGTGCCATATGCGATAAGACCAACCACACCACTCAGAATTGCTGGTTCAATGGGAAGACCCAGAAAGGAAGTGGAAGAGGTGGATATGGCAGCAATAGAGGCCGAGGTGGACACAACTTCAACAACAACAATAGAAGCTATAATAGAAGGGACTACAACAATTATTCAGAAGATCAACCACATAAAGACTCATTGCTTCTTATGAATCTAAGCCACAAAGAAGGTAAAGAAGATGATCATTTGTTCTACATAGATTCAGGATGTTCGAATCATGTTGCAGGCAATATTGCTCTTCTATCTGACTTGGAAAGTCCAAAGCATAGACATGAAGTGCAAACAGGGGATGACACGAAGCACAATGTGGAGAAGATTGGTAATGTCAAAGCTTCCAATGGCAGGACTGTTTTATATTATGGAATCATGGAAGGTTAAATGGATTTTAATGTTTTAAATGTCCAGAAGGTTTTAATGTGGTTGTGTCTGATCTAGCAGGTGAAGAAGCATGAGTGCGTAGATAAGCATAAGGGCGTGGATACAAGTGGACGCACATGAATAAATAAATTCGAAGACCAAATCGAAGACTTCTAGAATAGTTATTTATAGGTTTATCTTGTTGTAAAAGTAGTGGTTCGTTTTAGAAACCGACGCCTTTTGTAAAGAAAGTAGTTTTACCTAAAAAGACGCTTTGAAAAGCGACGGCCCTCATGTAACGTCTATTTCAGGATGTAATGGAAATAAACCTATAAATACGTGTACTCTGATAGACTCGTCCATCAGAGTGCATGGGGGGAGATTGCACCCAATCTGCGTACTGTCTCGTCTCTTATTGTGTCTATTCTCTGTGTGTTTTTTCTGCATCCGTAATCTCTGTATGTGCGTGAGCAATATCCTGACAACATTGGTATCTGAGCTCTGCACACGTTAATACAGAGGGTTCTCTGTTCGCGATTTCAATTCCGATTCCATCTCCATCTCCGTCTGCGTCTTCGTCTTCGGTTTCGGTTTCTGTTTCTGTTTCTGTTCCAGTTCCATAACCAAAACCTACGTTCCAAGGCGTCGACTAAGGCAAAGAACTTAGGCAATACATTGGCAACATTGGCACCCAAGGCTCCCTTGGCAACCATTGGCAGCCGTTGGCTACGTGCCAGGCAATTTTAAGTTTGAGTAGCAATAGAGTGGTTTAGAGTCCCTAAGGTAGGAGGATTTGAACCCACAACCTCCTACTTTCAAGGGAAGTACTTTGACCACTCCACCATCTCTTGGAGTTGTTACTCAAGTTCTCTCTCCTTAAATTTAACATAACTTTCATTTTTTCTCAGTTTTCAAGGTGGCATGGCGCGGCGCGACGCGGCGCGTCTCAGGGTACACTTCTGAGGGTACTGCTCAAGGTACACTTCTCAGGGTACACTTCTGAGGGTACACTACCCAGGGTACACTGCCCAGGGTACACTTTTCAAGGTACACTTCTGAGGGTACACTGCTCAGGGTACACTTCTGAGGGTACACTTTCCAGGGTACACCAGGATACATCAGGGTACATCTTGTCAGGGTACATCAGGGTACATCCAGGCAGGGTACATTCTGCTAGGGTATATTTCCTGAGGGTACATCCCAAGAGGAAAGCATTAGTTTAAGGGTCCAAGAGCAACCATGGAAGATTTCCATAATTCACCTTTACCTGGAGTTTCATTCGAGCAAGAGTTAGAGATTATGAACCAAGAACTTCAAGCACTTCAACAAGCCATACAAGGACGTTATGCTATGCTTCAATTCGACGGACGAAAAGATGGCCGCTTTGTCTTATCATGGCTATCTCTATTCAACGATTTCTTTTTCGATGAGTTATATTCAGAAAATAAAAAAATCGAGTTTGCCACTAATTATTTGGTAGGAAGAGCGCAGCAATGGTGGAATGATCTTTGTCAGAGTGTAGATTGTCCACGCACATGGAAGGATTTTCAAGAAGAGTTTCGGGATTCATTTCTACCTTTAAAGTTTACCCTACATGTTTGATAATTGTGATGCATTTACATATTGAATTTAGTCTATAGGAGCATATTCAAGTTTTGCTTGCCCAAATTCATTAGAAAGACTATGTCAGCATCTTACAGATACTCTTAATAACTTAACACCTCCATGAACATTTCCATGCATGTGTTTTTACATGGAACATGCCTATTTTCTTTTCGTTCAGTGATGAAACATGTGACTGGCTATCCATGTTTATTACTTTATCAACTGAGGTCAGTTGTCCTTTCAACTGAGGGGCATGTTATGAATTATGGAATATGTTGAACAAGTAATTGTTGGACTGTGTTAAATTATTAATGTATTATGGAAGATGTTGGCCAATGCATTGTTGGATTGTAATATGGAATATGTTGGCCAATGCATTGTTGGATTGTAACAGTAACATGGAATATGTTGAACTATGCATTGTAATTGTTAGAGTGTTAAATTCTTTTATGAACTGAGGTCAGTTGCTTGTCAACTGAGAGGCATGTTGTATATTATGGAACCATGGAAGGTTAAATGGATTTTAATGTTTTAAATGTCCAGAAGGTTTTAATGTGGTTGTGTCTGATCTAGCAGGTGAAGAAGCATGAGGGCGTGGATAAGCATAAGGGTGTGGATACAAGTGGATGCACATGAATAAATAAATTCGAAGACCAAATCGAAGACTTCTAGAATAGTTATTTATAGGTTTATCTTGTTGTAAAAGTAGTGGTTCGTTTTAGAAACCGACGCCTTTTGTAAAGAAAGTAGTTTTACCTAAAAAGACACTTTGAAAAGCGACGGCCCTCATGTAACTTCTATTTCAGGACGTAATGGAAATAAACCTATAAATACGTGTACTCCGATAGACTCGTCCATCAGAGTGCATGGGGGGAGATTGTACCCAATCTGCATACTGTCTCGTCTCTTATTGCGTCTATTCTCCGTGTGTTTTTTGTGCATCCGTAATCTCTGTATGCGCGTGAGCAAGATCCTGACAACAAGGACAAACATTCTGAGTAAGGTTCTCTATGTACCCACTATCACTAAAAACCTAATAAGTGTAGGCCAAATAGTTGAAAAAAGCTTGCAAGTTAGGTTCACCCAACATGGAGCTTTTGTGGAAGATCCATGTCAAGGCTTCAAGAAGATAGCCCGAGGTGAGAAGCATGGTAGGCTCTTTACTTTTGAAGTAGGAGAAACCAGGAACATAGCTCTATTCAACTTTGGGTCTCAAACCCTAAGTGAGCTTGAACTGTGGCATAAGAGACTTGCTCATGTGAATGAAAGAACCTTGAAGGATATATGCAGGGATCAAAGTGTTCTAGGACTGCCAAGCATATCAAAGCAACACATGATCAACAAGTGTGATGCATGTCAGATTGGGAAGGCGCAAAGACAACCATTCAACCACAAAGGCTACATCCACAACAACTTATTGGACTTAGTACATACAGATGTATGGGGACCAAGTCAAGAACCTTCATTGGCAGGATCAAGGTATTATGTCTCATTTATTGACCACCATAGTAGATGGACTGTTCTATACTTTATCAAGAGTAAGAATGAAGTGTTTGATTGCTTCAAGAAGTATCTTGCACATGTGGAGAATCATATAGGTAGATCACTAAAGAAGCTTAGATCTGATGGAGGGGGAGAATACTTCTCCAAAGAGTTTGATGAGTTCTTGCAGGACAAAGGTATCAAAAGGGAAGTGACTACCAGGTACTCTCCTCAACTAAATGGAATTGCAGAGAGGAGAAACAAGACATTGGTTGGATCAGCCCGAACAATGCTTGAAGAGAAGAAGTTGCCACATTATCTATGGGCAGAAGCTATTTCAACTGCAGTGTACCTTGTCAATCGACTACTATCCAAATCGCTTCAAGGTATGACTCCTTATGAAGCATGGCATGGAAGAAAACCTAGTCTTCGACATTGCAAGGTTTTTGGTTGTTTAGCTTATGTTCATGTACCATCACAAATAAGAGGTAAGCTAGATGAAAGGGCAACAAAGGCAGTGTTTATTGGATATGATTCAACTCAGATGGGTTACAGGTTCTTCAATCCTTCAACCAAGCAATTCACTACAAGTAGAGATGTTGTGTTTGAAGAACACAGGTCTTGGTATGATGAAGATAAACAAAAGGTAACACTACCATATGATCTTGATTATGACTCTCATCAATTAGGAAGCAAGCATGATACACAGGTCCAGGATCCAAGAAGTGATACAGATGATGACGAAGACAAAAGAGAAAGGGATTACAAGCTATGGAAGTCAAGAGGCAAAGCAAAGATGCAAGAGGTTGGAGAATGCTCAAAACAAGCACCTAGAAGATCAACAAGAGAGAAGAAACAACCAGAAAGGTCTGGATATGATTCCACGTTTGTTACAAAGCATTCAATCTACTTGGCAAAAGAATCTATTTCAGAGGAGCCCTCAACCTATGAAGAGGCAAACGGAAACCCTAATTGGGAAAAGGCCATGAACGAAGAGATAGATGCGTTGAAGGAGATGGACACTTGGGATTTGGTTCCAATGTCGCTGAATCAAAAGATAATTGGTTGCAGATGGGTATATAAAGTTAAAAGAAATTCAGATGGATCAGTTTGCAGGTACAAGGCAAGATTAGTTGCCAAAGGATGCTCACAAACTCATGGTATAGACTATGAGGAAACATTCTCACCAGTTGCAAAGATGACTACAATCAGGACAATGATAAGTGTAGCTGCTGCAAGGAATTGGAGACTCCTCCAACTTGATGTGAAAAATGCATTCTTAAGTGGTTGGATAAGTGAAGAGGTATACATGTCACAACCACCAGGTTTTGAAAACCCTAATCATCCATCTTATGTTTGCAGACTTAAGAAAGCATTGTATGGATTGAAACAAGCTCCAAGAGCTTGGAATTACAGATTGGTTACATATCTTCAAGATCAAGGGTTCAAAGCTAGTAGCTCAGATCCTTCTCTATTCATCAAAAGGGATCACAATGAGGTTATCTATCTATGTGTATATGTAGATGATATTATTGTGACAGGTGATGATCTAAATGGCATTCAAAGGATCAAGAGACACATGCAAGAGGAGTTCAAAATCAGTGACCTAGGTGAGCTCACATATTTCCTAGGTATGCAGGTGATATATATAGATGAAGGAATGTATTTGACTCAAAGAAGATACATTCCCGATCTTCTTCTCAAGTTCAAAATGGAGAACACTAAACCTGCAGCTACACCTTTGGAGATGAATCATAAACTTAGTGTTTATGAAGGTGAGATAAAGAGTATCAAAGCTTGGTAGGTAGCTTGATATATGATACTCATACAAGGGAAGATATCTCATATAGTGTGGGAGTGCTTAGTCAGTTCATGCACTCATCGAGAAGACCACATGGATGCGGCTAAGAGAGTACTTAAGTATCTCAAAGGTACAATCAACAAAGGTATATTCTATCCTTACTCTTTAGATTTGGATATCAAAATCTACTGAGATGCAGATTGGGCAGTGTTGGTGCATTTCACCCAAGCCTACATGCTTCATATGCTTGATATTATGATCATTTGTAAGTCACATGAGTAGTCGTGTGAACACCTCTTGTAAATGAGTTCATTTTATCTCTTGTAAATGGAAAAAGAAAAAAGGAAAAGGATGGCTTACCTCATCCATGATGTAAAAACAAACTCGTGGCTCTAACTACCTAAAACCATGAATTTTTGAGCTGAGGGAATATCTCCTAACTTTAGGGATCACTTTTAGGTGGAGCCATTCAAATTCGAATTCAAAACTCCCTCCAAGAATCGCTATAAAAGGAGCAAGAAGGAAGAGGCGATTAGCAAGCCTTGTATGTGACCACTTCATGTCATTTTGTAGAGATTTAAGTGCTTACTCCATAGCTCTATCATTCTACTCCCATTGTGCAAAGATTCATTGCCAATGTGGTTGTAATCATATGTGAATCTATACACTTATTATCATCTACTTCTCTGTTTTGTTCTGTGCTATACTCACTCAGAGCAATACCTTCAGAAGGTCATATCTCGAGTTCTACTGATCCATTTTCAGTGTTTTAAAGTGCGTTGGATAGCTCTTACTGTCTAGTTTCTACCTAAATATTTTCATGGTCAGTGCATTAATATTTTTGAAGATATCTGCAATGTACTGCCCACTGGTCTATCTCTACAGAGCCCCGAGAATTGTGGGATTGTTTCAGAAATTGATGAAACTTGTTCTCAGTACTCAGTCCATCATTTGAAGTGTTTTAACTTGGATTGGGAAGCTTGCTATGTCTATTTTCTATGCTCAAAAGGAATTTTTCTAATTCCTTTCCAGGTTGAGAGCAGTGTTCATTTTTTCCAGTAGGTGTATGTCCAAAAATAGCAAGTTTTGGGAGCTAGTCATTTCGCAACAAGTCTATCTTGACTTAAACTTTTGGGATACATGTTCCAAAGTACTTGGCTGATATTTTGGTGGATTTAGGAAGCTCAAAGGGTCTATTAATCAACTCTGAAGTCTCAGTTGGCTGGTGTGAAGCTGGTTGTAGCGGCACCTACTCATCTTTGGATTGCATCCACCATCTCTCTCCACAGTGGTATCAGAGCATAGTCAAGCAACATGGGAGATGGATTTCCATCAACAATTGACAAATTGGATCAAAACAGCTACCCAGCATGGTCTTTAAGGATGGAGGCTTATCTTCAAGGGAGGAATCTATATGGATTCATATCCGGAGATGAAGCAATGCCAACCATGAGGAACAAAGGGCAACCATCACATGAAGAAGTGGAAGGAGTTACAAATTGGTGTTAGAAGGATGCACTTGCAAGGTCCTATATTCTAAACTCAATTTCTGATTTTCTTTTACCTCATGTCAAGAGATGCAAGACATCAAGAGAGACCTGGAATGCACTTGCTTCTTTCTTCTCTTCCAACACTCGAGCAAGGAAGAACCAATTGTGGATGGAGTTCACAACAATGAAGAAAAGCCCGAAGCAAAATGTGACTGATTATGTCACAAAGATGAAGGAGATTTTGGACCAACTTGGAAGCATTGGAGAGGTAATTAAAGAGGAGCAAATCATTAGACAAATCATAAATGGAATCAAAGTAGACGACAAGTGGGAGTCATTCACAACAGCCATGGATTTATACATGGATATGCATGTACCCGACCTCAACACACTCATGGGCCAACTCTTCACTCATGAAGCAAAGATTAGCAAAGGTGGTGAGTCCTCAAGAGGTAATCAAACTTCTGCCTTATATTCTGATAAAGCTAAGGTCAAGGACAAGTCAAAGAATAGGAAGAATGAAGATGAAGGTAGCTCTTTCCAAGCAAACTTTGTAGGTAGAGGAAGAGCTAGAGGAAGAGGCAGAAGTGGAAAGAAAGGCAGGGGGAGATTCCAATCATCTCAAACTTGCAACATATGTGGCTTATCTAACCATAGTACAAGAATGTTTCAAGAATCCAAGGAACTCAAGAGGAAGAGGATTCAATAGAGGTGGCTATGGATCAAATAGAGGCAGGTACAATGGAGGCTACAACAACAACCCCTACAACAACAATTACAACAACAACAACTATCAAAGTGGCCATAGAGGAAGAAGAGATTACAATAACTATGCAGAGGACCAAAGTCAAGAAGATTCATTATTGATTATGAATCTATCAGTGAAGAAGGGTAAGGATGATGATCACATATTTTACATTGATTTGGGATGCTCAAACCATGTAGCAGGAAATGTGGCTTTACTTTCTGATTTGGAAGATCCTCATAATAAGCATGAAGTGCAGACAAGAGATGACACAAGGCACTCAGTGGAGAAGATAGGTAATGTGAAGACATCAGATGGGAATACAAACCTCTTAAGCAAATTCTTGTATGTCCCTACAATTACCAAAAATTTAATAAGTGTTGGATAGATTGTTGAAAAAGGATTGCAGGTTAGATTCAACCGATTTGGAGCATATGTTGAAGACCCAAGGCAAGGATTTCAAAGGATTGCCAAAGGAGAAAAGACAGGAAGGCTTTTCACTTTTGAAGTGGAAGATACAAAGAACATAGCTTTGTTTAGCTATGGATCTCAAACTCTTATAGAGTTGGAGATATGGCACAAAAGGCTTGCTCACATTGGTGAGAGGACACTCAAACAAATTTGCAGGGACCAAAGTGTACTTGGTTTGCCTAATATCACAAGGCAACACATGATTTATAAGTGTGATGCTTGTCAACTCGGCAAGGCTCATAGACAACCTTTCAATAAGAAAGGATATATGTATCAAAATCCTTTGGATCTAGTGCACACGGATGTGTGGGGTCCAAGTAAGGAGCCATCTATATCAGGCTCAAGATATTATGTGTCTTTCATAGATGATTGTAGCAGGTGGACCATTCTGTTTTTCATGAAGCACAAGGATGAAGTGTTTAATTGCTTTAAGAAGTATATTGCTCTTGTTGAAAACTAAACAGGTAGGACATTGAAACGACTCAGATCAAATGGTGGAGGAGAATACTTCTCTTCTGAATTTGATGCCTTTTTGCATGAAAGAGGCATTAAAAGGGAAGTCACTACAAGGTATACACCCGAACTCAATGGTGTAGCAGAGAGGAGAAACAGAGCTATTGTCGAAGCTGCAAGGTCCATGCTCAACGAAAAGGGATTGCCAAACTACCTATGGGTAGAGGCTGTGTCTACAGCCACATATCTCATAAATAGACTTCCATCTAAGTCACTAGATGGAACCACTCCATATGAAGTATGGAATGGAAGAAGACCTAGTCTAGAGCAGTGCAAAATCTTTGGATGCTTAGCCTATGCTCACATTCCTTCTCAAGTAAGAGGGAAATTGGATCCCAAGGCAGAGAAGTGTGTATTTATTGGTTATGATCAAAACCAAAAAGGATATAGATTGTACAATCCAACCAATAAAGGATTTTCTGTGAGTAGAGATGTAATTTTTGATGAAAACAAATCATGGTCTGATGATGACAGGAAAGTGAAGCTGCCATACGACTTGGATGAAGATTTTCCATCACTTCAACCAAAGGAGCCAAATCAGATTGAAGAAAGTGATTCAGAGATTGACCTAGAAGACTTGGAAAGACTAAAGCTATGGAAGAACAAAGGTAAACCAAAGATGCAGGATGCTACATATGGACTCGAGAGCTCACATCAACCACTTAGAAGGTCTTCAAGGCAGAAGAAGAAACCAGAAAGGTTTGGTTATGATACTTCTTTGGTCACCAAGCACTCAATCTACATTGCAAAGGATTCAACCAATGAAGAACCTACCACATTCAAAGAAGCACAAAGCAAGAAAGCTTGGAGAGATGCAATGGATGAAGAAATGGAAGCCTTGAAGGAGAGTGACACTTGGGAGCTTGTACCTAACAAGCCATCTATGAAGGTAATTGGATCTCGATGGATATACAAAATCAAGAGGAATCCAGATGGAAGTATAAATAGACACAAAGCAAGGTTAGTTGCTAAAGGGTTTGCTCAAACCCATGGTATTGATTATGATGAGACTTTCTCTCCTGTTGCAAAAATGCCTACAATTAGGGTTCTCATAAGTCTTGCTGCATCTAGAAATTGGAATCTCTATCAACTTGATGTAAAGAATGCTTTCTTGAATGGATGGATTTCTGAGGAAGTGTATATGGCACAACCTCCTGGATATGAGGATGCACATCATCCTAACTATGTATGCAAACTAAAAAAAGCTTTTTATGGATTGAAGCAAGCTCCAAGAGCTTGGAATTTCATATTGGTGACTTATTTGCAGGACCAAGGATTCAAAGCTAGCAAGGCGGATACCTCTTTGTTCATAAAGAGGAATGGATCTGAAGTGATCTATTTATGTGTGTATGTTGATGATATTATTATCACAGGCAATGATCTTGAAGGAATCAAACAGGTAAAGAGTCAAATGGAGGAGTTCAAAATAAGTGACCTCGGACCACTCACTTATTTTCTTGGATTGGAGTTGATCTACACAGATTTAGGTATATACATCACACAAAGGAAGTATGTCCATGACATGCTCATCAAGTTCAAGATGGAAAATACCAAGTGTGCAGGTACACCTATGGAGCAAAATCACATATTGAGCTAAAGGTCTATTCAGATGCAGATTGGGCCGGATCTAGAGATGATAGAAGCAGCACATCCGGGTATATATCATTTGCAGGTTCAAAAATCATTTCTTGGTCATCGAAGAAGCAACCAACTGTGGCATTATCTTCTACCGAAGCCGAATATAGAGGTTTGGCTAATGCAACTCAAGAAATTATGTGGTTAAAGTCTATGTACACAGATCTTGGACTTCATTCTTCAACACCTCACATTTTTTAGGACAACACAAGCTCACTACATCTAGCAGCTAATCCGGTATACCATGCTAGAACCAAGAATATTGAAGTCCACTACCATTATGTAAGGGAGAAGCTAATGAGCAAGGATATTCAACTATCCTATGTCTCTGCAGATATGCAATGTGCAGACATGTTGACTAAAGCTCTTGATGGTACAAAGTTAAGTAGATTCAAGTTGATGATTGGCTTGCAGGAAATCAAGGACAATTGAAGACTTAATTGGAGGCCAAGCATGTTAGGCTTGAGGGGGAGCTGTTGGTGCATTTTACCCAAGCCTACATGCTTCATATGCTTGATATTATGATCATTTGTAAGTCACATGAGTAGTCGTGTGAACACCTCTTGTAAATGAGTTCATTTTATCTCTTGTAAATGGAAAAAGAAAACAGGAAAAGGATGGCTTACCTCATCCATGATGTAAAAACAAACTCATGGCTCTAACTACCTAAAACCATGAATTTTTGAGCTGAGGGAATATCTCCTAACTTTGGGGATCACTTTTAGGTGGAGCCATTCGAATTCGAATTCAAATTCAAAACTCCCTCCAAGAATCGCTATAAAAGGAGCAAGAAGGAAGAGGCGATTAGCAAGCCTTGTACGTGACCACTTCATGTCATTTTGTAGAGATTGAAGAGCTTACTCCATAGCTCTATCATTCTACTCCCATTGTGCAAAGATTCATTGCCAATGTGGTTGTAATCATATGTGAATCTATACACTTATTATCATCTACTTCTCTGTTTTGTTCTCTGCTATACTCACTCAGAGTAGTACCTTAAGAAGGTCATATCTCGAGTTCTACTTATTCATTTTTAGTGTTTTAAAGTGCGTTGGATTGCTCGTACTGTCTAGTTGCTACCTATAAATTTCCATGGTCATTAGATTAATAGTTTTGAAAATATCTGCAATTTACTTCCCACTGGTCTATCTCTGCAGAGCCCCGAGAATTGTGGGAATGTTCCAGAAATTGATGAAACTTGTTCTCAGTGCTCAGTCCATCATTTGAAGTGTTTTAACTTGGATTGGGAAGCTTGCTAAGTCTATTTGCTATGCCCAAAAGCAATGTTTCTAATTCCTTCCAGGTTGAGAGCAGTGTTCATTTTTTCCAGCAGGTGTATGTCCAAAAATAGCAAGTTTTGGGAGCTAGTCATTTCGCAACTAGTCTGTCTTGACTTAAACTTTTGGGATACATGTTCCAAAGTACTTGGCTGATATTTTGGTGGATTTAGGAAGCACAAAGGGTCTACTAATCAACTCTGAAGTCTCAGTTGGCTGGTGTGAAGCTGGTTGTAGCGGCACCTACTCATCTTTGGATTGCATCCACCATCTCTCTCCACAGGCAGGAGCTAAGGATGATAGAAAAAGTACATCTGGTTGCTTAGCATTTGCAGGTTCGAAGCTAGTGTCATGGAGTTCCAAGAAGCAACCAATAGTTGCTTTATCTGCAACTGAAGCAGAGTACAGAGGCTTGACCATAGGAACTCAAGAAGCAATATGGTTAAAAGCATTGTATACAGATTTGGGACTTGTGAGTTCCAAACCTCACATATTTGGAGATAATGTAAGTTCCATGCATCTAGCGGCGAATCCTATTTTCCATGCGATTACCAAGCACATAGAAGTCGATTACCACTTCATCAGGGAGAAGCTCATGGCAAAGGAGATTAACATTTCTTTTGTTCCGATTGAAAAGCAAGTAGCAGATATGATGACGAAGGCACTTGATGGAATAAAGCTTTGTAGATTCAAAGCTATGGCAGGTATTCAACCTATCAGAGAATGAAGACTCAAGCATACTTTAGCTTGAGGGGGAGCTGTTGGAACATCAAGCTTACACTATGCTTGAGGTGGATTTGATCTACATCGAAGGCTATCGCGTCGAAAGAATATCCGTTGGAGAGTTCTTTTTCATATCCTCATTTATTGTATTTTTTGAGAGATTTTTTATGGCTCATTTACCGTTGTAAAAGCCTTGAGCTTGACACATATAAAGGTAGAAATATAGAGCCAAAATCCCACGAAATTTTGGTGGTTGAAGTTGCATTCAATCAAGCAAATCAAATCACCTAAAAGTAGATCAATCAAGATCTTCACTTTTCCTAGATTGTAGGAAAGTGAATTGATTCCCTCCAACAACCATTCCCACCTTCATTTGAATTCAAATTCAACTTGTAAAACTCGTGGAACACTCCTAGGGTCTATATAAAGACTTTGAATCACTTGTAAAATACATGGAAGCAATATACATACACTTGTGACCATCATTGTCTTGCTCCTTCAATTTTCTGCATCATCTTCTTCGCCAACAGTAATCTTGCAGAGGCTGCTGCTCTCTCTCCAAAGCTTCAAACTGAGTGCAAGATGGCTCATTGGAAAGGTAAAAGTGTCTAGTTTATGCTTGTAAATTTTTAAAGCACTTGGTTCAGCAGATTTGGAGGAATCTCAATTTTTCTGCCTCGGGGTCAATCTCTGCGTATTCCTGAAAAATAGGAAATACCACCGGTGAATGTCGCATTCATTCCTATAGCATATTTTGCTTATTCCTTATAGTTTTGTGCATTCCATACACTCAACCCTATGTGTATCACTCCCATAAAAGGATTGTTTCTAATTTTAATCACGCTGGTTGCTATGGGCATTTGAAGTTCATTGTCTCTTCCATAGATAGTAAGTTTTTTTGAGCTAGTCGACCCGCGAAGCTATCTGTTTTGTATCGACTCATTCTCCTTGATGCTCCAAAGTACATAGTGAGTTTCTTTGCACTTATAGCATGCCTATAAGGTCTATTTGAGTCTCCATAAGCTCAAGGGCTGGTCTTGTGCCGGTTGGCTTGACCAAACTTCGTCGCTTTGAAACGCACTTTTCTACCTTCGACAAGCTTCTCCAAGTTTTTTCAGGTAATACTTATCTTCCAATCACCTACCAAGGTTACACAACCAAAGCAATCATAGATTCTGGTGCTGGTGCTGCTATTGCAACCACCTCCTTGTGGAAGCAATGGGGCAAGCCCACAGTAAGACTAACTAGAATGAAGCTTCAGATGGGTGATGGCCATGTGGAAAAACCTCTAGGATTGCTTGAAGGGATAACTCTAACCACTTGTGGTGTAGAGTTGGAACACACATTTGCTATATGTGACTTTGAAAAAAATAATGCCTACGAGATGATCCTAGGAAGGCCCTTCCTACGACAATTGCAAATAGTCTAGGATTGGGGAACCAACTCCTTATACTTGTATCACTTAGGGGTCACAACCAAGGTCAATTTGAAGGATTACACCTTCAGAGATGCACCACCCCTACAATGGAATCCTATCCACAAGGAACAAGAAGATTCAATCTTTGTGCATTCTAAAAGTTCATCTGATACAACCTGGATGCATGAAGATACTCATTTGTGGATGTGCAAGGTTGCAAAGGAAGAGGAAAAATGCTTAACGACAAGAGAAAAAGGAACTTCTCAAGGAGAAAGGCCAATTAAAGACCCAACGTATACACAGATGGTCTTTCCAGATGAGGAATTTGAGCCTCATGGTTGGGTAGAAATCTTAGCTACCATGGACATTACTATCAATGAAGAACAGTGGACACCTCATTGTGATGATGAGGGATATGATATGTCAGTGTTCATTTGTTAGCCCTTGCTAGAAGAATGTGACTCTAATGACTTCATAGAAGAAGAAGAGAACGATGTCGATCTAGAGTCCATTGTGATGGATAGTTGCTTTATTTGAGAGGAGCACTATCTAGAAGGCATAGGAGTATTTACACAAAAAGAAGAGGAACCTCTCACAAGCATCAAAATAGTAAGTTCAAAGAATGGCACTGAGGGTGATCAAAAGAAAAAAAAAGAAAAGTAGTGAAACAAGAAGAGGAGGAACCATTGTTTGAAGTACCAAAAAATATCAAGAAATATGAAGTTGAGGACCAAAAATGTTTGGTACGAATGCCTAAGAGAGAGGCCACAATAGGAGAAGCATATGATAACAAAGAAAAGACCAAAAAGATCGTGGTCACCATCGAAGAGAACGAAGAGAGATGTACGTACATAGGAGATGACCTAAGTAAAGAAGAGGAAGCAGAGTTGGTAGCCTTATTAAGGGAATATAGGGACGTGTTTGCATGGCACTATAGAGACTTGAAGGGAGTAGATCTGAAAATTTGTTCTCATACAATTCCCATGATAGCAGATGCCAAGCCCACCAAACATAAGCCCTACATATATAATGACACTTATGCAGCCAATATAAAAGAAGAAATTGATAGATTGATTGAAGCTAGATTTATCTATGAGATTGAACATACGGAATGGGTATCCCCCATCTTTGTAGTGCCCAAGAAGAATGGAAAGTTGCACGTATGTATTAATCTTAAAAAAGTTAATGTTGCCACAATAAGAGATAGTTATCCGCTTCCAATCACTGAACATTTATTGGAGCGTGTTGCAGGCAAGGAAGTTTATAGCTTCCTTGATGGATTTTCAGGTTACAATCAAGTAGCCATCACCCTAGAAGATCAGCACAAAACATCTTTTGCCACAATGGGGAATCTTTGCATTTCGTGTGATGCCATTTGGGCTCACCAATGCACCTGCAACATTCCAAAGGCTCATGTGTCATATCTTCAAAGAGTTCTTGCAAAAGATCTTAGAAGTATATGTGGATGATTTATGTGCTCATTCCCAAGAAAGAAGATACCATATCCTGAGCTTAGGTCACATTGTTTCTAAGAATGGAATATCAAGAGATGAGGACAAAGTAAGAGCCATAGCAGATCTGCCCAGGCCAAGGAACATTAAAGAGGTACAAGCCTTTATGGGCCATTGTAGATATTACCGTAGGTTTATCCACATGTATGCGATCATAGCTAAACCTCTTTATGCCTTGCTGACAAATTTTGAGTGGAACGACGAATGCAAAAAGTCCTTGAATGAGCTAAAGACACGGCCACTCCTAATTGGAATAAGCCATTCCATGTACACGTGGATGCATCCAATTATGCAATAGGATGTGTGTTGTCAAAACCAACTGGTGAAGGGAATTTAGATTTGCCTATAGCATATGCTAGTAGGCAATTGAATGCTGCTGAGCAAAACTACACCACAACCGAAAGAGAAGGTTTAGGCATGGTATATGCTGTGAAAACGTTTAGACACTACTTATTGGCCAACAAGTTCAAGTTTTTTATCGATCATCAAGCCTTATGTTGATAGCAGTCAGGACATCCAAGGACTGATGAGACAAGGAAGCTAGCAGAAAGAGTCAGAGCAAAGAGAAGGACTAAGTAGATAGAGTAGTCAACGAAGATCTGGCAAATAGGCCATTCAATTTTTTGCAAATCAACATCTTTATAACAGTGATTTTCATCACTACACGAACATTGTAAATACCATTTTTGGATAGTTTTGACTTCATTTTGTGCAAGCCAAGGAGTCCTTGAGCTTGAGGAGCATTAGAAGTACCTCCCTATCAATTTTCATATTTTTTAAACTCCATTTGAGCCCTCAAATAGGCCCTAGAACCTAATTTTTAACTAGGTCGGACACTAGGTCTGGACAGGGTCAAAACTAGTCAAAAACTATAAAAAGAGCTAGAAAGCTCATTTTTGAGATTAGCTTGTTGTAGACTGAACTTGTAAGAGCACTTTTGAGTAATCTAAAGAACTCCATTGTCTCTCTCTTTGTTCTTGCCTTGTGTGTACGTGTGTGTGTATGTGTGTGCATGTTAGTGTGCTTCTCACTCACGCACTTGTGCCATTACTTGTTCGAGGTCTTCATACCATCCTCACGTCTTCCCAGATTGACATTAAAGGAGGTGCTACTCATCACTGAGCTACACCAAATTTTGGCACCGTTGTCGGCGATCGAGCTTTGAGGACGAGCGTGTTGATGGTAAGATGTAGAGTTGTGACATTGACGTTGTAGGTAATTTCTACTTTTCCTTATTTTTTCTTTTTCTTACTTCACCATCATCATCATCATCATCCTCACCATCTCCCACCTCCATCTCCATCATCGCAAAAATTTTAGTTTTTTGATCATATCACCTTCCCCCTTCCGGTTCCCTCATTTCACTTATGAGAGAGAGTGAGAGAGCGATTTGTGTGCGCAGTTTTTGCATGTTTTTTGAGTGTTGTTGGAGGTTTTGGCTGTATCATCATCTCTGGCAGGTCGCGTAGGTACGAAAAAGATCTGCACAGTCTCCGGGGCATTCATTACTATCAATCGCGATTGACAGAAAAATTGCTCCTTTGGTAAAACTAAGTGCACCATAGTAGACTAGAGACCTCGCACATCACAAATCCACAAAAATTTCTAAAAAATTTGCATTTTTGTTGTCCATCGCAATTGACAACATCAATCACCATCGATAGTGTCCATCGTGATGGACAGCGTATCCATCGCAATCGACAGACCCCGATGGACACCTCTATCAATCGTGACAGACGGTATCCATCACGACGGACTGCCTATCCATCGCAATGGACAGCAGACCATCGTGACCAACATGTGTCCATCGCGACGATCACCCCTCTCCATCGCGATTGACAACACCATCGTGATTGACACCCCATCTTGGCAAAAAAATGTATCCATCGGGACTCATAGACCTCGATTGACACAAAGTCACGCAAAAATCCCAAAAATCTTAGTCCATCACGATTGACACAATCAGTCATGATTGACCCATCAATCTTGACCTATACTCCTATCCATCGCGATTGACACCCATCAATCGCGATTGGCACGTGTCCATTGCGACTGACACGCCACGATAGACAGCTCTGTCCATCATGATTGATAGCCCAGTGGATCGCGATTGACAACCATTTTTGGCCAATTTTTAGGGTTTTTTAAGTTGAAGATTTTGGCTAATTTTGGGCATGAATATTTGGCTATAGGACATATAGGGAGGCTATAAGCAAATAATTTGAGGAAACCCTATTGGCCACTTAGCCTGTTTGAACCTTGTTTTAACCCTAGAACCCGAAACAGTCATAGCTTCCTCATAGGAAATTGGTTTAGGGTGATCTTAGGCTCGAGGTATTTTGATACTAGGATTATTAGATAGGGTATTTTGAAGGACTATACCCCAGGGTAAGAAAACTGAGGGATCTTTAGGATTGTTTTCCATAACGCCAAAGAACAATTTGGTCATTGAATTGCATGAATGAACATGGTCTATTGTGTCAATTGAATTCGAATCTTGAGCTAATTGTGGGACTGTTACAGGTCGATTGAGAGCATTGAAGGGCATTCTAAGCAAGAGTAAGTGCAAGCTTGGGAACACGCTTCCTGGGCACACAAGGGCAACCAAGGAGAGAAACTAAAGGTTGGAAATTCTCAATAGCCTCTGTCAATTCCTAGCTTAGGCTAAGTATGAATAAAGGTTTTGATCAATTAGGTTACGATAAGCACGACCAAGTCCAAGAACTCTAATCACTCAAGTGCAAGTACAAAGAAATTCCATTTGTGAAACAACCTAAGGGAAAAGAATTTAAATCAAGCAACCAAACTCAAGTACGATAAAACCTAAGTGTTCCTTGTGACAAAGATTGTTTGGACAAGAAGTGACATCCTAAGAAATTAAAAAGAACAAGTGACTAATACAACTTGATCCACAACGAGATCGTACTTGGAAAAATTGGGGCTATTCAATTAGGCATATGAACCTTCTATCAGGATGACACCTAGGAAGAGATAGACAAAGTCTTAGGTCTTCAGAGGCTAGTGTCAATCATACTGCCAGGTCTTGGGCCCAGCAGTTGAGCAATTATTCCCACTACCCTAGCTTTGAAACTAGCGAGTCCGAGATGTTTCATGGTATGGAGAAACCCACAAGAAGTTCAGATATGGCAAAGGGTAGAAGTCCCTTACAAGATGCAACTCAAATACCTTAGGACCAACTGAATAGGTGTGTGCATCTATGAGGATGGCCTAGGAAGATCTGTGGTCCAGATTAAAAACCCTGACCAACCAATTGGACTCGAACATCCAGTAGCCAAGTTTGAAAATGGTGCATACTTGGACAAAGAAGGAACCATATATGTAGTCACCAATCACCCAGATAGGACAAAAAAATTTGGGAATGTGATCCCAGGGATGGACGTAGGTGACCTAGAGCAAGGGAACTTAGGTGGAGAACCTAAAACCCCTTGAGGCAAATCAGTTCTTACTAGAATTATCACGCTAGAATGGGTTCCCCAGGACAATAAGAGCATAGATCTGCTTTTGAACCAAGAGACTGATGAAGCTTTTTGGAGATATAAGTCTGACCAACCGAATGAGATACGAACAATCACCATCTATGAGTTCAAAGATCTTGATAGCCCAGGCAAAGTAACCTATTTGGACAATAGTTCAGAGAGGTTCTTTGTGGTCACAAAGCATGGTACGCATGCCTACACTTGGAAGGGTGAATTCATTTTCCCCCAACCAAGATCCACCAAGGAGTTGGAACATCCCAAGCTCATGGAGCTCAAAGAGACAAGAATAGAGATAGACATGAAGTAAGCTTTGCCAATCCAATAGGAAGAGAAAGGATGAGAACAGAGTCGACTTATATGATGCGACATGTATCGGTTGCAAAAGGATTGTGGAACATTGTGCAGGGTGTTGAAAGACGTCCTATTACACCTGTAACTACATGTACTGCAAATACAGGTGCTGGAGCTGATGGAGATGGTGTCAAAGATGATATTGTGCAGATTCCTGTTCGTGCTGCTGTTTCTGCTGCACCTATTGTAGAGCAAATTTCTTGGGATGGCAGAGATGCCCAGGCACATGCATTGATAGCTCTGTCTGTCAAACGTGCCATTATTCCTCAAATTTTCTCTTGTAGAATAGATAAGGATGCTTGGGATACACTTACCACATTGTACCAAGCTAGGAATGAGGCTCATGTTGTTACCTCTGAAAACAGTTGGAGAGTGAGCACATGAATGAAGGTGATTCTATGGATGGTTTCCTAACTGTTGGCAGCAGCCAGAGGCATAGGCGACACAGAAGCATGTGAAGATAGAGCATAACAAAGAAGCAGGGAGTCAGTGGGATCATTTTTTCAAACAAATATGTTTTATATTACTTTTTCAAACACTCAATAGTGATTTTCATCACTCATGTACCATATGTAACATAGAAAAACCCCTTCTGTAAAGTGTAGCTCAATTTTGTGCAAGTCGAGGAGTCCTCCACCTTGAGGAGCTTAGGTAGAATGAGCATACCAATTTTGGTTATTTTTGGATACCGTTTATCCTTTCAAATAGCACCTAGAACCTATTTTTTAACTATGCCAGACACTAGATGTGAAACCGGTCGAAACTAGTCTAGAATCTATAAAAAGAGCTAGAGAGTTCATTTTTGGGGGTAGCTAGTGTAGACTTGTATGAACTAGAGTGAGCTTGAGCTTGTAAGAGTGTTCTTCAGTAATAGATTTGATTTCCTACCTTCCATTGTGTCTTGCTGGTCTCTTCATTGTGTGTGTTTATGCGTGTGTGCATGTCTATGCTTCTCACCTTCACTCTCACTACATCTCGCGTTCACGATCTTCATATCACTCCTATCTCTTTCGCGGATTGACATTAAGGAGGTGGAGCTTCTTAACGTGGTTCTCATCATTGTGCTAGAGCGACACCAAATTTGGCACCATTGTCGGGGATCGAGTCTAGGACACATGTGTGATGGTAAGAGTATAGCAAGAAGTGGCATTGGAAGGTAAAATTTTTAGTTTTTGTTGTTGTTTTCATTAGTTTTTTGTGTTTTTCACCTCCCCCACACTCCATCTTCATCACCGCATCATCCTTTTCCACTTCAAAAAAATAAGAAAATTCACCATATCCACCCATTCTCCTCATTTCCCCTCATTTGTGCATGCAAGAGAGAGAGAGAGAGAGAGCTTTTGTGCTTGCATGTGCTATTGTGTTTTTGAGTTTTCTTGTAGGTACAGTGCTCCAGTGCATCAGGAAAGCTTGGAAAAGGTAAAATTTCACTTTCTATCAAAGATCTGCCGAGTGTGTCAAACCATCGCGATGGTCTATCAACTTCGACATTTTTGGTAAGCGAGTTCACCACGAGATAGGCGAAATCAACGCATACATGGATCCACAAACGCATTTGCAAAATTTGCATTTTGGTGGACCATCACGAGTGGCTCACGCCATCGCGATTGTTTCACACCATCATGATTGGCTCACGCCATCGCGATGGCTCGGCCAGACCATCGCGATCGTCTCACGCCATCGTGATGGTTCACTTGAACCATCATGATGGTCCTTGACCATCGCGACGATCCCGTTGACCCCACGCCATCGCGACCTAGTTAATGATTAGGTTCCAAGGCTTATTTGGGGACTCAAACTGAATCTAAAAATTATGAAAATTGGTAGGATGATACTTCTAATACTCCTCAAGCTCGAGGACTCCTTGGATTGAACAAAATGGAATTGTAAAAATGGAAAATGGTATTTACAATGGTTTTTAGAGACAAAAGTCACTATATTTATAGGGATTTCTTTTGAAAATTTGACATGTGCTTCTTGAAGCACATGTCAAATTTTCAGAAGAAATTATAAAAATTGGTAGGATGATACTTCTAATACTCCTCAAGCTCGAGGACTCCTTGGCTTGAACAAAATGGAGTTGTAAAGATGGAAAATGGTATTTACAATGGTTTTTAGTGACAAAAGTCACTCTATTTATAGGGATTTCTTCTGAAAATTTGACATGTCCTATTGTTTTGTGCATGTAAGAGTGTCTTGAATACGCACATCTGCAATCGCCCTTGTTGAGCTGCAGGTAATTTCTTTGGCACCTAAATTTGTATGCAATCAATTGCTTTGATACCCAAATCTATCAGAGACCTTGGGATTGAGCTTGTCCTTGTTTCTTGGTGCTTCTTTTAGCATGGTTAGCTTGCTTCGATGAGAATGGTTGTGTCAAAGATGGTTGTTGTTCTCCTTTTTGTACCCACATCTGCTTCATGCCTTGAGCTTCTTTCTTCTTGAATTCTATCTATCTAGTTGATATGGCAGATGTCTTATTCGCTTGCCTCTTTGGTTGAGTTATGCTTGCATTAGTCTATGAAGAAGAAGAGAGGTTCGCAGGCCTTTGAGCATGTGCTTCCATGATTGAGTCCTTTTGATTCATAGGGCTATTGACCCACACAACCTTTTCTTTACGAAGATTAGTTTTGGAAGAACTAAGAACTTTGGATTTGTGAGCATGCAATTGTCTAATTCTAATGTAATAAATTGTTCATTTACCCAAACTTGAAGAAGTTGTCTTTGAAGGTTTAAGTTGACTGCATGATCATAGATCCAGTCTTCACCCAGGACAAGTGGTTCTGTGAGGTTCGCATCTTCACACACTAGCATTTTCACTCTCATTGGAACATCATGAAGATAGATGGGAAGTTATACCTTGCCCAAACAAGGGGTTTCCACACCTCCCAATCCTACAAGATAGGCTTTGATGGAATTGAGGTTCAATTGCAGATCTTGGCAGTATGAAAGTCTAACTGCACTAGTTGCTACACCTGAGTCAATTAATGCTCTCACACTCCTGACATTCTTCCCTTGTCCTACCGCTATGATCACAAATGGACGTCGGTTAATTATTTGAGAAGAAATTGTGCTTGATGTTTGACACATGGCCATGTGGTATCTTGGTGCCTCAGGATTGATGTCTATGCCTAGGCACCTTAACTTATTTCGCCTAATGCGCTCTGTGGCCTCTGCCTGTGCCTCTTCTCTGACCCTCCACTCTTCTTCTTTTCACTTCTTAGTAGTGTTGAGTCGCATTAGCATATCCTCTATAAGAGGTTCGTGATATAGCTTGTCTCGACAACCACTAATATAGTTTGGCAGGTTATCACATTCTAGTGTGGCCAATTGAACTGCACCCCTAGTAGATATTCTATTAATTATCACGGATATGTATCCTCTTTTTTCCAATTTACCAGCATGTTGCTTTAGTGTATAAACCAACACTAAATCTCCTTCTTTCAATCCTTCATCTTTGATGTGTGCATCGAAGTATGCCTTTTGCCTTTTCTTTGCAGCATAGATGCCTGTCGCCGCTCATAGCCTTGTCTCACCTAAGCATTCTAAATCAAAGATCCTAGAAGATAACTTGTGTCCAGTCCACTCATGCTCTAGTGCTAGTTTTAAAGTTAGGATTAGGAAGTCTAAAGGTAGAACAACATTTTGTCCGAAGACCATCTAAAATGGGGTGGCATTGAGCACCGTTTTGTAGGCAACTTGGTAAGCCCAAACAGTGTGATGCAGTTGTTTATCCCAATCAGAGCACTTATTATTTACCAATTTTGTCAATACATTACATAGGATCTTGTTTGTGCTCTCGGCTTGTTCATTAGCTTGTGGATGATAAGGGGCAGACTTCTTATGTATCACCAAGAATTCTTGGAGAAGATTTTCAATGAATTCATTCAAGAAGTGTGTACCTCAATCACTCACTAACTCTATTGGTAGTCCATATCTAGTGAACACGTTCTCGAATAAAAACTTTGCTGTTGTTTGAGCATCATTCTTTGGCATGGCTTTTACTTCGACCCACTTTGTAAGATAATCTGTGGCTACAATAATGTATTCGGCATGGGAGTTTCTTGTTGGGGGGTTAACGGGACCTACAAAGTCTATACCCCACTTCGAAAATGCACATCCTCCCATCATTGGCCTCAAAGGCATCTTATCTTTTCGAATTGGGGATTGGGCATGTTGGCATGTGTCACATTTCTTCACATAGGTATGTGCATCCATATGAAGAGTGGGCCACCAGAGTGCTGAGAATAGAATGGTCTTAATTACTTGATCAGGACCAAAGTGTCCACCTGCAACACCACTATGTGTAGTTTCTAAGACTTTCAAATAATTTGATTCATGAACGCATAGTCTTAAATAACCATCTTTGCCTCTTCGGTATAGGTAATCTCCTATGAGGGTGTAGTCTTGGGCTTCTTGCTCCATGCTTCATTTCCTTGGTAGACTATCCTGATTGGGTAATGTTCCTGATCTCATAAATTCTGCCAATGGAGCACTCCATTCTGGAATTAATGATACGTGATAAAGAGTTGCATGCTCCACAAGGGGTTTCTTCTGGCACACTGGACAATTCTTGATCCACTCATGAATTTCTTTGTACATACTAGGCCAATACACTCCTAAACATTTTAGATTTTGCAATGTTCATTGTTTAGAATAGTGATTCCCTAGAAATCCTTCATGGGCGTGTTGCAACCAACTACTATGTTCATCATCCTTGACATAACAAGCTAGTACACCCTTTGTATCTTTTTTGTACATGCTTCCTGCCAATATTTGATGTTGTTGTGATTTTACAATTTCATCTTTGTTTGTTTTTACATTCTTGTTTGTCGGTCTGAAGGTTAGGATAGGTACCAACTTATTTGCCCATTTAGGAACAACTTCTAAATTGAACAGATAATCATCAAGCAATTCATCAGAGACTCCTTGCGGTGACTCTCTTGAATTGATACGAGAAAGGTGATCCACTTCAAAGTCGTATTCCATTAGTAAGAGGAACCATCTTACTAAGCATCTTGTATTACAAGATTTATTGACCAAATATAATACGGTGTAACTCAATGATGAGTAGCACCTCCTTTAATGTCAATCTGGGAAGACATGAGGATGGTATGAAGACCTCGAACAAGTGATGGCACAAGTGCATGAGTGAGAAGCACACTAACATGCACACACATACACACACACACGTGCACACAAGGCAAGAACAAAGAGAGAGACAATCGAGTTCTTTACATTACTCAAAAGTGCTCTTACAAGTTGAATCTACAACAAGCTAACCTCAAAAATGAGCTCTCTAGCTCTTTTTATAATTTTTGACTAGTTTTGGCCCTATCTAGACCTAGTGTCTAGCCTAGTTAAAAACTAGGTTCTAGGGCCTATTTGAGGGCTCAAATGGAGTCTAAAAAGTATGAAAATTGATAGGCAGGTACTTCTAATGCTCCTCAAGCTCAAGGACTCCTTGGCTTGCACAAATTGGAGTCAAAACTTTCCAAAAACGATATTCACAATATTTGTGTAGTGATGAAAATCACTGTTATAAAGATGTTGATTTGCAAAAAATTGAATGGCCTATTTGCCAGATCTTCGTTGACTACTTTGTCTACATAGTCCTTCTCTTTGCTCTGCCTCTTTCTGCTGGCTTCCTTGTCTCATCAGTCCTTGGGTTCCCTGACTGCTATCAACACCCCCCCTCTCTTGCGTCTATCATCTCTGACAGACCCTTCTTGCTGGGAGTCCTGGATGTAATATTCCACAACATGAGTGGCAAGCTGATGTTCTTGGATGCGTAGTCCTCTAGCCAAGTCTATCATCATGCGATCCCAATCAATTGGTCCTGGACTGTCCGGATGTGGCAGACGTAACTATCTGCATGGATGGCTTGTTCGAATGCGAATAGATGTAGCAAATGTGTTAGTTTGGGAATGAAAATCTTTGAATGGTACTCCCAGAACCCTATAGGGAACATTTCTTCAAAGGTCTGCTTGAAGCATGCAGGTAAATACTTTATTTGTGCATGTCAAGCAAAGATTATGGTGACCGAGGGAGTCTGGCTCATGTCGTAGACTAAATCCTGTTTACCTTGAGAGAATCCGGGGGCGGAGATGTATGGAGCTTGTACCTTCCGAAAGGTTTTGAAGACAATTGTCATGAGCTCGAATATTTTCATACACATTTTTGCTGCTATGTCAGGCACATTCTTTAGACGTGTAGACCAGTGTCGAATGGTTGATATCATATATGCTACAGTTGGGGTCCCTCGAGGTGGAGCAAAATATGGATAGTTGACCCATGCCGAGCATTCTTTATTGTTGCATACCTTGATTGCAAATACTTGCCATGATCTGTGACGGACCATTGGAAAATAGCATGGATTATACTTGATACACAGTGGCATGGTTGCCTAGGTGCTCATCATCTCAGGGTAATCAGTTAGTAACCATGCACGCCAATTAGGTTGGAAGATCGAGCCAGTGCGTGCATCTTTCGGTAAGTCAGCCGACTCAAATTGAGTGGCAAATGTGGACTCCTTCCCGCCTTTTAACTTCTGCATTAATCATGTAGCAAGACATAGTAAGGCATGTATTGCGGATCTGATGTTGTGATTAACCGTTGGTGGAATAGGTGCTGAAAGTAAGAAGATCGAAGAACAATTTCTTCTAGATTTGTGAGGGATTGAATTTGCACGGCGACACGATCATCATGTGTTTGTCCCACTTTCTCAACCCTTTTGAGCCAATCTCAGACTCCAATTTCTAAAGTGTCCTGTCCTTCCTCTGTAACTTGATCATCGGTTCTTGGCATCGACTCATATGGTTCTTCATAGTTGTCATCAACGGGGATTTCCACCACTGTATTAGGTTCTGGTTCTTTAGCTAGGGAGGGTGGACTTTCATATGGTAAGAGACGTGCTTGGAGTTCTGCCAGCTGCTCTCGAAGGGTCTCCAATTCTTATGTCGATCGTTGCAAGATTACCGGCTCCTGTTGAGCTGTGTGGGCACTAGCGATCTGCTTCTTTAGGTCAGCACATTCAGATTCTAAATTTTCATATGACTCCAAAAACATTTGCATGCTCTTCAAGTAAGATGCAAATGTCTTCTGATGGAACTACTCTATACTTGGTAGGGCTCATGGTTTCTCCCGAGTTTCCTTCCATAGCTGCTTCAAAATTGTCTTGGTTTTGTTGCTCAAGCCGCTTGTTCTCTTCTAATGTTGCTGCCATGTGCTTCCTTAATAGCTCGAGATTGCGTCTGAGTGTAGCATTGGATATCATTTGTGCCTGGCGCACACTTTCTAGTTCCTTGACTGCTTTATCATCCACCGTGGATATCTTTGACTCCAATTCTCTGTGAGCCTGTTGTAAAATGGTATGTTTTCTGCTAGGAGCGTTTGGTAATCAACTTTGAGAGTGTTGACTCTAGCCTACAGGCGTTGAGATTCTGCCTTGAGGGCAGCGATGCGTTCTTCCAATTGATGGTATTCTTGTTGTAGCTGATATGCACACTGAAGTAATGTATTAAATGTACTATTTACATTATGAGATGCAAGGGGGAAATTTTGGAATGTAGGGTAAGTGGTAATGGCAAGGGAGGTAGTGAATGTTGTGTCTACCAATGACATAGCGAGTGGTGAGGTGGGGGATAGGGGAGTGGGAGATGGTGGAATTGTGGGGAGAGGTGTTGTGGTTGGTAAAATGTCCATTGGATCAGACAATGTGGTGCATGCAAGGGCTACCATGTAAGTTGGTATGGTAGGTGAAGTGAGTGTGGTGTCTGTGTAGATTGATGTTGTCACGAGCATCTGGGAACTGCGCCTCTGAGACACTGGAGTGCGGATGTACTGTTCATGAAAGATGGGTATTGGGGTGGGGTGATTGGGTTGAGTGAGTGTTGGCAGTCAGGGTACACCAGAACTTACATGACATGGAAGTCAAAGAAGGGAGTCAGAGCGGCGAGATATCACAAGCAAGCAGAGTGGTCATAGATGATCTGGCAAGTAGGCCAATAATTTTCTTCATGAAGAAGCAAGTACGAGCATACATGCAGATCTAGCACTAAGGCAACCCTTTAATTTTTCAAAACCCTTACACCAATTTAAAAGTGATTCTCATCACTAAAAATCATTGTAAATACCATTTCATATTTTTATAGCTCCATTTTGTGCAAGCCAAGGAGTCCTTGAGCTTGAGGAGCATTAGAAGTAGTAGCCTACCAGTTTTCATAATTTTTAGACTCCGTTTGAGCCTCCAAATAGGCACTAGAACATAATTTTTAACTAGGCCGGACACTAGGTCTCGACACGGCCAAAACCTAGTCAAAAACTATAAATAGAGCTAGAGAGCTCATTTTTGGGGTAGCTTGTATTTGATTTGAACTTGTATGAGCTTTTTGAAAGTAATCTAAAGAACTCCATTGCTTCTCACTCTTTGTCTTGCCTTGTATGCACGTGTGTGTGTGTGTATGTGTGTGCATGTTAGTGTGCTTCTCACTCACGCACTTGTGCCTTCACTTGCTCGAGGTCATCATATCATCCTCACGTCTTCACGGATTGACATTAAAGGAGGTGCTACTCATCACTGAGCTACACCAAATTTTGGCGCCGTTGCCGGGGATCGAGCTTTGAGGACGAGCGTGTGATGGTAAGACGTAGAGTTGACGCGTTGGAGTTGTAGGTATTTTCTTCACTTTCATCTATTTTCTTGTTTTTTCTTCACCGTCTTCATCACCATCATCATCATCACCATCTCCCACCTCCATCTCCATCCTCGCGAGAATTTTCAGTTTTGACCATATCACCATCTCCACCTCATTCCCCTCATTTCACTTGTGAGAGAGAGCGAGAGAGCGTATGTGTGTTTGTGCTATTGTGTGTTTTCTGAGATTTTTTGCAGGAATCAGCACCCCCAGCAGCTGCACCAGCTTCAACAGGTACAAATTTTGACTCTGTAGGTCCCGAGGCGTTGACCTCTGTCAATCGCGACCGACAGAAAAACTGCTCTATTTGCTAAACTAAGTACATATCCATGATCTACAGGCCTAGAGCTTCCCAAAAATGTGTTTAAATTTTTGAAATTCCACAGTTTTCTGTCAATCGCGATTGCTCTGTCAATCGCGATCGACAAACCACGACAGACAGTTGCCGACGGCTCTGTCAATCGTGACGGACACCTCGATCGCGACCGACAGGGTCAACGATCGACTGACCACGACTGACAGAACTTATGCATGACATGTGTCAATCGCGATCGAGCCATCAATCGCGATCGACCTGTCAATCGCGATCGACAGCCCCGACGGACCTGTCAATCGCGATCGACAGAGTCAACCACCCTTTGACCACGACCGACTGAACTTCCGATCCACGTGTCAATCGCGATTGACCCATCAATCGCGACTGACAGCCACGACGGACCCATCAATCGCGACTGACACGTCAATCGCGATTGACCTGTCAATCGCGATCGACAGAGTTTGCGAACGCGATAGAAGGGCAATTTGGGCCAATTTTTTAGAATAAAAATGGTGGTCTAATTTTTGACTAATTGTGAGGCAACTCTTAGGGTTTACCACTACATGGTGAGGCCATGACACGAGTAATCCGAGAATTCCTGTCTGCCTGATAGCCTGTTTGTAATCCTGTTTTAGTCCCAAAACCTTGAACGGGGTAGGAAAACTAAGGGGCCCTTGGGATTGTTTTCCATACAGGCAAAGGATAATTTGGTATGTGAGTTACATGCATGAAAGTGGTCTATTGTGTCATTTGATTCTCAGTCTTGAGCTAACTGTGGAACTTTTACAGGTCCAGTAAGAGCACTTGAGGGCATCCTAAGCACGAGTAAGTGCAAGCTTGGGAACACGCGTCCTGGGCACACCAGGGCATCAACACAAGGAAAGAAACTCAAGGTTGGAAAACCCTCAACACCCTCTGTCAATTCTTAGTTTAGGCTAAGTGCAGGTAGTGCTAGAAGTAATTTCGGGCAACGATAGGCACGAGAACAAGTCAAAGACTCTCTAAGAAATCAAGTTCAAGAGATAATCTGTGTGTGACCGATAACTTTAAAGGAAAAGAACCTAACGTGAAACGAACAACGAAAGTGCGAAAATTAACTCAAGTATTCCTGACAAAGTGATATCAGACAAGAGCATAAACACGGTAATCAACTAAAAAGAATCAAGTAACTCATACAAGGGAACTCAGCAACGAGGCTGTACTTGGAAAAAAATTGGGCTAATCAATTAGGCATATGAACCTTAGATCAGGACGACATCTAGTGAGAGATCAACAAAGCCTTAGGTCTTCAGAAGCTAGCGTCAATCATACTACAAGGTCTTGGGCCTAGCAGTTGAGCCACCACTCGCATTACCCTAGCTTTGAGACAAGTGAATCAGAGATGTCTCAAGGTATGGAGAGACCTACGGGAAGTTCAGGAGTGCCATATTTGTACAGGGTGGAAGGCCCTTACAAGACGCAGCTGGAATACCTTAGGACCAACCGCTTAGGTGCTAGCATCTATGAGGATGGTCTAGGAAGATCGGTAGTCCAAATTAAAAACCCTAACCAATCCATTGGACTGGAGCACCCACCTGTCAAGTTTGAAAATGGGGCATACCTGGACAAGGAAGGGACCATATATGTGGTCACCAGTCACCCAGATAGGACAGACGAATTTGGGAATGTAATACCCAAAACGGACTTAGGAGACCTAGAGCAAGGAAACATGGGTGTAGAGCCAAGGACCCCTCGAGGTAAGTCGGTTCTAACAAGGATCATCACACCTCAGTGGATACCCCAGGATAACAAGAGCATAGATCTGCTTCTGAATCGCGAAACTGATGAAGCCTTTTGGAGGTATAAATCAGATAGGCCAAATGATATAGGAACAATCATGATTTATGAGTTCAAAGATCCAGATTGTCCAGGCAGAGTGACCTACTTAGATCACGCGTCAGAAAGGATCTTCGTAGTTACAGAACATGATAGGCATGCTTACACTTGGAAGGGTGACTTTATTTTCCCCCAACCAAGGTCTAATGTGTCCTTTGGCCACCCAAGAGCTGGAACATCCCATGCTCATGGAGCTCAAAGGGATAGAACTAGCAATATACCCGAGGTAAGTTTTGCAAACTCTTTGGGGAAAGAAAGAACAAATAGAGTGGAACCTGAAGGACAAAGAGCCCCAGGAAACCGAAGGAATGTGGATGGTTTCCCTCTACCAAGACCTAGAGAGCATACGAGGACTTTGAGGCCGACCCAGCTAGTCAAGTCCATGAAGAATTACTTCGATGGCACATGAGACCCATACGATCATGTAGCGGAAATTAGGCAAGTCTTAAGAGCGGAACAAGTGGAGGATTTATTCACGCAATACAATGCCTTTGGTCTAACCCTTAGAAACACCGCCCTGACATGGTTTCAACCATAAATGAGAGATAGTTTAGGAGCATAGACCAACTTCTAGAGGCATTCATCACTGAATTCTCTAAAAGTGGCATAAGGCATACACCTCCTCCTTGATTCACAGCTTCAAGCAGACCCCGCAAGAGACGGTTAGACTTGCAGGCAGAAGGTTTAGGCAATACCTTGAGAGATGCCCTATTTTGGAGTTACCCACACCGGCCAAACAAGTGGCTTTATTCCTGGATGGATTGCCAAGTGCTAAATTGAGATCATACGTGTACTTAAAGGACCCTAGGACCATAGAAGAGTGTGACAGTACACATGTGCATAGATATAGAGGATAACCTAGGGGAAGAGCTAGAGCTGTCCAAGATCTACAAAGATTCAGATAGTGCCTCTAGTCTCTCTTCCACACAATCCACATCTATTGAAGAGTTAGCGGAGAAGGTAGCTCAAAAACTGGGTGTCTCGAGCAAACAAATTCCTAGATTCGCCCCAGTAAAAAGGTGTTATAACTTGTGGAGGTGACCATATGGCGAACATGTGTCCCATCATGGCTCAACCCCAAGTGAATCCCAGTAGCCAGTACTGCACCATCAAACGAAGATACACAAATCACACAGCACAAAGACTGCCCATACAATAAGCAAGCGGTTAGGCAAGCCTACCCTCAGCCATACCCTCAACAAGGCAGGTACCAAAACCAGTACCCACCACAGCAGTACGGAAGGCCCCAACAACCCTATCAACAACCCTACCAAAACCAACAAAGGCCGCAGCCAGTGCTAGCCCAACAACCCCCTGCTCCAGCTAATGTGATCCCGATAAAGTATGCAGCTGCAGAAGAAAACTTGAATAGAGCTATAGTCCCAGTAACACCATTACTCTCAGAAAGTGATCCCAGTGACCATAGCTTTGATTCAACACATATTGATAGCCTCCATACCTACTATATGTAGTCTCCTGAACATGGCGAGTCCTATTATAGCGAGGAGCCGAGTGAACCTAGTTGGGAGTCAGATTACACAAATGTCATGTATACAAATCCTAACCCTAGACCTCAACCTAGACAAGTAAGACCTTCATTCCCTCGAGGACCGTGCTATAGATGTCAGGGAGATCACCTCATTCATGATTGCCCCATGCCTGCACCTACGCAACCCCAATCAGTGACGATACAAGGCTTTTGCCACGATTGTGGGAAGGAGCATCTCTTGCGAGATTGCCCAAAGAATCCCAATAATATGCCAAAAATCACTCCTATTAATGTTATTGGGTTAGTAGTAGACTCCACCGGAAGTGTAACTTCCACTGCACCAGTGCAAGTGGTCACCAGAGCTCAAGCCTTACAGCAGAACCAAAGCTTAGGCCAGGAGAGAAGTGTTGAGATTAGTGAAACCAAGAGCATAACCAAGAAGAGGACCCGAGCCTGGAGAGATAGACAAGAAAGAATGAAAAGACAATGGGCTAAAAAGATGAGCGAATTAGAAGAAAGCATAAGAGAAACAAAAGCCAAAATAGTGGAGCTCACCTCTCAACCGAACTCTCACATGTCACCCCCACCTCAATCCATATCATTTTCTTCCCCACCCTCCATCCCACCTCATCACACTATTCCACCACCCCCTAGAGTAGGATCAGTCCTAGCAGATCCCACTCCTGAGGACCTTAACATGATGCTTATAGCTTATCAGGCCAGACTCCAAGAAGGGCCAAATGTAATCGATCATGAAAAATGTTATCCTAGAGCTGACCTAGAGATGGAAAGAACCAAGCTTTGTGCTAAGATGGTGGAATTGGCTCAAGCTATGTTTGAAGTCAGTCACCTCTTTAACATCTCTAGTTCTGCTAAGACGCAGTTGCACTTTGATGGACTGCTAGAAAGATTAGAGAAGCTAGTTGCACAATCAGAAAAGGAACCCGCCTCTCAAAATAAGGGCAAGGCAAGTGAGAAAGTGAGTCTACCTGCCCAGAAAGCCTTTGTGCCTAACTCTACGGAGCCAGACACATCTTCTTCTATGAATCGGTTTGCACCAGACTTCCTACGAGAGATTCAAGAAGACAAATGGGCTAAAGAAAGTGAAGTCCCTCCTCCTATTGAACTTGTGGATGATGCGCACAACCATTTCCCGCAAGACATCCCATCTATTTACGAAGAGCAGGAGAGTACTCAATCTCAGGACAAACTAGACTTCGAGTCTAATTCTATACAGGAGCTACCCCACTTCACAGGACCATGGGAAGCTAAATCCACATGTCTGAGAGCACCCACAGTCATGGTAAGAAATGAAGACTGAATCATACCTAGGAACACACAGGTAGTGAAAAACACTAAAGTGGAGTGCAATCTCAAGTTAGAAGAGCTACTCAAGGTTAGACCCGAATTATGGAAACATGTAGCCAAACAAGTGCCAAAGATAGCTAAACCGCGTTCCCAGGTAGGATCACATAGGATAGTGCCAGAGATACCCTTGGACAAGATAGGAGACATGTGCGAAGGCGAAGAAGGGAACACCTATCTTCCCATTACCTATCAGGGGTACACCACCAAGGCAATTCTGGACTCAGGCGCAGGAGTTGCAATTGCCACCACTTCCGTATGGAAGCATTGGGGCAAGCCGGCACTCAGGCCGACGAGGATGAAATTGCAAATGGCTGATGGTCACATAGAAAGACCCTTAGGCTTGTTAGAAGGAATTACTCTCACTACTTGCAGTGTAGAGTTTGAGCATACGTTTGCAATATGCGATTTTAGCAAGAATCATGCTTATGAGATGATTCTAGGAAGGCCATTCATGCGGCAATTGCAAGTGGTACAGGATTGGGGAACCAATTCCTTATACTTGCAACACTTAGGTGTCACTACCAAAGTCAATCTCAAGGATTATTCTCATAGAGATGTCCCTCCTATCCAGTGGAACCCCATCCATAGAGCCAAAGACGATACAGAATCGGTGCATTCCATAGGATCAGAATCCTCATGGATGCATGAAGACACCCACCTATGGATGTGCAAAGTGGCAGTAGAAGAGGAGAAGAGAGAAAAAGCCAGAGAGGTAGGTGCGAAAGAAACACATAGATCAATTCAAGACCCAGCCTACGCACCGGTAGTATTTCCAGACGAAGAGTTTGAACCTCATGGCTGGGCAGAGATCTTAGCAACCATGGATGTAGCCATCAATGAAGAACAATGGACACCTCACTGTGATGAGGATGGCTATGACATCTCAGTCTTCTCCATAGAGCCAATCAGGGGAGATGCAGTTTTAGAAGAGTGCGAACCTAGCCCGGATGCATTTGAGGATGCAAGTGACTCCGATCTAGAGTCAATCATTATGGACCCACCTTTTGCATCAGATGAGGAATACTTCTATGAAGTAGAATTCCAACCCTAGAGACACAAAGATCTCACAAATGACGTAAGGTTAGCCACACAAGTGACTACCAAGAGCGAAGGTAAGAAGAGGAAGAAGAGAGTTGTCACACCAGAAGAGGAAGAATCTTTGTTTGAGGTCCCTGAAAACTTTAAAAAGTACGAGATAGACGACAGAAGAGTCATGGTGAGAATGCCTAAACGCGAGGCACAATCGGGTGAGGCCTATGATAACAAAGAAACAACAAAAAAAATAGTTGTAGCCATAGAGGAAGGAGAAGAAAGATGCACGTACATAGGACATGACCTGACGCAAGAGGAAGAGCAAGAATTGATCACTGTAGCTCAGTGATGAGTAGCACCTCCTTTAATGTCAATCCGAGAAGACGTGAGGATGGTATGAAGACCTCGAGCAAGTGGCGGCACAAGTGCGTGAGTGAGAAGCACACAAGCATGCACACACATACACACACACGCACACACACGGCAAGACAAAGAGAGAGAATTAATGGAGTTCTTTAGAGTACTTTCAAAAGCTCTTACAAGTTCGTTTCAATTACAATCTAACCCCAAAAATGAGCTCTCTAGCTCTTTTTATAGTTTTTGACTAGCTTTTGGCCCTGTCCAGACCTAGTGTCCGGCCTAGTTAAAAATTAGGTTCCAGGGCTTATTTGAGGGCTCAAACGAAGTCTAAAAATTATGAAATTTGGTACGATGGTACTTCTAATACTCCTCAAGCTCGAGGACTCCTCGACTTGCACAAAATGGAGTCTAATCTACCAAAAACGGGATTTACAATGTTTGTGTAGTGATTAAAATCACTTGGGTTGTACATAATCTATGGGAAAAAATGATCTGGCCTTGTTGCCGTATTGTGCATGACTCCTTTGTTGCTTTGTATGCCAACACTCCCCCCTTCCTAGCGTCTGTCGCCCCTGACAGACCTTTGTTCGCACGGGTGGTCGATGTAATATTGGATGACATTGGTGGCCAGTTCATGTTCTCCTATCCTTAAGCCTCTTGCTAGATCGGCTTCCAATGCCTCCCAATTTATTGCACCGGGGGTTTCTGGTTGCGGGGTGGTGTAGTACTCTGAATACATTGCTTGTTCACAAGCAAACAGTTGAAGCAGATGTGTCGGCTTTGGTGCGAAAATCTCCGAGTGGTACTCCCAGAAGCCTGATCTGAACATTTCTTCGAAGGTCTGTTTGTAGCAGGCGGGGAGGTACTTGATGCGTGCATGCCAAGCGTAAGCCACACGGATACTGGGGGTGGTGCTCATGTCATACACCAAGTCGTAATTTCCATTGCTAAACCCCGGAAGACGTACCTGTGGTGCGGCTGCATTTCTAAAGGTCTTCAGCACTACTTGCATCATATCTAAGATTTTAAGCATCATTTGCGCTGCTACATCTTGCATGGGCTTCAAGCGCGGCATCTAGTGGCGAATGGTCCCCATCATATATGCTACCGATGGTGGTCCTTGTGGTGGCGCGATGTACGGGTAGTTCAGCCATTCCTTGCATTGCGCATTGTTCTGTACCTTGATATTAAATGCCTTCCACGACCTGCGGCGGGGGACTGGACCGTAGCATGGGTTGTACAGGAGGTGCAACGGCGCGTTGTTCCATGTGCGTAGCATTTCTGGATAGGTCTCTAAAAGTTTCTGCCGCCATGTTGGTTGACGAATCTTGCCTTTTCGCACCTCTGGAGGAAGGTCTTCGGGTTGAAATTGGGTCGCAAAAGTAGGAATCTGACCCGTGACTCTTTGTATTTCTGCATTATAATCAGCCAAGATAATATAATATGGCCTGTACTGGAGTTCCGATGAGAGAATCAGGCGTCTCGATGACAAGTTCTTGAAGTAATCTGATTGTAAAACAGTCTCCTCTATGACCCTCATAGCCTGATTTTGCACTACGGTGCGCTCTTCATGCGAGGTCCCTATTTCCTCCACTTGTCGTAACCATGGCGGCCGTGGTGCCTCGAACGTGTCCTGCGCTTCTTCTGTTTGTTGGCCTCCTGGGAATGGTTGCGGATCATATTCTTCATCAAACGTTTGTTCCACAGGAATTTGCACAACTTCTTCGTCCGTGGGAGCCTCCGGAGGGGAAGATGGCCTCTCATATTGTAGTAGGCGTGTTTGCAATTCAGTTACCTGTTGCTGGAGATCTTTTATGGCCTCTGCGTCAGAGGGAAGCGAAGCCGCAGAGGGGGTGGTTGGAGGGGCAGCTGTTGGGCCTTGTTGGTGTTCCTGCTTCAGTTGTCCTAGCTCCTCCGATAGCTTATCATGTGCTTCGAGTAGCATGGCATAATCTTCCAATATAATCTTGATATTATCGGGGGTCACTGCTTGAAACTTGGATGGGCTGATGGGTGCCCCCGGTGTGCTCTCAATAGCTGCTTCCAGGTTCTCTTGATTTTGTAGTTGCAAACGTCTGTTCTCTTCCTGAGCAGCCGCAAGATGGCGTTTAAGTAGCGCCATATTTCGCTGAAGTTTTGAGTTGCGTTCCAGCTGTGTCCGTAGGTGGCCTTCTACCACCTGCACTGCTTCCTGATCTACGTTCTGTAGCTGTACCTCCAATATATTATGGGCGTCTTGGAGGGTTTGGAACTGTGTGTGGAGACGAGCGTTCTCCTCTTCTAGTGCCGCAAGGCGGAGCTGTAGTGTCGCTGAGTGCTCTTGCAGGCGTGCGTTTTGTTGCTGGAGCTGAATGTAATCTGTTCTTAAATTTGATATACAAGCCAACATGATGTCCAATGCATTACCTATAGATGAGTGGGGGGTGTTCACCGTGGAAGATGCATGGGAAGGGAATTGGGGAAGGGAGACAGTGAATGATGTGTCTACGAAAGTTGTGTGTGTGGGTGAAATTGGTGGAGGGGGAATGGGAGGAGGTGAAACCGTGGGTGGAGGTGCCGTGGGTGGTGAAATGTCCATCCCTTCAGGAGTGGGTGTTAGTGTGGGGCCTGCCATATACACGGGTATGGTAGGTGGTGTGTGTGTGGAAGTGGTGAATAGATGTGAAGTGGGGTGGGGAGCTGAAAAGACAGGGAATGGTTGAGGGCCTGGTTGAAAAGCCCTAGCAAAGATGTCCTGGAGGGATTGTAGAAATGGAGAGAGGGATATCGGGGGTTGGGGTCGTAAATTTGAGGAGGGCTGAAAGGGTTGCGTGGTAGCAGGGAAGCCCATGAATGTGGATCTAGGGTCAGGATGACCCGTGGTTGAGGGCGTTGGGGATGGTTGCCCTAGGGCAGGGTCTAGGAGGGGTTCGGCGGATTGTGTAGTGTTGGGATTGTCTTCGAAGATAGGATTATCAGTGGTAGAGAATAGGGTGGCACTGGAGATCGGAGTACGGAAGATGAAGGTGGGGTCGGTGGGTTGAGTAGTCGATGTGGTTTCTACTGTTTCTCTTCTAGGAGGTGATGGTGGGGGAGTAGGTGGTAGTGGTTCGGTGGACTCCTCATGGGTGGCTGGGTGCTGTTGGCTAGCTGTCTGGGAGGTTGTTCTGATAGTTTCAGGTGTAGTAGTCGGCTCTTCTGCAACTGTAACGGGAATTTGTATATTTTTACCTGAGCGAGGTCGTGTCTGGAACCTTCGTGGGTCATATTGAACTGAAGGCCTCTGAATGGCAGTGCGCACAGCTTCTACAACTCCATATGTTTCTGCCATCAATAAGAGACCTTCCCTGTACTCTGAGTCAACTCCCGCTTCTTCCAACAACTGAGTCATAAGTACTCTGCTGCTCTGTTCAGTGAGTAATTGCTGCGATCGTACTCTTTCCATAATCTGATACAGCCTTTGAAGTTCTGCTGTATATGCTGGGGCTTCAGTGGCCTCTTCTTCATACACTTCTTCTTCTTCCGGGTGTCCGTGTTGTTGACTTTCCTGAGTGTCACTCCAATGGACATGTCTACCGTCTGTAGACTTTCTTCTTCTTCGTGAGGATGTGCCCTGCTCCTCTGCCTCTGAATAAAATTCCACATCAGAGAATTGTGTGCTTTGTAGGAATGCTTCGAAATCCTGGGGGTCCAGTCCTTCAGCCTCTCCAGTGGAAGCAAATTCGAATTCAGGTGTGACCGGAGGAGCCGATGGGGTAGGTTGTGTCGTAGTGTCGGATTCCGACCTGGGTATCCTAATGGTAAAGGGAGGTACCGTGCCCTCTCTTAATGGCGATGCCTCAGGAGTAGTCAGGACTTCCCTTGTCTGGACACACGGAATCGCGCCCCTCATGCGCTTGGACTGATGTGTGGATGTCTTGAGCCTTTTAAACATTTGTAATTGTGCCCAAGTTAAGGCACGCTCAATGGGGACATCATATGCCAAGCATCGGTAAATGATGCGTGTGAGTGCACAGCATCCGTTCACCACTAATTTCCTAGAAGCCCGTTTGTTCGCTTCATACAACTGATCTATAATCCACACTGGTAGCTTAATAGGTAGCGCACCTGCTTCCGCCAAGTAGAGAGCAAACCAGATCTTCTTGTGTGGTTGCGTGAATCGGTCTTGACCGGGGAAGGCGAAATGTTGCATGCACATGCGGAGAGGGATGGACACATTTGGGGTGAGGGCTGCCATGTCTTTCAGCTTCACTACTTTCCTGTCCTTCATGTTGTTGGGAACGAGAGCATCCTTTTCTGAGGGTACATGCGTGCCATGCATCTTTAAAGCATCACTCACCAGCTCCACAGTAAGTTCAAACCTCTTCAACTCGTTGTTGCCCAGCAATGAGGGGAGAACAAATGATCCGGGTTGGTCCTTATCTTCATGAGCTTGTAATGTAGAGACCAGATAGTAACATCGGAGGAGGTCGGGTTTAGGTAGTGGGGCTTCAAAATATTCCGCCAACCCTGCTCGTTGCCATATGATCTGGAGGTCTTCGGTGTTCTGTAAAGTCTCGAACTCCTTGGAGAAAAATTGGAAACGCACCCATGATCTGTCATACTCGCATTTAGACTCCCAGATATACTTAGCCTCTCCTAATGGACCGGGCATGCCATTGAACCAATGAGAGTTGGCATGGACTCTTTCCGTGATTCCTGTAGGTGGGTCTGGCACCGGGAGTTGCTGAAGGTGTTGCATCTCCACTGGTCGTTCAGTCGGGGGCACGTCCACAGGTAGGCTATCCACATCAATTCCTGCAGTAAGTATCCCTACTTGTGAGCCCGAACCTGTCGCTTCCGCCATTTTACTGCTTGCCTTCTGATTCTGTGAGAATATAGAAGCATGTGTTAACATCGTAATGGACAGACTAAATCCGTTGCTGTCCCCGTTACAACATTAACATGAGGTATATGGTGAGTTAGTGGTTAGTAAGTGCACAAAGACAGTGAGTGTAGTTAACGTTTGTGTATTCCTAGGAGACTAATGCCGTTAGTAAGTGGGGTGAATTTACAAGTCGGGGTCGGGGGGTTTATTACAGATCTTAGACTGCCAAATGCAGTGGATGGGCTTTGCTTTCGGTTTCGTAGAGACTCCAGAGAGCTGTGTCGGTGTCGCTGTTTGGGAATGGGGCCTTTTAGGGACCCACTTATAAGTGATTACATGCATGCTCATGGGTCTTGGTGTGTTCCTAAGTGTTGAGCACAAGGGAATACTGGTTGTACTCGTAGATGGGTTATGCTGCATAGGTTGTGGCCTTGGCGTAACTACTTGTGCCCTCAAGCAAGCCTTAGGCACCCAAATTTGTCTAGATTGTGGGCTTGCCTTCATCGACTTCTTGGGCACCCAAATAGATTTTACTTTAGCAGAAGAATTTCTGACAGACTTCTTATTAGCGTCGTGTTGTTGGTTACTAATAAGAGGCTTTGCCCGTGTAGTTGACGGTGGTGCACCCGGTCGTTCGCCTTTCCGCACCCACACCTGGTTTATTTTCTGGGACATTCTGCTGCGCAGGTACTTTTGATCTCGGACATAGGTAGTACTCGGCTTCTTCTGCTTGTGATCCGCCTTTGGTTGCTGCCTCCTTCTGGCCTTTGGAAAAGAAGGGAGTTCCGTTGCATCCCTGACTCCTTTTTTGCAAATATCATTCCTCTGCAACACAGGGTTTTGAACAAGAACAGCATGGTCATCTTCATGTGTACCCCTGGAAGGACCAGGAGTCTGTGCCTTTCCTAGTTCCTTGAGTGCTCCATTGTCTAATTCTACTGTAACTCGACTATGATTGACCCAAACCTGGAGAAGTCCACTTCTTAGGTTTAAGTTAATTGCTTGGTCATAGATCCAATCTTGACCCAAGACTAGAGGTTCAGTGAGATCCTCATCTTGACACACCAGTACTTTAACTGTCATTGCCTCATCATGAATGTAAAGGGGAAGTTCCGCCTCGCCCATGCAAGGGGTTTCCACTCCTCCCAATCCTATAAGATATGCTTCCACAGGATTGACAGTCAATTGTAATTCTTGGCAGTAAGACAATTTAACAGCACTAGTGGCTGCACCTGAGTCAATCAAGGCTCTTACGGTCCTTGCACTCTTTCCTTGTCCTATATCTAAGGTTACGAAAGGACGTCTATCAATTATCCTATGCGAGCTTGTTCCTGCGACTTCACACATGGCCATAGGAAATCCTTGGTCTGCATAGTCATTCGCTCCTGGCTGATCTCTACCTTGCCTTCGTAATTTCATCCTTCTGATGCGTTCTAAAGCTTCAGCTTGAGCTTCTTCTCGAACTCGCTTTTCTTCCTCTTTGCGTTTCTTAGCAGTGTTGAGTCGACTGAGCATTTCCTGCGTGAGGGGTTCCTGATACAACTTGACTCTGCAACCGCTAATATAATTTGGGAGAACATCACCCTCTAATGTGGCCAATTGTACTGCTCCGCTCGTGGAGATCCTATTGATGATCATAGGTCCGTAGCCTCTCTTTTCTAGCTTCCTCGCGTGTTGTTTTAGTGTATAGACTAAGACTAGATCTCCTGCTTTCAAGCCTTTATCCTTCACGTGGGCATCAAAGTATGCCTTCTGTCTCTTCTTGGCTGCATATATCCCTGCAGCGGCTCTCAGTCTTGTTTCTCCTAATCGTTCAAGGTCAAAGATCCTAGAGGAGAGCTCATGACCTGTCCATTCGTGCTCTCGTGCTACTCTCAATGTAGGGATCAAGAAGTCCAAGGGTAACACAGCGTTTTGACCGAATACCATCTGAAAGGGAGTGGCTTGGAGTACCGTTTTGTAGGCCACTCGGTATGCCCAAACAGCATGGTGTAGCTGTTTGTCCCAATCAGAGCGTTTAGTGTTCACTAATTTCGTCAGTACATTGCATAAAATCTTATTAGTGCTCTCAGCTTGACCATTAGCTTGAGGGTGATATGGGGCAGACTTCTTGTGTATTACCAAAAATTCTTGGAGTAGATTTTCAATAACTTCATTCAAGAAATGAGTGCCTCTATCACTTACAAGCTCTATAGGTAGTCCATATCTCGTGAATACATTCTCAAACAAGAATTTGGCAGTTGTTTGAGCATCGTTCTTGGTTGTAGCTTTTACCTCTACCCACTTGGTGAGATAATCTGTTGCCACAATGATGTATTCCGCATGAGAACCCTTAGCTGGGGGATTAATAGGACCTACGAAGTCTATTCCCCACTTAGAGAATGCACGTCCACCCATCATAGGTTTCAGTGGCATCTCATCTCTGCGTATAGGATACTGAGTCCTTTGACAGACATCACACCGTTTCACATAGGTATGTGCATCCATGTGAAGGGTAGGCCACCAAAAGCCCGCAAATAGGATTGCCTTGATCACCCGATCTGGTCCAAAGTGTCCTCCTGCTACACCTTGGTGAGCAGTTTCTAAGATCTTAAGATACTCACTTTCATGGACACACAGTCTCAGGTAACCATCCTTACCGCGCTTGTATAGGTTATTACCGATGAGTGAATAATCCTGGGCTTCTTGTTCTAAACTCCTTTTCCTAGCTAGAGTCATGTCTGGAGGGAATGCGTTTGTCCTCAAGAATGATACTAGAGGTTCACTCCAATCTGGCACAATGGATACTTGATAGAGAGTGGCATGTTCCACAGGTGGTTTAGTGCAACAGATTGGGCATTCCTTGCACAACTTTTGGACATCCGCTTCCATAGTTGGCCAATGCACTCCGAATCTCTTTAGAGTCTGTAAAGTTCGTTGCTTTGAATGGTGTTGCTCTAACGCACCTACATGTGCTAATTGCAACCATTTAGCGTACTCATCCTCTTCTACGCAACAAGCCAAGATCCCTTGATCTGTGTGCTTGTACATGCTTCCGGCCATGATGTGATACTTTTGGGCTTTTACGATCTCTCTATTCCGTGTGTTTACCACTGGATGGTTGGGCCCGTATGTCAATACTGGCACCAATGGCTTAGCCCACTGCGGTATAACTTCCAAATTAAACAAGTAAGCATCAGGAAGGTCATCTAACACTCCTTGTGGGGCTTCTCCAGATGTGAGTCTAGAGAGATGGTCTGCTCGTAAGTGAGTCCTACCTTTCCTTACCACAACCTCGAAGTCGTATTCCATGAGCAAGAGAAACCATCTTACTAATCTCCCTGTATTGCATGGCTTGTTTACAAGATATAACAATGCCTGATGATCAGTAAAAAATTTAAACTTATTTGCAAGCAAATAGTGTCTAAATTTCTTAACTGCATATACCATGCCTAATCCTTCTCGCTCTGTAGTGGTGTAATTCCGTTCAGCCGCATTCAATTGTCTACTGGCATAGGCAATTGGAAGGTCCATATTACCTTCACCAGTAGGTTGTGCAAGCACACATCCAATGGCATAATTGGATGCATCCACATGAACATGGAATGGCTTATTCCAATCTGGTGTGGTCAAGATTGGTGCTGCACATAATCTTCGTTTAAGCTCTTGGAAGGAATGCTCACATTCATCCGTCCACTCAAAGTTTGTCAGAAGTCCGTACATGGGCTTTGCAATGACAGCATACATGTGTATAAATCGCCGGTAATAACCACAGTGCCCCATGAAAGCTTGTACTTCCTTGACATTCTTTGGCCTCGGTAGCTCTGCTATGGCTCTCACTTTTTCTTCGTCTGTAGATATGCCATTCTTTGACACTATGTGTCCTAGAATCTTGCCTTGCCTGACCATAAAAACGCACTTTTCTGGGTTTAGGCAGACTTGATATTCTCTACATTTGTCAAAGATTTGTCTGAGTTCAGGAATATGGGTTTGCCTAACGTTGGAATGAGCACAAAGATCATCAACATAGACTTCTAAACTCTTCCTTAGGAACTCCTTAAACACATGGCACATCAGTCTCTGGAAGGTAGCTGGTGCGTTGGTAAGCCCAAATGGCATTACTCTAAAAGCAAAAATGCCCCATTCTGTGGCAAAGGCTGTCTTATGCTGATCCTCTGGAGCTATGGCTACTTGATTGTAGCCCGAAAATCCATCAAGGAAGCTGTACACTTCCTTGCCTGCCACTCTTTCTAAGAGATGCTCTGTGATGGGAAGCGGATAGTTATCTCGAATCGTGGCGGCATTAACCTTTTTCAAGTTAATGCACACACGCAGCTTGCCATTCTTCTTGGGCACCACTACGATGGGGGATACCCATTCGGTGTGCTCAATTTCGTAGATAAATCCAGCTTCAACCAGTCTATCTATCTCTTCCTTGATCTTAGCAGCGTAATTATCATTATATGTGTAAGGCTTTTGCTTAGAGGGTTTAGCATCTGAAGTCATGGGAATGGTGTGTGAGCATATGTCAGGGTCAACACCTTTCAAATCCTTGTAACTCCAAGCGAATACATCTCTGTATTCTCTTAGCAAGGCAATCAACTCTTGCTCTTCTTCTTCTGTCAAGTCATGGCCTATATACGTGCATCTCTCCTCTCCTTCTTCTATGGCCACTACTATTTTCTTAGTAGTTTCTTTGTTATCATAGGCCTCTCCTGATTGTGCCTCTCGTTTAGGCATTCTTATCATGACTCTCCTGTCATCTATCTCATACTTCTTAAAATTTTCGGGGACCTCAAACAAAGATTCTTCCTCTTCTGGTGAGGCTTCTCTCTTTTTTCGTTTCTTTCCTTCTTCCTTCGGGGTCACATGTGTTGTTAATCTTACATTAGTTGTAACCTCTCCATGCCTCTGGGGTTGAAATTCTACTTCATGGAAGTATTCTTCATCTGATGCAAATGGTGGGTCCATAATGATTGACTCCAGATCGGAGTCACTTGCATCCTCATATGCATCAGGGCTAGGTTCGCATTCTTCTAGAACTGCCTCTCCCATGATTGGCTCTATGGAGAAGACTGAAATATCATAGCCATCCTCATCACAGTGAGGTGTCCATTGTTCTTCATTGATGGCTATGTCCATTGTTGCTAAAATTTCTGCCCAGCCATGGGGTTCAAATTCCTCGTCTGGAAAAACTACAGGTGCATAGGCTGGGTCTTGAATGGGTCTATGGGTTTCGTTTGCACCTATTTCTCTGGCCTTTTCTCTCTTCTCTTCCTTCACTGCTACTTTGCACATCCATAAGTGAGTGTCTTCGTGCATCCAGGAGGATCCTGATCCTATGGAATGCACAGATTCTGTATCATCTTTGGCTCTATGGATGGGATTCCATTGGATAGGAGGGACATCTCTATGAGAATAATCCTTGAGATTGACTTTGGTTGTAACACCTAAGTGCTGCAGGTACAAAGAATTGGTTCCCCAATCTTGTACCACTTGCAATTGTCGCATAAATGGTCTTCCCAAAATCATCTCATAGGCATGATTTTTGCTGAAGTCACATATGGCAAAGGTATGTTCAAACTCGACACCACAAGTGGTGAGAGTTATTCCTTCTAGCAATCCTAGGGGTCTCTCTATGTGACCATCGGCCATTTGCAATTTCATTCTTGTTGGCCTGAGTGCTGGCTTGCCCCAACGCTTCCAAAGGGAAGTAGTGGCAATTGCAACTCCTGCACCTGAGTCTAAAATTGCCTTGGTGGTGTACTCTTGGTAGGTGATGGGAAGATAGGTGTTCCCTTCTTCACCTTCACACATATCTCCTATCTTATCCAAGGGAATTTTTGGCACTGTCCTATGGGATCCTATCTGGGAACGAGGTTTTGCTATCTCTGGTACTTGTTTGGCTACATGTTTCCATAATTCAGGTCTAACCTTGAGTAGCTCTTCTAACTTGAGATTACACTGCACATTAGTGTTCTTCACTACCTCTGTGTTCCTAGGTATGACTGAGTCGTCGTTCCTTACCATGACTGTGGGTGCTCTCATACATGTGGACTTTGCTTCCCATGGGCCTGTGAAGTGGGGTAGCTCTTGTATGGAATTAGACTCAAAGTCTAATCTCGCGTGAGATTGAACACTCTCATGCTCCCCGTAAATAGATGGGATGTCTTGTGGGAACTGGTCATGTGCATCATCCACAAGTTCAAAAGGAGGGGCGACCTCGCTTTCGTTATCCCATTTATCTTCTTGAATCTCTCGTAGGAAGTCTGGTGCAAACCGATTCATAGAAGAAGAAGTGTCTGGCTCCGTAGAATTGGGCGCATAAGCAACCTGTGAAGGAGGGCTGATTCTATTGTTGACTCTCTCCTCGTTCTCGCAAATGGCTGGAGCACAAGCTTCTTGGGGAGGATTACTTATTCTATTACTTTTCCAAACAGGCTCACACATTCCCTGAGAAGGAATGTAGGCAACCTGTGGAGGTACTTGAGCTTTCGAGGGAGGCTCATCTGCCTTTTGGGGGGGAAGATAAGCTTCTTGGGGAGGCCCACGGGCTTCCTGAAGAGGCTGGCTTACCCGTTCTCTTGCCCTTTCCTTTCTTTGAGGGGTAGGTTCCTTTTCTGGCTGTGCTATTGGCCTCTCTATTCTTTCTAAGGAGGGGAAGTTGTCCGGTTTAGGGGCATTGGCCACATACACTTCTGATTGGGAATGATTCCTGGTTTTGCTTGCTTTTTCTTGGTCTTGATTTTTTTCTTCCTTGTCAGATCTTGCAATTATCCTCTCTAACTTCTCTAGGAATCCATCCAAGTGTAATTGCGTTTTGGCTGAGCCTGAGTAATTGAAAAGGCGACTGGCTTCAAACATAGTCTGAGCCAATGCGACCATTTTCGCGCATAGTTTGGTTCTTTCTATCTCTAGGTCAGCTCTAGGATAGCACTTGTCATGATCCGTGACGTTTGGCCCTTCTTGGATTCTGGCCTGATATGCTTTAAGCATCATGTCTATGTCTTCGGGAGTGGGATCAGCTAATACCGATCCTGTTTGGGGTGGTGGGTGGGTTGCGTGGGCTGTCTTAGAGGGTGAAGGGATGGAGGGTGATGGGGATGGTAGCGGTGGGAATGTGTGAGAGTGCGGTTGAGATGTGATCTCTATGATTTTAGCCTTGGTTTCTCGTAGACTTTCCTCAAGTTCACTCATCTTCTTTACCCATTGCCTTTTCATGCGTTCGCGGCTATCTTTCCAAGCTCTTGTTCTCTTTTTATTTTGGCTCTCAGTATCGCTAGCATCTAGGCTCTTTTCCTGGCCTACCCCTTGGTTTTGCTGCAATGCCTGAGCCCTAGTGACTACCTGTACTGGTGCAGTGGAAGTGACGCTTCCTGAGGAGTCTACCACTAACCCAACAACGTTGATAGGGGTGATTTTTGGCATGCTATTGGGGTTCTTTGGGCAATCTCGTAAGAGATGCTCTTTTCCGCAATCTTGGCAGAAGCCTTGGATCGTCACCGACTGGGTTTGCGTAGGTGGAGGCAAGGGACAATCACGAATGAGGTGATCTCCTTGGCATCTGTAGCACGGTCCTCTAGGAAATGGTGGTCGTACTTGCCCTAGGTTGAGGTCTAGGGTTGGGGTTTGTATACATGACGTTCGTGTAATCTGACTCCCAACTAGGTTCGTTCGACTCTTCACCATAGTAGGACTCACCATGTTCTGGGGACTGCATGTAGTAAGCCTGGGGGCTATCCACATGGGTAGAATCAAAGCTATGGTCACTTGGGTCATTTTCAGAGATCAAGGATGTTACAGGGACTATAGCTCTATTCAGGTTCTCTTCTGCAGCAGTATACTTTACCGGAATCACATTAGCTGGGGCAGGGGGTTGTTGTGCTAGCACAGGTTGAGGCCTTTGTTGGGCCTGATACTGTGGTTGGTAGGTTTTTTTGGGTCTAGCATATTGTGGTGGTGGATTTTGGTTCTGGTATCTGCCTTGTTGGTAGGGTTGCGGATAGGGTTGCCTAACTGCCTGCTTGTTGTATGGGCAGTCTTGTGCGGTGTGATTGGTGTATCTCCGTTCTATGGTGCAGTACTGGCTACTAGGGTTTACTTGGGGTTGAGCCATAATGGGACAGACGTTCGCCATATGGTCACCACCGCATGTATAGCACCTTTTCACAGGGGCAAACCTTGGGATTTGTTTGCTAGTTACACCTAGTTTCTGAGCTACTTTTTCGGCAAGTTCTTCAATTGATGTGGCTTGTGTGGAAGATTGACTAGATGCACTATCTGAATCTTTGTAAATTTTGGACAACTCTAGCTCTTCTCCTAGGTTATCTTCAATGTCAATGCACATACGTACACATTCTTCTATAGTCCTAGGGTCTTTCAGATACACATAGGATCTCAATTTTGGGCTCAGCAATCCGTCAAGAAATAAGGCTACTTGTTTAGCAGATGTGGGTAGCTCCGAAATAGGGCACCTTTCAAGATATTGTCTAAATCTTCTTCCTGCAAGTCTCACAGTCTCTTGAGGGGTTTGCTTGAAGCTGTGAATCAGTGAGGAGGTGTTGTGTCTTATGCCGCTCTTAGAGAACTCTACAATGAATGCCTCTAGGAGTTGATCTATGCTCCTGAACTGGCGTTCATCTAATGGCTGAAACCACGTAAGTGCTGTGTTCCTAAGGGTTAGACCGAAGGCATTGTACTGCGTGAACAGATCCTCCACTTGTTCAGCTCTCAAGACTTGCTTGAACTCTGCCACATGATCATAGGGATCTCCTGTGCCGTCAAAGTAATTCTTCATGGACTTAACTAGCTGGGTGGGTCTCAAAGTTCTTGTGTGCTCTCTAGGCCTCGACAGAGGGAATCCATCTACATTTCTTTGGTTCCTGTGGGCTCTATGCATCTCAGGTTCTACCCTATTCGTCTCCGTTCTCGTTCTTTCTCTGCCCACTGGATTGGCAAAACTTACTTCTGGTCTATCTTTACTTCTGTCTCTTTGCATACCATGAGCCTGGGATGTTCCAGCTCCAGGGTGACCATAGGCTACATTTGATCTTGGTTGGGGGAAAATGAATTCGCCCTTCCAAGTGTAAGCATGCCTATCATTTTCTGTCACCACAAAAATCCTCTCTGAAGTGTGATCTAAGTAGGTCACTCTACCTAGGCTATCTGGATCCTTAAACTCATAGATCATGATTGTTCCTATGTCAGTTGGGTGATCCGGTTTATACCTCCAGAAGGCTTCGTCCGTTTCTCGATTGAGAAGCAAATCTATGCACTTGTTATCTTGGGGGACCCACTCAGGCGTGATAATCCTAGTGAGAACTGATTTACCTCGAGGGGTTCTAGGTTCTACTCCCATATTTCCTTGTTCCAAGTCGCCTAAGTCCGCTTCTGAGATTACGTTTCCAAAGTCATCTGTTCTATCAGGATGACTAGTGACTACATATATAGTTCCTTCTTTGTCCAGGTATGCACCATTTTCAAACTTGACAGCTGGGTGTTCTAGTCCAATGGATTGATCAGGGTTTTTAATCTGGACCACAGATCTTCCTAAGCCGTCCTCATAGATGCTAGCACCTAATCGGTTGGTCCTCAGGTACTCCAGCTGTGTTTTGTAAGGGCCTTCTACCCTGTACAAGTAGGGCACTCCTGAACTTCCCGTAGGTTTGTCCATGCCTTGAGACATCTCTGACTCACTGGTCTCAGAGCGAGGGTAGTTCGAGTGGTGGCTCAACTGCTGGGCCCAGGACCTAGCAGTGTGGTTGATACTAGCCTCTGAAGACCTAAGGCTTTGTCTCTCTCTTACTAGGTGTCGTCCTGATCTAAGGTTCATATGCCTAACTGATTAGCCCAAATTTTTTCCTAGAGTACAACCTCGTTGCCGATCAATTGGTACCAGTCACTTGATTCTTTTTAGTTATTCCTTGTGTTTAAAGTCTTGTCTGCTATTACGTCGTCAGGAATACTTGAATGTTCTTCGTACTTTCAGGTTGATCGTTCCACGTTAGGTTCTTTCCTTTATGTTGTCGACAGTACAGAGATTAAGTTTTTAGCTTGAACTTGAGTTTTTAGGTAGTCTTCAACTTGATAGTGGCCTATCGTCGCCCTGACTTACTCCTACTTCTAATCGCTCTTAGCCTAGGCTAGGAATTGACGAAGAGGAGTTGAGAATATTCCGACCTTTCTTGCCGAACCTTGCTCTTTAGTGCTCGAGAAGTTGATTCTCAAGCGTGTGCCACACCCTTGCTTGGATACTCTCAATTGCTTCTCAATAGGCCTGCATAAATCCCAAGATTAGCTCCAAGTAGATCTTTCAATTGACAGACAATTTATTTCAGACACTTTTTTAATGACCCTTGTTCCCCCTTTTGTATTGCTAGAAATTTCCTCTAGAGCTCCCTTGGTGTTCCTACCCCTCTGTGTGTCAACTTCCAAATATCCTATCTGAAAATCAACGCGATATTCTTATAAAAAACAGTTGAGGGCGTGTAGTATATGTCACGAGCTTTCTGACAAGCCTTAGAGCTCAGGAAATGGATTTCGTACGCAAAAGTTATGACCGTTCAGGGTTTAGGGGGTTACTAGACAAACAGATCCTTTCGGGGGTTTTAATGCATTTTCTAAGGCCTTCGTAAGTAGATGAGTACATGAAAGTGCACATATGCCCAAAATTTAGCCTAAATTTCCAAAAATTCACCCCTTAATTTTTGCCGAAAATGCCTGTCTATCGCGATAGACGGTGTCTGTCGCGATAGACACAATCTATCGTGGGGGCTGTCTGTCGCGATAGACGGTGTCTGTCGCGATAGACAGTGTCTATCGTGGATTTCTGTCTGTCGCGATAGACGGTGTTTGTCGCGAAATTCGGTCTGTCGCGATAGACGGTGTCTGTCGCGATAGACGGTATCTGTCGCGGATTTCTGTCTGTCGCGATAGACGGTGTCTGTCGCGATAGACGGTATCTGTCGCAGATTTCTATCTGTCGCGATAGACGGTGTCTGTCGCGATAGACGGTATCTGTCGCGGATTTCTGTCTGTCGCGATAGACGGTGTCTGTCGCGATAGACGGTATTTGTCGCGGATTTCTGTCTGTCGCGATAGACGGTGTCTGTCGCGATAGACGGTATCTGTCGCGGATTTCTGTCTGTCGCGATAGACGGTGTCTGTCGCGATAGACGGTATCTGTCGCGGATTTCTGTCTCTCGCGATAGACGGTGTCTGTCGCGATAGACGGTATCTGTCGCGGATTTCTGTCTGTTGCGATAGACGGTGTCTGTCGCGATAGACGGTATCTGTCGCGGATTTCTGTCTGTCGCGATAGACGGTGTCTGTCGCGGTAGACGGTATCTGTCGCGGATTTCTGTCTGTCGCGATAGACGGTGTCTGTCGCGATAGACGGTATCTGTCGCGGATTTTTGTCTGTCGCGATAGACGGTGTCTGTCGCGATAGACAGTGTCTGTCGCGATAGACAGTGTCTGTCGCGATAGACTGAAAAAATGCAAATTTTTGAAAAACTTCTAGTGATCTAGAGTGCCCTCAAGGTGTAGGTTACAATGATAAACATGCATTCACAAAATGTTAAGATTTTCTGTCTGTCGCGATAGACAGAGGCTGTCGTCCCGGGACCTGTGCAGAGCCTGTCGTACCTGCGCACACTGCTGGGGATGATGGTACAGCAAAAAACCTGCAAAATAGCTCAGAAAACATGCAAAAACAGCACATGCAAGTTCGCTCTCTCGCTCTCTCTCACAAGTGAAATGAGGGAAATGAGGTGGAGGTGGGGATATAGTCAAAAAACTGAAATTTTCGCGATGATGGAGATGGACGTGGGAGATGGTGATGATGATGATGGTGAAGAAAGTAAAAGAAAATCCATGAGAGTGAAGAAAATACCTACAACTCCAACGCGTCAACTCTACGTCTTACCATCACACGCTCGTCCTCAAAGCTCGATCCCCGGCAACGGCGCCAAAATTTGGTGTAGCTCAGTGATGAGTAGCACCTCCTTTAATGTCAATCCGGGAAGACGTGAGGATGGTATGAAGACCTCGAGCAAGTGGCGGCACAAGTGCGTGAGTGAGAAGCACACAAGCATGCACACACATACACACACACGCACACACACGGCAAGACAAAGAGAGAGAATCAATGGAGTTCTTTAGAGTACTTTCAAAAGCTCTTACAAGTTCGTTTCAATTACAATCTAACCCCAAAAATGAGCTCTCTAGCTCTTTTTATAGTTTTTGACTAGCTTTTGGCCCTGTCCAGACCTAGTGTCCGGCCTAGTTAAAAATTAGGTTCCAGGGCTTATTTGAGGGCTCAAACGAAGTCTAAAAATTATGAAATTTGGTACGATGGTACTTCTAATACTCCTCAAGCTCGAGGACTCCTTGGCTTGCACAAAATGGAGTCTAATCTACCAAAAACGGGATTTACAATGTTTGTGTAGTGATTAAAATCACTTGGGTTGTACATAATCTATGGGAAAAAATGATCTGGCCTTGTTGCCGTATTGTGCATGACTCCTTTGTTGCTTTGTATGCCAACAATCACCTTGCTAAGAGAATACAGAGATGTATTCGCTTGGAGTTACAAGGATTTGAAAGGTGTAGACCCTGACATATGCTCTCACACTATCCCCATGACCTCGGATGCGAAACCCTCTAAGTAGAAGCCATACACATATAATGATAATTATGCAGCCAAGATCAAGGAGGAGATAGATAGACTGGTCGAAGCTGGATTTATCTATGAGATTGAGCACACTGAATGGGTATCCCCCATTGTAGTGGTGCCCAAGAAGAATGGAAAGCTACGTGTGTGCATTAACTTGAAAAAAGTTAATGCAGCCACTATCCGAGACAATTATCCACTTCCGATCACTGAACACCTCTTAGAAAGAGTAGCAGGCAAGGAAGTATACAGCTTCCTTGATGGATTTTCGGGCTACAACCAAGTAGCAATTGCTCCAGAAGATCAACATAAGATGGCTTTTGCCACCGAGTGGGGCATATTCGCCTTTAGGGTAATGCCATTTGGGCTTACCAACGCTCCTGCCACCTTCCAGAGATTGATGTGCCATGTATTTAAGGAGTTTCTGAGGAAGAACTTAGAGGTCTATGTTGATGATCTTTGTGCTCATTCCAACATTAGACAGACCCACATACCTGAACTCAGGCAAATCTTTGATAAATGCATAGATTATCAAGTCTGCCTAAACCTAGAAAAGTGTGTTTTCATGGTCAGGCAAGGCAAGATTCTAGGACACATAGTGTCAAAGAATGGCATATCCACTGATGAAGAGAAAGTAAGAGCCATAGCAGAGCTACCTAGGCCAAAGAATGTCAAGGAAGTACAAGCTTTCATGGGGCATTGTGGTTATTACCGACGTTTCATACACATGTATGCCATCATTGCAAAGCCCTCTGTATGGGCTTTTGACAAACTTTGAGTGGACCGATGAATGTGAGAACTCTTTCAATGAGCTTAAACGGCGATTGTGTTCAGCACCAATCTTGACTACACTAGATTGGAATAAGCCCTTTCATGTGCATGTGGATGCATCCAATTATGCTATTGGATGTGTGCTCGCCCAACCTACCGGTGACGGCAACATGGATCTTCCCATTGCCTATGCTAGTAGACAATTGAACGCTGCTGAACGAAATTACACCACTACTGAGAGAGAAGGCTTAGGCATGGTGTATGCGGTCAAAACGTTTAGACATTATTTGCTGGCAAATAAGTTTAAATTTTTTACCGACCATCAAGCATTGTTATATCTTGTCAACAAGCCATGCAATACAGGTAGATTAGTAAGATGGTTTCTCTTACTAATGGAATACGAATTTGAGGTAGTGGTAAGGAAAGGGAAGACTCACCTAAGGGTTGACCATCTTTCAAGGCTCACATCTGGAGAGGCCCCACAAGGAGTATCAAATGATCTTCCTGATGCTTACTTGTTTAATTTGGAAGTCGTGCCACAGTGGGCTAAGCCATTAGTGCCAGTATTGACATACGGGCCTAACCACCCAGTAATAAACACACAGGATAGAGAGATAGTAAAAGCCCAGAAATACCAGATCATGGCTGGAAGCATGTACAAGCATACAGATCAAGGGTTCTTGGCTTGTTGTGTGGAAGAGGACGAGTACGCTAAATGGTTGCAATTAGCACATGTAGGTGCATTAGAGCAACACTACTCAAAGCAACGAACCCTACAGACGTTAAGGAGACTTGGAGTGCATTGGCCTAATATGGAAGCAGATGTTCATAGGATGTGTAAGGAATGCCCAATCTGTTGCACTAAACCACCTGTGGAACATGCCACTCTTTATCAAGTAACCATAGTGCCAGATTGGAGTGAACCACTTGTAGCCTTCTTGAGGATGAAAACATTCCCTCAAGACATGACTTTGGCGAGGCAGAGAAGTCTAGAACAAGAAGCCTTAGACTACTCACTTATCGGTGACAATTTATACAAGCTTTGTAAAGATAGTTACCTCAGATTATGTGTCCATGAGAGCGAATATCTTAAGATATTAGAAACTGCTCGCCAGGGTGTAGCAGGAGGACATTTTGGACCAGATCGGGTGATCAAAGCTATACTATTTGCAGGTCTTTGGTGGCCGACTCTTCACGTGGATGCACATACCTATGTGAAGAGGTGCGATATTTGTCAGCGAGCTCAGCCCCCTATACGCAAAGATGAGATGCCACTGAAACCTATGATGGGTGGACGAGCATTCTCTAAGTGGGGAATAGACTTTGTTGGTCCTATTAATCCCCCAGCTAAGAGTTCACACACTGAGTATATCATCGTGGCCACTGACTATCTAACCAAGTGGGTAGAGGTGAAAGCCACAACCAAGAACGATGCTCAAACGACCGCTAAATTCTTGTTTGAGAATGTATTCACAAGATACAGGCTACCTATAGAGTTAGTTAGTGATAGAGGCACTCACTTCTTGAATGAAGTTATTGAAAATCTGCTCCAAGAATTCTTGGTAGTACAGAAGAAGTCTGCTCCCTATCACCCACAAGCTAATGGGCAAGCCGAAAGCACAAATAAGATTCTGTGCAATGTGCTGATGAAATTAGTAAATAATAAATGCTCTGATTGGGACAAACAGCTACATCATGTTGTTTGGGCATACTGAGTCGCCTATAAAACGGTACTCCAAGCCACACCCTTTCAGATAGTATTCGGTCAAAATGCAGTGCTACCATTGGACTTCTTGATACCTACATTGAAGGTAGCACAAGAGCACGAGTGGACAGGCCATGAACTCTCATCTAGAATCTTTGACCTTGAACGACTAGGTGAAACGAGACTCCGAGCTGCAGCAGGAATTTATGCAGCTAAGAAGAGGCAGAAGGCATACTTTGATGCCCATGTGAAGGATAAGGGCTTGAAGGCAGGAGACTTAGTTTTAGTCTACACCCTGAAACAACATGCGAGGAAATTAGAGAAGCATGGCTATGGACCTATGATCATAAATAGGATCTCCACAAGTGGAGCAGTACAACTAGCCACTTTAGAATCTCCCGAGCTACATCAGTGGATGCAGAGTCAAGTTGTATCAGGAACCTCTCATAGAAGAGATGCTGAGTTGACTCAATACTGCTAAGAAACGCAAAGAAGAAGAAAAGCGGATTCGAGAAGAAGCTCAAGCAGAAGCTTTAGAATGCATCTGGAGGATGAAGTTGAGAAGGCAAGGTAGAAATCAGCCTAGAACAAATGACTATGCAGATCAAGGATATAATATGACAATGTGTGAAGTCTCAGGAATAAGTTCGCGTAGAATAATTGATAGACGCCCTTTTGTGACCATAGAAATAGGACAAGACACTAGTGCAAGATCGGTGCGAGCATTGATTGACTCAGGTGCAGCCACTAGTGCTGTGAGACTCTCTTACTGTCAAGAATTGAATTTAAAAGTCAATCCTATAGAAGCTTATCTCATATGATTGGGAGGTGTGGAAACCCCTTGCATGGGCGAGGTGGAGCTTCCCCTCTGCATTCAAGACGTTTCAATGGCAGTTAAAGCACTAGTGTGTCAAGATGAGGACCTCACTGAGCCTCTTGTCTTGGGTCAAGACTGGATCTATGATCATGCAGTCAACCTAAACCTCAGAAGTGGACTTCTTCAGGTATGGGTAAATCAGAGTCGAATTACTGTTGAATTAGACGATGGAGCACTCAAGGAACTAGGAAAGGCACACACTCCTGGTCCTTCTAGGAGTACACATGAAGATGACCATGTTGTTCTTGTCCAAAACTGTGTGATGCAGAGGAATGATGATCTCACTCAAGGAGTCAGGAATGCAACGGAACTCCCTTCTTTTCCAAAGGCCCGAGGGATGCAGCAACCAACGGTCGGTCAAATACATAAGAAGCAGAGTACTACCTATGTTGGTTACCAAAAGAATGTGCGAGGCAGAACGTCTCAATCATTGAAACAAGTGTGGGTGCGGAAAGATGAACACCCGGTTGCGATCAAGCCAACCACACGGGCAAAGCTTCTTATTAGTCATCAACAATATGACACTAAAGAGAGGCCTTTCAGGAATTCTTTTGCTAAAGTGAAGTCCATCTGGGTGCCCAAGAAGTCGATGAAGGTGAGCCCACAATCTAAACAAATTTGGGTGCCTAAGGCTTGCTTGCGGGCTCAGATAGCTCTCCCGACACCACACCTTGTACAACATAGTTCACTTCCTCTCACATCTGATGCTTATTCTTACACCTCACATGCGATCACATACTCATCCGTATGCACAAGTAGAATCACTTGTAAATGGGTCCCTAAAAAGCCTCATTTCCAAGAAAGCACTCTCACCAAGCCCTCTAGAGTCTCCACCAAACCGAAACAGAAAACCATACATTGTGTCTGGCGTCCTAAGATGTGTAATAAACCCCCCGACCCTTCTTTGTAAATTCATATCCACCACTAACCACATCACTCATACATTGCAACGGTCCATTAAGCTCTTAGGCCGATCCATTCACTAACTACACACACACTCATCGAGCACCCACTGACTACTAACGCATCATTCACCGCATGTTAATGTTGTAACGGGGACAACAATTGTTCTAGCTTGTCCATTACAATGTTAACGCTGGATTCTATATTCTCACAGAATCAGCAAGCAAAGCAGAGACATGGCAGAAGCAGGAGGCTCCAGTTCGCAGGCCAGGGGAAGCACACAAATTGTGGATATTGAAACACTCCTTCTCGAACAACCACTCACCGAGAGACCTCCAGAGCTGCAAGATGTGCATGTGCTCCCGATTCAAGACCCTCCTTAGGGACATACTTCTCAAGTGGGAAAGCACTCTCATTGGTTTAGCGATGTCGCAGGACCATTGGGTGATGGCACTTACTTTTGGGAAGCGGAAATTGAGTTTAACGGGAAATGGGGTCGTTACCACTTCTTCACGCGCGAATTTGAGTCATACCAGAATGCCGAAGTCATGCGCTCAGTATGGACCAAAGTAGGACTGGACAGCTATTTCAGAGCTCATTTACCAAAGCCGGATTTCTTACGCTGCTCATATTTTATCAGTATCATCACTCCGAGGAGGGCCAAAGGAGATGACAGTACTTTCGTGCTACCCTCACTATTGCCAGATCACGAACTCAAACGATTCAAGCTGACTCTCAACCTCGTACGAGAAGCACTGAATATGCACGGTATGCATATTCCCACCGAGAAGGAAACCATGGTTCCAGGAAGGATGAGAAACAAGGATCTTAATAAATTGAAGGACATGGTAGCGATGACGCCTACCATTGCACTCCACCTACGAACAATCATGCAACATTTTGCGTTTCCCGCCCAAGAGCGCTTCACCATGCCCCCAAAGAAAATATGGTACAGTTTGTACTTGGCAGAAGCAGAGGATCTAACCATCAACATACCCCATTGGATAATAGATCAGATCCATCTAGCCCACCAGCGATGGAATAAGAAGCAGAAGAATGTACTTCATGGCTGCTGCGCCCTGACCAGAATCATCTACAGATGCTTGCCCTACGATGTACCCATTCAAAGAGCAATAGTATGGTCCAGGGCTTAGGAATTTCAGAGACGGCTGTCCGCAGCGGGCCCTCCTTCGAAGAAAATGCGAGGATCAGTCCAATTACCGTGTGCCCAAGCAAGAGGAGCTACGACGACACCTGAAGTGACCCCTCCCCAAACTCGGCGAGTACGGCCGTTCACAATTCGACTATCCCGGCCAAGCGCGGAGGGACCTAATCTGGTGTTTCCTCCCATTCCCTCAGACTTCGAGTTTCCACAAGGTTATACCCTGGAAGACCTCACGGATGAAGAAATTGCTCGACTAATCAATGATTCTACCCTCGAGATAGAAGGAGAGCAGACACGAGGCCAGCAACCCCCTATAACCACTGCAGCACCCATCGAGCCCGATGTAGTAGAAGTCGACGAGGAGGAACATGAAACTGAAGAAGAAGGAGCAGACGAAGAGTATGATGAAGCATATGACGAATTCACATAATTAGCAAGTGCCCCAGCATACTCGGCTCAAATCAAACGATTGTATCGTACGATGAAGTTAGTTCAGGAACAACATAAAATGTCTCTGGAAACAGGAAAAGTGCTCATGAATCATATGCTAGCCGAGGAAGGGGTGGACGACATGTTCATTGAGTCCATGAACTTGCATGCAGACACTGTCGGCTTGGATGAGGCCATCCATGCGGCCATGACCTATATTAACAGATTTGAAAAAAGAGTACCTACTCGCCCGCAGCGATCCGAAAAACAAATCCATATCAATGTGTCAGAACCAGGGACTACAACTCAGATGGAAGAACAGTCAGTGGCCCCACTTTCACCACCATCACCACCTATCACTACATACTTCACATCCACCATCACTACCATCGTCATGGGAATCCCTATATCGCCTGGAATGCACGTAGGGGGAACCACCATACCCACCTTCACAACATTGTTTACAAATGTCACATCCACCCCACCAATTGTACCACTTTTCACTGTCACACGAACGGTTGACCCCATGGAAACTTCCCCAGCCACTATACCACCCCCTCCCCCATCGCAGCCACAATCTCCCTTGCCCCCTCCACCAACATCACCACTCATTTCCACATCATTCACAGTTCCCTCTCCCCCTCCCATTCCCCCTGCATCTTCCCCATTTCCTACATTATTTAATGTAAATAATATGTTTTCGACTTTACATCAATGTGTGTTTCAACTTCAGAGCGAGTATCAAGCCCTTGAGGCCCGGTATCAACAACTGACAACAAATCACCAGAGGTTACAAAGACAACTTACAATCCTTGAAGAGGAAAATGCAGATGTTAATCAACGTTATACAACGCTTGAGCAGGCTCACCAAACATTATTGGAGGCCCCCCAACCATCGCAAGAGTCAGGTGTCAAACAACTAGAAGCCTTGCTCGAAGTATACTAGGCCCACAACCTACGAGTCCGCCGCAATTTGGCCCTACTCTGAAAACATATGGCCACCGCGCTTGAAGAAAACAAGAGACTACAAAAACAAAATGAAGAGAATCTGGAAGCGGCAATGGAAGGCTCTCCCCACGAGATAGATCCGGAGCAGTTCAAGACAGTTCCATCAGAGACAATGAAGACTATTTTAGAGAGCTATGCAGATCTTCTCGAGGCCCATTGTAGCTCTATGATGAGTAGCACCTCCTTTAATGTCAATCCGGGAAGACGTGAGGATGGTATGAAGACCTCGAGCAAGTGGCAGCACAAGTGCGTGAGTGAGAAGCACACAAGCATGCACACACATACACACACACGCGCACACAAGGTAAGACAAAGAGTGAGAATCAATGGAGCTTTTAGATTACTTTCAAAATGCTCTTACAAGTTCGTTTCAATTACAATCTAACCTCAAAAATGAGCTCTCTAGCTCTTTTTATAGTTTTTGACTAGCTTTTGGCCCTGTCCAGACCTAGTGTCCGGCCTAGTTAAAAATTAGGTTCCAGGGCCAATTTGAGGGCTCAAACGGAGTCTAAAAAATACGAAAATTGATATGTAGGTACTTCTAAGGCTCCTCAAGCTCAAGGACTCCTTGGCTTGCACAAAATGGAGCTACAAAAATATGAAATGGTATTTACAATGATTGTTAGTGCTAAGAATCACTGTTAAAAGATGTAGATTGGAAAAATTGAAGGGCCTATCTGCCAGATTTGCGTGGACTGCTTTGTCTACTTACTCCTTCACCTTGTTCTGACTCTCTCCGTTGGCTTCCTTGTCTAGTCAATCCTTGGGTGCCCATACTGCTCTCAACACCCCCCCCTCTCTCGCGTCTGTCGTCCCTGACAGACCCTTGTTGCTGGGAGTGTTGGATGTAATATTCCACAACCTGAGTGGCAAGCTGATGTTCTTGTAAGCGTAGTCCTCTGGCCAAATCTGTCATCATACGATCCCAATCGATTGGTCCTGGAACGTCCGGATGTGGCAGACGTAACTGATCTGCATGGATCGCTTGTTCTACTGCGAATAGATGTAGCAAATGTGTGGGTCTGGGAATGAAAATTTCGGAATTGTATTCCCAGAAGCCCGTAGAGAACATTTCCTCAAATGTTTGCTTGAAGCATGCGGGCAAGTACTTGATTCGTGCATGCCAAGCAAAGATGACAGTGACCGAGGGGGTTTGGCTCATGTCATAGACTAAATCCTTGTTGCCTTGAGCAAATCCAGGGGCGGAGATGTATGGAGCTTGGACATTCCGAAAGGTTTTGAAGACAATGGTCATGAGCTCAAAGATCTTCATACACATTTTCGCCGCGATGTCGGGTACATTATTGAGACGTGTAGACCAGTGTCGAATTGTTGATATCATGTAGGCTACGGTTGGAGGTCCTCGAGGTGGAGCAAAATATGGATAGTTAACCCAAGCCGAGCACTCTTTATTGTTGCGTACCTTGATTGCAAATGCTTGCCAGGATCTGCGACGTACCACTGGACAATAGCATGGATTATACTTGATATAGAGTGGCATGGTAGCCCAGGTACTCATCATCTCTGGGTAATCGGTGAGTAAACGTGCACGCCAATTAGGTTGGAAAATCGAGCCAGCACGTGCATCGGTCGGTAAATCCCCTATCTCAAATTGAGTAGCGAATGTGGGCTCCTTCCCTGTATGTCTTTTGACTTCTGCATTATAATCATGTAGTAAGACAAAATAAGGCATGTATTGCGATTCTGATGTTGTGATTAACCGTTGATGGGATAATTGTTGAAAGTAGGAAGACCGAAGGACCGTTTCTTCCAGATTCGTGAGAGATTGCATTTGCACGGCCACACGATCATCATGTGTCTTACCCACTTTCTCGACCCTTCTGACCCAATCTGGAACTTGAATTTCTAACGTGTCTTGTCCTTCTTCTGTAGTTCGACCACCAGGCGTCGGCATAGGCTCGTATGGCTCTTCGTAGCTGTCCTCGACGGGGATTTCCACTACTGTTTCAGGTTCTGGTTCTTCAATGGGCGAGGGTGGTCGTTCATATGGTAAGAGGCGTGCTTGGAGTTCTGCCACCTGTTTCCGAAGGGTCTCCAATTCTTCTGTAGATTGTTGCAAGATTACCGGCTCCGGTTGAGCAGTGGATACACTCGCTAACTGTTTCTTTAGATCGGCACATTCAGTCTCTAGTTTTTCATATGACTCCAGGAAATTTGCATGCTCCTCAAGTAAAATGCGGATGTCTTCTGATGGTACTGCTCTATATCTGGTAGGGCTAATGGTTGCTCCTACGGTTCCTTCCATCGCCGCTTCAAAGTTGTCTTGATTTTGTTGTTGAAGTCGTTTGTTCTCTTCTAGTGCTGCGGCCATATGCTTCCTTAATAGCCCAATGTTGCGTCTGAGTGTGGCGTTAGATATCATTTGCGCTTGAAGCACTGTTTCTAGTTCCTTGACTGCACAGTTGATGTCTTTGCTTCCAATTCGGAGTGAGCCTGTTGTAGTGTGGTATGCTCGGTTAGGAGCGTCTGGTAGTCAGCTTCAAGAGTGGTGACTCTAACTTGCAGACGTTGAGATTCTGCCTGGAGGGCAGCAGTGCGTTCTTCCAATTGATGGTAGTCTTGTTGTAGCTGATGTGCACACTGAAGTAATGTGTTGAACGTGCTATTTACATTATGAGATGCAAGGGGAAAAGTTTGAAATGCAGGGGAGGAGGGATTGGGTAGGGGGGTAGTGAATGCTGTGTGTGCCAATGATGTGAGTGGTGAGGTGGGGGGTAGTGGAGGGGGAGAGGGTGGAATTGTGGGGAGAGGTGCTGTGGTGGATGAAATGTCCATCGGGTCAGACAGAGTGGTGTGTATAGGGGCTACCATGTAGTTGGGTATGGTAGGTGAGGTGAGTGTGGTGTTCGTGTAAATTGATGTCGTTGCGAACAGCGGGGAAAGGTGCCTTTGAAACATTGGAGAGCGGAAGAACTGCTCCACAAAGGACGGGTATTGGGGTGATGAGGTCCGGTTGAAAGAGGTGTAGGGGCCAGCTGGGAAGTGAGGGTCATGGAATGGAGGTACTCGTATTGGGGGATAGGTCGGGAAACACAGGGTGCCTTCTGTGGGTGCTGGGTTTCCAACTACGCTTGTAATTATGGGATGGCCAGTCATGGGTTCAGAGGATAGACGGGATGAAGTGTACAAGGGATTGGTGACGAAGGAGAAGAGGGTGTCTTGTGAGGTGGGTTCTCGAAATGAGAATGATTTGAATGATGATGGGTTATAAGTGAATGTAGAGGTGATGACTGTCGTTTCTTCCGAGGTGGGAGGTGGTGGTGGGGGTGGAGAAGGTGGTGATGGAGGACGCTGGGTTGAGATGGGTGATGTCTGAACGAAGGTTTCAGCGGAGAGGTCAGTGGTGGTTGTGGGAGTGGCTGTGGTCTCAATAGGTACTTCTGGTTCTGTGACGGGTATCCTGATAGTCTTACCTGCTCGTGGTAACGTGTCCACTCTACGTTTGTCATATCTTACGGACTGGCGGACTGCGGTGTGGACAGCCTCTGGAACTCCTAAAGAGTCTGACACTAATTTGAGGGTGTCAATGAAGTGTTGGTCCACCCCTTCATCTGATAGCATTTCTTGCATCAAAGCTTGACCTGATACCAGAGAGAGTTGATGTCTTTCTTGTACTGCTTTGATAGTGTCATATAGCCTTCGTAGTTGAGCTGTATATGCAGGTGCACCTACAAGTTCTGGCACTTCTTGTTGCTCCTCTTGGTGCTCTTGATCATACTCCTCCTCATCATCCTCCTGTTCTTCATCTCCGTCATCTTCTTCCTCCACTTCAACAGGTGTGACAGGTGCTTGGGAGGTTGTGGCCTGCGTTTGTACATTTTCCGCTTGTTGTGCCTCTTCTACCTCCAGCTCTACATCTTGTAATAGTTGTTCGAAGTCTTCATTAGTGAGTTCTTCTAAAGGTGCACCACTAGGAAATTCGAGATCCGTTGGGATGGGAGGGAATATCAAGGTGGAACCATCCGTGCTGCGTCTTGGAAGTCGGAGTGTGAATGGTCGGACTCTTCGGGGTGGCGGGGTGACGTCTGGTGTTAGGGTGGCTCCACGTGGTTGAGCACATGGGACTTGGACCGTGCCTCTCATCTTCTTAGAAGGGGGTCCAGTGGATGTCCTGCCTCGAAACTGCTCTACCCGATTCCACATCAGGGCTCGTTGGATTGGGATGTCATAAGCCAAACACCTATAGATGATTCTTGTCAGAGCACAGCAACCATATAAAACCTGTTTCCGCGGCCAGCGTTTGTGAGCTAAGTGTATCAGATCAATTATCCAGTGGGGTAGGTTGATGGTGAGGCTCTGTGTCTCTGCCAGATACAGGCTAAACCAAATCTTTTTGTGCGGCATGGTGAATCTATCCTGCGCCGGGAAAGCAAAGTGTTGCATGCACATGCGAAGGTGTATTGCAATATTAGGCGTCATGGATACCATGTCCTTGAGTTTGGTGAGACTTCGATTCTTCATGTAGTCCGGTACTAGGGTTTCCTTCTCCGTAGGAATATGCATGCCGCGCATATCCAGAGCTTCTCTCACCAAATTGTTTGATAGCCTAAACCTCTTGAGCTCATTCCCCTTTGTCAGAGATGGAATCACAAATGAGCTTGCACCTTTTGGGTTCGGATTTGGAGTCAAGGTGTTGATGAGATAGTAGCATCGCATGAAGTCAGGTTTTGGGAGTCGGGCACTGAAATAGGCACTCAATCCGGCTTTTTCCCATATCGGACGTAGACTTTCCGCATTTTGTAACTTCTCAAATTCTCTTGTAAAGAAATGGTATCTGCCTTGCTTTCCATTGTAGTCCAACTCTGATTCCCATAGATACGTTCCTTCCCCCAAGGGTCCTGCTACCTCGGTAAACCAATGTGAAGTCTTTCCCACGGGCATGGTGTGGCCACGCGGAGGGTCCGCAATAGGTATGATTTTGACAGCCTGCAATTCTTCTGGTCTTTCAACTGTCTCAGGCAAAACGGGTAAACTGTCCAAGTCCACCACTTGCGGGTTTGTTTCTGTGTGAGAGCTAGTTCCTGCTGCCTCCGCCATGTTGAAAATGTCGCAGCTGATTCTGTGAGAATATATGAATAAACGTTAACATTGCAATGGACACAAAAATGACATGGTGTCCCTTGTTACAATATTAACTTAAAGTTCTGGAGTGGTTAGGAGTTAATAAGTGCTCGGTGCTGGTGTGTGTAGTTAGGAGTTAGGTAGACCTAAGAGCTAAGCGAAATGATGTGAATTAAGAGTGAAGCGGTTAGTAGGTGGTCATGGATTTACAATAGGGTCAGGGGGTTTGTTACAAGTCTTGGGCTGCCAAATGCAGTGGATGGGTTTTACTCGTGGTTCCGTAGAGATTCTCGAGAGCTTTATAGGTGTGTCAGCTTTAACCTGAGGCCTTTTAGGGGCCCATTTACAACTGATTCTGTTCGTGTTCATGTGCCTTGATGTTGAAAATGAGTGGATGTAGGCTGTGCAAGTGAATGGATCATGCTGTGTAGGGTGTGTTCTTGGTGTAGCTATTTGAGCCCGCAAACAAGCCTTAGGCACCCAAATTTGTCTTGATTGTGGGCTGGCCTTCATCGACTTTTTGGGCACCCAAATAGATTTCACGTTAGCAGAAGAATTTCCGGAAGACCTCTTATTAGTGACGTGTTGATGGTTATTAATAAGAGGCTTCGCCCGTGCTGTTGGCGTGGGTGCAACCGGGTGTTCGCCTTTTCGCACCCACACTTGGTTCACTTGTTGAGACATTCTGCTACGCAGGTTCTTTTGATGTCCGGCATAGGTAGTACTCTGCTTCTTCTGCCTTTGCTCCACCGTTGGTTGTTGCCTCCTTCTGGCCTTTGGAAAAGAAGGGAATTCCTTTGCATCCCTGACTCCTTTTTTGCGAATATCATTCCTCTGCAACACATAGTTTTGGACAAGAACAGCATGGTCAACTTCATGTGCACCCCTGGAGGGACCAGGAGTCTGTGCCTTTTCTAGTTTCTTGAGTGCTCCATTATCCAACTCTACTGTAATTCTACTATGATTGACCCATACCTGAAGAAGTCCACTTCTTAGGTTTAAGTTGACTGCTTGGTCATAGATCCAGTCTTGACCCAAGACAAGAGGTTCAGTGAGATCCTCATCTTGACACACTAGTACTTTAACTGTCATTGCCTCATCATGAATGTAGAGGGGAAGTTCCACCTCGCCCATACAAGGGGTTTCCACGCCTCCCAATCCTATGAGATATGCTTCCACAGGATTGACAGTTAACTGTAACTCTTGACAGTAAGACACTCTAACAGCACTAGTGGCTGCACCTGAGTCAATCAAGGCTCTTACAGTCCTTGCACTTTTTCCTTGTCCTATATCTAGGGTTACAAAAGGACGTCGATCAGTTATCCTAGGTGAGCTGGTTCCGGCGACTTCACACATTGCCATATGATATCCTTGATCTGCATAGTCATTTGTCCTAGGCTGCTCTCTACCTTGCTTTCGTAATTTCATCCTTCTAATGCGTTCTAAAGCTTCTGCTTGAGCTTCTTCTCTAATTCGCTTCTCTTCCTCTTTGCGTTTCTTAGCAGTGTTGAGTCGGCTGAGCATTTCCTCCGTGAGGGGCTCCTGATACAACTTGACTCTGCATCCGCTAATATAGTTAGGGAGAACATCACCCTCTAACGTGGCTAATTGTACTGCTCCACTCGTGGAGATCCTATTGATAATCATAGGTCCGTAGCCTCTCTTTTCTAGCTTCCTCGCGTGTTGTTTCAGTGTATAGACTAGGACTAGATCTCCGGCTTTTAAGCCTTTATTCTTCACATGGGCATCGAAGTATGCCTTCTGCCTCTTTTTAGCTGCATATATTCCAGCAGCGGCTCTCAGTCTTGTTTCTCCTAATCGTTCAAGGTCAAAGATCCTAGAGGAAAGCTCATGACCTGTCCATTCATGCTCTTGTGCTACTCTCAATGTAGGGATCAAGAAGTCCAAGGGTAACACAGCGTTTTGGCCGAATACCATCTGAAAGGGGGTGGCTTGGAGTACCGTTTTGTAGGCAACTCGGTATGCCCAAACAGCATGGTGTAGCTGTTTGTCCCAATCAGAGCGTTTAGTGTTTACTAATTTCGTTAGTACATTGCATAAGATCTTATTAGTGCTCTCAGCTTGCCCATTAGCTTGAGGGTGATAAGGGGCAGACTTCTTGTGTATTACCAAGAATTCTTGGAGTAGATTTTCAATCACTTCGTTCAAGAAATGAGTGCCTCTATCACTTACAAGCTCTATAGGTAGTCCGTATCTCGTGAATACATTCTCAAACAAGAATTTGGCAGTTGTTTGAGCATCGTTCTTTGTCGTAGCCTTTACCTCTACCCACGTGGTGAGATAATCTGTTGCAACAATGATGTATTCCGCATGAGAACCCTTGGCTGGGGGATTAATAGGACCTACGAAGTCTATTCCCCACTTAGAAAATGCACGTCCACCCATCATAGGTTTCAGTGGCATCTCATCTTTGCATATAGGATACTGAGTCCTCTGACATACATCGCACCGTTTCACATAGGTATGTGCATCCATGTGAAGGGTCGGCCACCAGAAGCCCGCAAATAGGATTGCCTTGATCACCCGATCCGGTCCAAAGTGTCCTCCTGCTACACCTTGGTGAGCAGTTTCTAAGATCTTAAGATACTCACTTTCATGGACACACAGTCTCAGGTAACCATCCTTACCGCGCTTGTATAGATTATCACCAACGAGTGAATAATCCTGGGCTTCTTGTTCCAAACTCCTTTTTCTAGCTAGAGTCATGTCTGGAGGGAATGTGTTTGTCCTCAAGAATGATACTAGAGGTTCACTCCAATCTGGCACAATGGATACTTGATAGAGCGTGGCATGTTCCACAGGTGGTTTAGTGCAACAAATTGGGCATTCCTTGCACAACTTTTGGACATCCGCTTCCATAGTTGGCCAATGCACTCCGAATCTCTTTAGAGTCTGCAACGTTCGTTGCTTTGAATGGTGTTGCTCTAACGCACCTACATGTGCTAATTGCAACCATTTAGCGTACTCATCCTCTTCTACGCAACAAGCCAAGATCCCTTGATCTGTGTGCTTGTACATGCTTCCTGCCATGATGTGGTACTTTTGGGCTTTTACGATCTCTCTATTCCGTGTGTTCACCACTGGATGATTAGGCCCGTATGTCAATACTGGTACTATTGGCTTGGCCCACTGCGGCACCACTTCCAAATTAAACAAGTAAGCATCAGGAAGGTCATCTGACACTCCTTGTGGGGCTTCTCCTGATGTGAGCCTAGAGAGGTGATCTGCTCTCAAATGGGTCCTCCCTTTTCTTACCACGACCTCAAAATCATATTCCATTAGCAAGAGAAACCATCTTACTAATCTTCCTGTATTGCATGGCTTGTTTACAAGATATAACAATGCCTGATGATCAGTAAAAAATTTAAACTTATTTGCAAGCAAATAGTGTCTAAATTTCTTGACTGCATATACCATGCCTAATCCTTCGCGCTCTGTAGTGGTGTAATTCCGTTCAGCCGCATTCAATTGTCTACTGGCATAGGCAATTGGAAGATCCATATTACCTTCACCAGTAGGTTGTGCAAGCACACATCCAATGGCATAATTGGATGCATCCACATGAACATGGAATGGCTTATTCCAATCTGGTGTGGTCAAGATTGGTGCTGAACATAATCTTCGTTTAAGCTCTTGGAAGGAATTTTCGCATTCATCCGTCCACTCAAAGTTTGTCAGAAGTCCGTACATGGGCTTTGCAATGACAGCATACATGTGTATAAATCGTCGATAATGACCACAATGCCCCATGAAAGCTTGTACTTCCTTGACATTCTTTGGCCTAGGTAGCTCTGCTATGGCTCTCACTTTTTCTTCGTCGGTAGATATGCCATTCTTTGACACTATGTGTCCTAGAATCTTGCCTTGCCTGACCATAAAAACGCACTTTTCTGGGTTCAGGCAGACTTGGTACTCTCTACATTTGTCAAAGATTTGTTTGAGTTCAGGAATATGGGTTTGTCTAACATTGGAATGAGCACAAAGATCATCAACATAGACTTCTAAACTCTTCCTCAGGAACTCCTTGAACACATGGCACATCAGCCTCTGGAAGGTGGCTGGTGCATTGGTAAGCCCAAATGGCATTACTCTAAAAGCAAAAATGCCCCATTCTGTGGCAAAGGCTGTCTTATGCTGATCCTGTGGAGCTATGGCTACTTGATTGTAGCCCGAAAATCCATCAAGGAAGCTGTACACCTCCTTGCCTGCCACTCTTTCTAAGAGATGTTCTGTTATGGGAAGCGGATAGTTATCTCGAATTGTGGCTGCATTAACCTTTTTCAAGTTAATGCACACACGCAGTTTGCCATTCTTCTTGGGCACCACTATGATGGGGGATACCCATTCAGTGTGCTCAATTTCATAGATGAATCCAGCTTCAACCAATCTATCTATCTCTTCTTTGATCTTAGCAGCGTAATTATCATTATATGTATAAGGCTTTTGCTTAGAGGGTTTGGCATCTGAGGTCATGGGGATAGTGTGTGAGCATATGTCAGGGTCAACACCTTTCAAGTCCTTGTAACTCCAAGCGAATACATCTCTGTATTCCCTTAGCAAGGCAATCAATTCGTGCTCTTCTTCCGCTGTTAGGTCATGACCTATGTACGTACATCTCTCCTCTCCTTCTTCTAGGGCCACTACAATTTTCTTGGTAGTTTCTTTGTTATCATAGGCCTCTCCTGATTGTGCCTCTCGTTTAGGCATTCTTATCATGACTCTCCTGTCATCTATCTCATACTTCTTAAAATTGTCCGGGACCTCAAACAAAGATTCTTCCTCTTCTGGTGAGACTTCTCTCTTCTTTCGTTTCTTTCCTTCTTCCTTTGGGCTCACATGTGTTGCTAATCTTACATCATTTGTCAGTTCTCCATGCCTCTGGGGTTGAAATTCTACTTCATGGAAGTATTCTTCATCTGATGCAAATGGTGGATCCATAATGATTGACTCTAGATCGGAGTCACTTGCATCCTCAAATGCGTCAGGGCTAGGTTCGCATTCTTCTAACACTGCCTCTCCCATGATTGGCTCTATGGAGAAGACTGAAATGTCATAGCCATCCTCATCACAGTGAGGTGTCCATTGTTCTTCATTGATGGCTACGTCCATGGTTGCTAAAATTTCCGCCCAGCCATGGGGTTCAAATTCCTCATCAGGAAAAACTACAGGTGCATAGGCTGGGTCTTGAATTGCTCTATGTGTCTCTTTTGCACCTACCTCTCTGGCTTTCTCTCTCTTCTCTTCTTCTACTGCTACCTTGCACATCCATAAGTGGGTGTCTTCATGCATCCATGAGGATCCAGACCCTATGGAATGCACCGATTCTGTGTCATCTTTGGCTCTATGGATGGGATTCCATTGGATAGGAGGGACATCTCTGTGAGAAAAATCCTTGAGATTGACTTTGGTTGTAACACCCAAGTGTTGCAGATACAAAGAATTGGTTCCCCAATCCTGTACCACTTGCAACTGTCGCATGAATGGTCTTCCCAAAATCATCTCATAGGCATGATTTTTGCTGAAGTCACATATAGCAAAACTATGCTCAAACTCGACACCACAAGTGGTGAGAGTCATTCCTTCTAGCAATCCTAGGGGTCTCTCAATATGACCATCGGCCATTTGCAATTTCATTCTCGTTGGCCTGAGTGCCGGCTTGCCCCAACGCTTCCAAAGGGAAGTGGTGGCAATTGCAACTCCTGCACCTGAGTCCAAAATTGCCTTAGTGGTGTAGTCCTGGTAGGTAATGGGAAGATAGGTGTTCCCTTCTTCACCTTCACACATATCTCCTATCTTATCCAAGGGAATTTCTGGCACTGTCCTATGGGATCCTACCCGGGAATGAGGTTTTGCAACTTCAGTTACTCGACTGGCTGCACATTTCCGCGCGTTTAGTCTATCCTCAGGCAGTTTTTCCAAAGTGCAATCGCGTTGCACCTTGGTGTTCGTTACTACCTCCGTGTTCCTTGGTATGACTGAGTCGTCGTTCCTTACCATGACTGTGGGTGCTCTCATACATGTGGACTTTGATTCCCATGGGCCTGTGAAGTGGGGTAGTTCCTGTATGGAATTAGACTCAAAGTCCAATCTCTCATGAGACTGAGTACTCTCATGTTCCCCGTAAATGGATGGGATGTCTTGTGGGAATTGGTCGTGTGCATCGTCCACAAGTTCAAATGGAGGGGCAACCTCACTTTCGTTATCCCATTTGTCTTCTTGAATCTCTCGTAGGAAGTCTGGTGCAAACCGATTCATAGAAGAAGAAGTGTCTGGCTCCGTAGAGTTAGGCACATAAGCAACCTGGGAAGGAGGGCTTATTCTCTCGTTGGCTCTTTCCTCGTTCTCATGGGTGGCTGGAGCACAAGCTTCTTGGGGAGGATTGCTCATTCTATTACTCTTCCGAGCAGGCTCATACACCCCCTGAGAAGGAATGTAGGCAGACTGTGGAGGTACGTGAGCTTCCGAGGGAGGCTCATGTGACTTTTGGGGGGGAAGATAAGCTTCTTGAGGAGGCACATGGGCTTCCTGAAGAGGCTGGCTTATCCGTTCTCTTGCCCTTTCCTTTCTTTGAGTGGCAGGTTCCTTCTCTGATTGTGCAATTAACTTCTCTATTCTTTCCAGCAGTCCATCAAAGTGTAACTGCGTCTTAGCTGAACTAGAAATGTTAAATAGGCGGCTGGCCTCAAACATGGTCTGAGCCAATTCCACCATTTTGGCACAAATCTTAGTTCGTTCAAGCTCTAGCTCGGCTCTAGGGTAGCACTTTTCATGATCGGTGATGGTTGGCCCTTCTTGGATTCTCGCCTGATATGCTTTAAGCATCATATTAAGGTCCTCGGGAGTGGGGTCAGCTAGGACTGATCCTACTCTAGGGGGTGGTGGGATTTGATGAGGCGGTGGGGAAAGTGGTGGGTTGGATGGAGGTGGGAGTGGTGGAGGCGGGGTAATGTGAGAGGGAGTTGGAGCTGTGAGTTCAGTTATCCTCGCTTTGGTTTCTCTTATGCTTTCTTCAAGTTCGTTTATCTTTTTTGCCCATTGTCTTTTCATTCTTTCTCGACTATCTTTCCACGCTCTAGCCCTTTTCTTTGTCACGCTCTCGGTTTCACTAGCCTCTGGGCCCTTTTCCTGGCTTGCCTCTTGGTTTTGCTGCAATGCCTGAGCTCTAGTAACCACCTGCACTGGTGCAGTGGAAGTGACACTTCCTGAGGGATCCACAACCAACCCAATCACATTGATAGGAGTGATTTTTGGCATGTTATTGGGGTTCTTTGGGCAATCTCGTAGGAGATGCTCTTTTCCACAATCTTGGCAAAAGCCTTGGATCGTCACAGACTGATTTTGTGTAGGTGCAGGTAAGGGACAATAACGAATGAAGTGATCCCCCTGACATCGGTAGCATGGTCCTCTAGGAAAGGGTGGTCGTACCTGCCTAGGTTGGGGCCTAGGGTTGGGGTTTGCATACATGACGTTCATGTAATCCGACTCCCAACTAGGTTCACTTGGTTCTTCACTATAGTATGACTCACCATGTTCCGGAGACTGCATGTAGTAAGCTTGGGGACTATCGACATGTGTAGAATCAAAGCTATGGTCACTCGGGTCACTTTCTGAGATCAATGGGGTTACTGGTACTATGGCCCTATTCAGGTTTTCTTCTGCAACAGCATACTTTACTGGAATCACGTTAGCGGGGTTTGGAGGCTGTTGAGCTAGTACCGGTTGGGGTCTCTGTTGGGCCTGATATGGTTGCTGATAGGTTTGTTGGGGTCTAGCATGTTGTGGTGGTGGAGGGTACTGGTTCTGGTATCTGCCTTGTTGGTAGGGCTGAGGGTATGGTTGCCTAACTGCCTGCTTGTTGTATGGGCAATCTTGTGCGGTGTGATTGGTGTATCTTCGTTCTATGGTGCAATATTGGCTATTTGGATTGACCTGGGGTTGAGCCATAATGGGACACACGTTTGCCATGTGGTCACCACCGCATGTATAGCACCTCTTCGCTGGGGCAAACCTTGGGATTTGTTTGCTAGTTACACCCAATTTCTGAGCTACCTTTTCGGCAAGTTCCTCAATTGATGTGGATTGCGTGGAAGAGTGACTAGATGCACTATCTGAATCTTTGTAGATTTTGGAAAGCTCTAGCTCTTCCCCTAGGTTATCTTCAATGTCAATGCACATGCATACACATTCTTCTATGGTCCTAGGGTCCTTCAGATACACATAGGATCTCAATTTCGTACTCAGCAATCCATCAAGGAATAAGGCTACTTGTTTAGCAGATGTGGGTAGCTCCGAAATAGGGCACCTTTCAAGATATTGTCTAAATCTTCTTCCGGCCAATCTGACAGTCTCTTGGGGAGTCTGTTTGAAGCTATGAATTAATGAGGAGGTATTGTGTCTTATGCCGCTCTTAGAGAACTCTACAATGAATGCCTCTAGGAGTTGGTCTATGCTCCTGAACTGACGCTCGTCTAATGGCTGAAACCATGTAAGTGCTGTGTTCCTAAGGGTTAGACCGAAGGCATTGTACTGCGTGAACAGATCTTCCACTTGTTCAGCTCTCAAGACTTGCTTGAACTCCGCCACATGATCATAGGGATCTCCTGTGCCGTCAAAGTAATTCTTCATGGACTTAACTAGCTGGGTGGGTCTCAAAGTTCTTGTATGCTCTCTAGGCCTCGGCAGAGGGAATCCATCTACATTTCTTTGGTTCCTGTGGGCTCTATGCATCTCAGGTTCTACCCTATTCGTATCTGTTCTCGTTCTTTCTCTGCCCACTGGGTTGGCAAAACTTACTTCTGGTCTATCTCTACTTCTGTCTCTTTGCGTACCATGAGCTTGGGAAGTTCCAGCCCCAGGGTGACCATAGGATACATTTGATCTTGGTTGAGGGAAAATAAATTCACCCTTCCAAGTGTAAGCATGCCTATCATTTTCTGTCACCACAAAGATCCGTTCTGAAGCCTGATCTAAGTAAGTCACTCTGCCTGGGCTATCCGGATCCTTAAACTCATAGATCATGATATTTCCTATGTCTGTTGGCTGATTAGACTTATACCTCCAAAAGGCTTCATCAGTTTCTCGATTGAGGAGCAACTCTATGCTCTTGTTGTCTTGGGGGACCCATTCAGGTGTGATAATCCTAGTGAGAACTGATTTACCTCGAGGGGTTCTAGGTTCCGCACCCATGTTCCCTCGTTCCAGGTCCCCTAAGTCCGCTTCTGAGATTACGTTCCCAAAGTCATCTGTCCTATCAGGGTAACTAGTGACTACATATATAGTTCCTTCTTTGTCCAGGTATGCACCATTTTCAAACTTGACAGCTGGGTGCTCTAGTCCAATGGATTGGTCAGGGTTTTTAATCTGGACCACCGATCTTCCTAGGCCGTCCTCATAGATGCTAGCACCTAGTCGGTTGGTCCTAAGATATTCCAGCTGTGTTTTGTAAGGGCCTTCTACCCTGTACAAATAAGGCACTCCTGAACTTCCCGTAGGTCTGTCCATGCCTTGAGACATTTCTGACTCACTGGTCTCAGAGCTAGGGTAGTATGAGTGGTGGCTCAACTGCTGGGCCCAAGACCTTGCAGTGTGATTGACACTAGCCTCTGAAGACCTAAGGCTTTGTCTTTCCCTTGCTAAATGTCGTCCTGATCTAAGGTTCATATGCCTAACTGATTAGCCCAATTTTTTCCAGAGTACAACCTCGTTGCCGATTAATTGGTACCAGTCACTTGATTCTTTTTAGTTATTTTATCACGTTTGAGTTCTGGTCTGATATCACATCGTCAAGAATGTTTGAATGTTGTTTCGCACTTGCAATTGATCGTTCCACGTTAGGTTCTTTTCCTTTATGTTATCGGTAGTACAGAGATTAAATTTTTAACTTGAACTTGAGTTTTTAGGTAGTCTTCAACTTGATAACTGCCTATCGTCGCTCTGACTTACTCCTACCTCTCGTCGTTCTTAGCCTAAGCTATGAATTGACAGAGGGGGTTAAAAGTGTCCAACCTTTTGTCTCCTGCTCGGTTGCCCTTGAGTGCCCAAGAAATGTGTTCCCAAGCTCGCACTTACACTTGCTTAGAACGCCTCTCGATGCTCTGTAAGAGTTTCAAAGTTAGCTTTGAAATTTACATTCCAAGGACAGAACCAATTATTTTCATTCATGTAGCACAAACACAAACTTGCATAGTGATTTTCAAGAAAACAATCCTAAGGGCCCCTGACTTTGATCCCCCTGGGTATGGTCAACTTCAAAATACCCTATCTAAAAATCAATGCATTATCTTTATAAAAAACAGTTGAGGGCATGTAGTATATGCTACGAGCTTTCCAACAAGCCCTAGAGCTCAAAAAATGGATCTCGTATGAAAAAGTTGTGACCGTTCAGGGTTCTAGGGTTACGATAGGGTTCAAACAGGATCACTGTGCAACAGGTTTTCCCCAAGTTGTTTTCCTAAGACTTCCCCATGTGCTCAAGAGCATAATATTTGTGACCAAAATTTAGCCCAACTTTTCAATTAACAAACCCTAAAAAATTTGGCTAAAATTGGCTGTCAATCGCGATGGATAGGGCTGTCAATCACGATGGACACTCAGTCAATCGCGATGGACAGAGAGTTCAGACAATCGCGATGGACACCCACTTCAATCAATCGCGATGGACACTCAGTCAATCGCGATGGACAGAGAGTTCAGACAATCGCGATGGACACCCACTTCAATCAATCGCGATGGACACTCAGTCAATCGCGATGGACAGAGACCTCAGTCAATCGCGATGGACAAGGGGTTCAGTCAATCGCGATGGACAGGCAGTCGGTCGCGATGGACAGAGACTTCAGTCAATCGCGATGGACAGGGGTTCAGTCAATCGCGATGGACAGGCAGTCGGTCGTGATGGACAGAGACTTCAGTCAATCGCGATGGACAAGGAGTTCAGTCAATCGCGATGGACAGGCAGTAAGTCGCGATGGACAGAGACTTCAGTCAATCGCGATGGACAAGGGGTTCAGTCAATCGCGATGGACAGGCAGTCGGTCGCGATGGACAGAGACTTCAGTCAATCGCGATGGACAAGGGTTCAGTCAATCGCGATGGACAGAGCTGTCAATCGCGATGGACAGGGCTGTCAATCGCGATGGACTGAAATTTTGCAAGATTTTCAAAAATTTTAGTGGGAATGTGGTGTGCAGGGTCTCTAGTCCACTGTGGTGCACTCAGATTTACCAACAAGTGAAAATTTCTGTCAATCGCGATGGACAGAAGGGGGCGACTGCGAGACAGTTTCGTCGAGTTCCGTACCTGCGCGGAAGGCTGGAGATGGTGATGTGACCTGTACCTGCAAGATAGCTCAAGAAACATGCAAAAACAGCACATGCAATTTCGCTCTCTCGCTCTCTCTCACAAGTGAAATGAGGGAAATGAGGTGGAGGTGGGGATATAGTCAAAAACTGAAATTTTCGCGATGATGGAGATGGATGTGGGAGATGGTGATGATGATGATGGTGATGAAGATGGTGAAGAAAGTAAAAGAAAATCTATGAGAGTGAAGAAAATACCTACAACTCCAACGCGTCAACTCTACGTCTTACCATCACACGCTCGTCCTCAAAGCTCGATTCCCGGCAACGGCGCCAAAATTTGGTGTAGCTCTATGATGAGTAGCACCTCCTTTAATGTCAATCCGGGAAGACGTGAGGATGGTATGAAGACCTCGAGCAAGTGGCAGCACAAGTGCGTGAGTGAGAAGCACACAAGCATGCACACACATACACACACACGCGCACACAAGGTAAGACAAAGAGTGAGAATCAATGGAGCTTTTAGATTACTTTCAAAATGCTCTTACAAGTTCGTTTCAATTACAATCTAACCTCAAAAATGAGCTCTCTAGCTCTTTTTATAGTTTTTGACTAGCTTTTGGCCCTGTCCAGACCTAGTGTCCGGCCTAGTTAAAAATTAGGTTCCAGGGCCAATTTGAGGGCTCAAACGGAGTCTAAAAAATACAAAAATTGATATGTAGGTACTTCTAAGGCTCCTCAAGCTCAAGGACTCCTTGGCTTGCACAAAATGGAGCTACAAAAATATGAAATGGTATTTACAATGATTGTTAGTGCTAAGAATCACTGTTAAAAGATGTAGATTGGAAAAATTGAAGGGCCTATCTGCCAGATTTGCGTCGACTGCTTTGTCTACTTACTCCTTCACCTTGTTCTGACTCTCTCCGTTGGCTTCCTTGTCTAGTCAATCCTTGGGTGCCCATACTGCTCTCAACACCCATGATGACTTGGAAAGAGAACGTGACACACTACGCAGCAGGCTTAAGGAACAGGAAGAACAACCGAAGAGTGTCCCATCAACCTCTACTTCAGACGAGGTAAAGGCCTTAACTGAGCAGGTGGCAGAATTACAAAAGAGGTTACTGACATATGAGAGGAAGCCCTCTCCAGTAGTAGAACCAGAGCCAGAAGAATTGGTTCCAATTGAGGTAGATGATTCGTATGAGGAACCATATATTCCTATGCCGATGCCAGGAGGGCAACAAACCTCAGAAGGACTGGACACCTTGGAAGTGGAAGCACCTGAATGGCTTCAGACACTTGAAAAGACAGCAAACACCCACGAAGAACAAGTGGCCATTCAGATCCAATCACTAGCGAAACTAGAAGATACTGTCATAAAGTCAGAGTATTTCAGAAGCATGTCTCATCATAGATGGATCGGCACCAATGATGACCAATATGTGCCATACTGTCTACTCTTGGCAGATTACAAAGCCGAGATTCAACGACGATGTGGCAAGCCTCCAACATTTGCTACACAATTTGGTCTAGACGATATACCGGAAAGTGCTAAACGAGGGTCCATCCATCAACCCACCTGGAGGATACGGCTCCTGGAAACTTATCCAGAAATGGTTCGAACATGGAATAATATGCCGCTGTTTATTAAGTATAATCCTTGTTATGTTCCAGTTCTCCGAAGGCGCACCTGGCTTGAATTCACAATTGCTGTCAGAGACATCAAAGCCTGTGCCAAATGGTTAAATTACGTCTATCTAGCACCTCCCCGAGGACCTCCCACAGTGAATTACATGATTTCTACGATTCGTCACTGGAGCATTCGGCTACGCAATACCCCCGATGTGATGGCCCAAATGTGTATGAAAATATTCGAATTAATGCTGATCACTTTCAGGACGTTCAAGAATATTAAAGACCCCCACTTCTCTGGAGCTGGCTTCGTTACAGGAAACCAGGATCTGGTGTACGACATGAGCACCACCCCATCAATTGAAGTAATCTATGCCTCGCACGCCACAATCAAGTACCTCCCAGCCTGCTTTAAACAGACATTTGAGGAGATGTTTGTTTGTTATGGACTCCAAGTTGTCCTCTCCAATCATGAAGTACAAAAGAATTAACAAATCATCTTTATTTTGTCAATCCTAGGAATATCCATAAGACCACAGCCCCTTCTAGATGATAGATTCACAGAAATAAGAGATTAATGGCTGGATTGCTGAGAAAAATTGAAGATGAAGAGAAAATAACTAGGGTTTACCATATCTAGGGCAAATCTCCATCATTTTCTATGATCTTTGTGTCTATTTCATGTTATTTCATCAACAGAATACAAATATGAACTCAAAATTGAAAAATATCACCTATATCACAGAGACGAGACAATCGCGATTCTGTACCAACAGAGGATTTTCACATTTCTGTAACTTTCTTCAGTCCTTTTGCACTCATTACATTAGTAGACCTCTCTCTTCATACAACTCACTCAGTAATACACAAATGAAACTCACAAATCTCCATGATTAAGCAAGAAACAAGCTCTCACATCAAAGAAAATACACTCAACAGGAGAAAACACGATTTCAGCAGAAACTCTCTCTTCTCTATTGATAGCATGTACAAATGACTAACCAACCTCTCCAAAATAGAGAAAATTGACTTATATACATTTTCAAGTGTCCTTTTTCACACTTGAAATTTGGTCCTTTTCTCTAATTTTCTAAAAATATGCTATCTGGGAGTTTCTAAAAATTCTATAAAAATTACATGAAGTCCATTGCTACATAAGGAAGACTCTTCCTTATTTTTACAACAATTTGCATAAATATTCTACAGGATTTTTGGCTTTTTACTAATTTTTTCATCAAAATGCTTTTCCAAAAAGTGCATCTTCCAACATTCTTCCCCTCCTAGCTCTTTTGGCTCCTGACAAAAGACTTCCTTGTGTAAGCTCTTGCTTTATTTCTTCTTCCTTTGATACACCTATGACACCAGATCATGGCTTTTCCTTTCAGTAACATTCAAATTGTTGACCATCTCAAACAAAGCTTTCCTCCATTGTACTGCAGCTTCAGGCTTATCTATGACATCTTTCTTCAAGTATTCTGTATAAGCAGCTTCATAGGCAGTAAGTCTTGATCTCGTAACAACTGATAGATTCCCAAAAAAAATTTCTGATTCCCGTTCAAGAAATCCATAATCAAATGCATCTTCAAAAATTTGCAAAAAATGGCTGCCCAAAAATACTATCCTGCTATAATAGGCCATTAAACAGATCCTATCTGGTGTCTCACTTAAGTCAAATATTAGGGCATCTGTTGGAGAGTTGAAACCAATGTAGTTCAAAACTCTGACATCAGTATCTGTGTAGGTTTCTATACAGGCCAAAATTAATCTCATTATTCTGATGAGTAATATACAAGCAGGATCATTAACATCTTTGTAAGTTGCTATAACTGACTCAGTAGTGTTCACCATATAACTCTTTGCAAGCCAAGTTCCTGCCTTTGGACCTGCCATCTTTGGGAAGTTTAACCACTTAGCTGGAATCTGACCTTCTTTTCTTCTTTCCCAAAAAACAGTCCATTCCCTTCTTCTGGCGACTGGGCAATAAGCTGGATTGATCTTTAAATGCAGAGGTGCCTCCTTCCAGATTTTCCTACATTCCTTGTTGGCATCCAACCATTTATTTCTCCATTTGGGATTAGCCCTTTCAAATAACTCCTTTGTAACGTTAATGTCTTCTTCAAATTCCAAATACTTATTTGGAGGTAGCCCTACTCTGGCCAATTGGTAGTTCTTTATACTCTCCAGGATCATACAAAAAGGTATTCCCAGTCCCTCTGCAGCCCAATGATGCTGATCTGGATTTATTCCCTCATTCAAAGCAAATGTAACTATTTGATCTTCATACTCATCATGCATTTTTCTTATAAATTCCATCCTTGACTCTCTGCTTGTCAACAACTTCTGAACAAACTCTTCGGAGTACTCTTCCTCTGGTTCTTTGGCTGCTGGTTCATTATTCTCTTGTTCTCTATCAAGATTCCCTGTTTCATATTCCCTTGTATCTGTATCTTCTACCTGTAATTGATCCTGAACTTCTTCTTGAACTTCTGGTTTCTTCAATTGTTTCTGTAATTCTTCTATAGTCATCATTAAACTTTTATTCTGAACTGCCCATAACTCCCTTTCCTTCCTCCACTCATCTCTTTCTTTCTCCATCTTTATCTGCCATTCACTTCTTTCCTTCTCTACCTCCACATGTAATTGATGATAGCCCCTCATTGATGTGGCAGCATGAGAATTAGCCTGTTTCTCCATTTCTTTTGCCTCTTTTAATTCTATTTGAAGTCTTTGAATTTCTTTTTGCAGCTCTTCCTTTTCTTCTTCTTTTAACTGAGTAGGTTTACCTTCATCTTTTAGTAGACCCTCTTCTAGCAACAATTTATTAATATCTTCATGAGCCCTAGTTAAAATTTGATATGAGGTTTGTAAGGTCCTATATCTTCCTCCTATGGTTTTTAATTTCATTTCCATTTTGGCATTCTGTTCTGATAACTTTACACTCTTATCTTCCAAATATTGGATTCTGTTCTGCTTCTGAACTTCAACTTCTTCCAAAGCAATGATTTTATTGATATACTCTTCATTTTTTTCCTGTATCAACCTTAATTGTTCTCACATCTGCTCTTTTTCCTTTTTGTGCTCTTTGATAATCAAGCTCCCTTTCTCAAATTCAGATTCAGCCACCATGCCTGATATGATCATATTTTTGCTAGATGGTCTGAACTATTCAATGTTATTCATAATTATCTGACAAGCTGATCTGATATTCTTGGGTATCCTTTCCAATCCTACTTCCATTTCTGTTTGTCTGATTTCAATTTGCTTGTCTTCTTTGCCTTCATCATCTTCTTCTGCTTCTGTTTCATCCTCTATCTCCTTAGTGTCTTTTTCTTCATCATTATGATCATCATCTTCTGTCTCCTGTGTATTAGCATCTTCTTCATAATCTAATACTTGATCTTTTGCATCATTATGATCTGGGAAGTTTGAAGTTCTCTTCTCTTCTAATGAACTCCTTCCTTCCAATACTTGTTGCTTTTCTGTAAGGAACTCCCCTTCCTGACCTTGCATTTCTTTTTCCTATCTTAGGGTTTTCCTGACTTCTGTCTAATTCTTTTTCATCATGACCTGTTTGGACCTTCATGGGTTGCTCTTCCTGTCCCAGTTTTTCCTGAACTGACACTGATTCAATATTTTCCTCATAAACAACCTGATCATTATTTTTCTGTAATTCCTGTCTTTCTGTTTCTTGGGCTATATCTGATACCTTTGTATGAGAATCTTTTATCTGATCATAACTCCTCTCATTTGTGTATTCTTGATCTTGCTCATCAATGTCCATAAGGTCTGTTCCTACTTCCTGTTCCTGCTCATCATTGTATGTAGATTCCTCATTACTTTTTATGTCCTGTAACACATCCTTTATACTTTGAATGATTTCTTCTTCCACAATTTTTCCTGTGACCTTTTGAACACTCTTTTCTTGTTCTATCTTCTTTGTTTCCTGTTCTTTAAGTGCATCTTTCTGCTCCTTATCTGCACTATCCTTCTGTACATCCCTTGCTAGTTCCTCTATACTTTCACTCAATTTGAAATAGGTATGTGATGGTTTTTTCCATATGGATTTTATTCCAGTATGCACTATTCCACAGCTGACTTCTTCTCTCATTTGGCTTTCTTCTCCTGACATTACTGCCTTTCCTTTTAACAATCTTCTTTCTTCCTCTGAGCTCATTTGTTGAACTATTTCCACCTGAGTCTGCTTTTCTTGAGACTTCTTGTTTGAATCTTCAGGTGTCTTCATCTTTTCCATAGTCTGTGTAGCTATATTAGGAGTGTTGGGTATTGACAGATTTAGACTTTTTAACAAAAAACTTTCAACATCAGTATCAAAATCTGATGAGAAACGTGAAGATCCTCCTACTTCAGGTTCTGTTGCCTTTAATGCTTCATTCACTGTGATTGACTTCTGTGTTTCTTTTGTAATTACTTGTTCCATTTCTTTTATCACAGGTTCATCTGACATTTTTCCTTTCCCTTTCTTTATCAACTTCTTCTTTTGGACAGATTTCCTTGGCACCTTCTTTTTTACTACCACAGTAGTTCTAGTTTCTGGAGGTCCTTGTAGCTCTTGGAAATATGCCAGCAATTCCACTTCCTTCTTCACAAATACTTCTTCAGTTTCAGCTGCCATCATTTCTTCATGTAATGCTTCATAGTGCTCCACCTCTTCTTGGATCCAATCTGTAGCCTTGCATGAATAATCTTCCAACATTTTCTGATATTGTGCCTCATACATTGCTCTTTTGTTATTCCCCTGGGTTAAATAAGTATATAAATACTCTTTACTTGTCTGTGGGGGATGAGGTTCACTGGAGGATTGTACTTCCTTTTGAGCTGCTACATGTTCTTCTTTTGTTACTTAAGCCTGTTCTAACTCTACTTTTCTGGGGTCCAGCTTTCTATTCTTTACTGGAATCACTTCTTCAGATATTACTTTTCTCTTCATTCCTGTTCCCCTCATACGAGTTTGTCCTTCTGATTCCCTTTCAATTACTTTTCTTGGAGGACTTTTGATTCCTATCATCAAATTTCTGAAGTATTGTGCTTCGGGAGCTAACTTTAACTGTTCTTCCATTCCCAAAACATGATAAATGATTCTTGTTAAAAACTGGGCTCCATTCATGAACTTCTTATGCTCCCAGTGTTTTGCTGCTTCCTTCAGCTGTTCATGGATGTATGGTGAGACATCCATTACTCCAAATGGTTTGGTTTTATCCTTGTTGTTGAACATCAATAGAGTTACTGACTTATGAGGCATAGTGTACCTTGGTAATTTTGGAAAACAAAAGAACTGTAAGAACATTCTTATAGCATATTCTTCATTTTCCCTTCCTTTGAAGTCAGTGAACTTTGCATATCCTGTGTAAGTCTCCTTATTCTTTTTGACAAAACTTTGGTCTAGTTTGGTGCCCATTGGATAAAATTGTAAGGCAGCTCTGATATGTTCTGCCTTAATAGTAATACGTATCTCCTGATCATCTTTGTTCTTCACCTTGCATCTGAAATAAGCATCATTTCCTTTCCCAACTTCTTCTAAACTGCTCATTACCTGTGCTACTCTTTCAAAGTCAATGAAGAAGATTGGTTCTTCCAAGAGTTTGTGCAGTCCCACAACTTTCCATCTCTTTAGGTTGACAGTAGCTTTTTGAAACCTGTAAAACTCCTGACACAGCATAGTGTATTTATAACCTCCAACTCCCACTGTAAAGATGTGTTGACCTATCACTCCCAAAATTTCTCTAAGTTCTTTTACTACTCTTTCAGCTTCTGGGATTTCTGTATCTTCATCTGATTCTAGGTCCACCTGTTCCACTGTAGTCTCACTGTCCAAAAACCAATGTCCTCTTGACAAAGTTACTGAATCAGCTTTGAAGTCATGAATTGTCAACTCCTTTGCATTCACCATCCTGTATTTATATATAAAAGAAAAGAAAACACTCCACCCACATAAGTCACAAGAATTCACAAAAACAAAAAAAAAAAATAAACTGTCTTATTCTGGAATGTCACTGATATAAAAAATGAATAAGACAATGTTCCAGGCAATTTTTTTTCAAAAAGACTCAATTTTAAGTGAGCTTTACAGGTGTAGCAAGATGTCTACTGTGCTTTCTTTAATTGTCACTCCCTTACTTGTCATTCCCCTTTTTTTTTTCAAAAAGAAAACAATTCTTGAATAAAAAGAAGATGATGGAAAAAATGATTAATGGAAAAGCTTCAAAAAGTAGAGATCAAAAAGATGATCACAAAAAATTAAACAAAATAATACAAATTTTCCATAATAATTTACTTTCCACCTCCCTATATCTTGCTTTGTGCTTTATAAATTTAAAAAGAAAATCAAATACACACTGTTCCCAGTTTTTCTTAATCAATTTGTTCTTTTTTTTCAATTTGTTCTTTTTTCTCAATTCTTCTCTTTTTCTTTTCTCTTTTTTTTTCTTTTTTTTTCCTTTTCCTTTTTAATAATAATAATGACATTTTTTCTGCTTTTCTACTTTCCTTCCCCTCGTAATTCTTTTTTAAGGAAAAAGAATTAGAAGAAAATGCTTTTGTCATTTATTCCCCCCCCTTTTTTTTTTATAGTATTTTGTTTCAAAAATCTGAAGATAGGTCAAGTGTGGATGATCTCTCTTCCATTGACACAATTTTGATTTTTTTACCCAATAATGTTTCACTCTCATTGTCCTTGTATCATACAAGCATCCATGTTCCATAGAGAAACTTCTTGTAGCATCTTTTGGTATCCATATCCATTTTGTTTTATCTTCCTGTTTTGATGGGTAATATCTGTGCATGCCCTCTTGCCATGTCCTTCTAGTTCTGATTTGTTGATGCTTCAAATTTGACAATAACTGTCTTCTTCCTTTTGTCTCACCAGTTTTCTTCACTCCTGAAATCTCTTGTTGGTTTTGATTATATGAAGCTTGATCACTTTGTATTGATAATATGTTCCTGTCCTTCATTGAGAAAGTAAATCCTTCCATATTTGGGTCAAGAACATCTAGATATGAACCTCCTGTCCCTCATCATTCAAAAAAAACATTAAAAACTTTTTGTCATTTATGGTCAAATTAAGCTTCATTTTTTCAAAGTTCATAATGACTCTACCTTGTTTGAGCCAGGGTTGTCCCAAAATCAACTTTTCAGTCATCAATTGATCTGGCCACTCCTCACAATCTATTTCCATATATTCATCATTAAATTTAACTTTAATAGAAAGTGAAGATATGCTCTGAATCATTTTTCCTTCTAGGGTTTTGATCAGAATTCTGCTTTCAGCCCTCTTTATGCTAAATTTATCTACCAAGGCTGAGCTGATTAGATTCACTTGAGCTCCTGAATCTACCAAAACCCTTATGTTTTCATTTTGATAATCCATTATTATCAAAGGCAAATGTTCTTTTTGTTTTAGAGTGTTTTCCCATAAGCACACTTCTTTCAATTTCCTTATTCTCTCCTTGGCTTCTTGTTGAGCCTCTTTTCTGATGTTCTCCTCTTCCTTCTTTCTATTTTGAGCCTGTTGCAGTCTTCTCCATTCATCAGTAGTTAATGGACAATCATACCTCTTAACTCTACATCCACTTATGAAATTTGGCATGATTTCTCCATCAATGTTAGCTAATTGAATGGCTCCACTATTACTTATCTGATGTATGATGTATGGCCCATGACCTTTTTTCTGAAACTTTTTCTGATGTTACTTGACTGTGTAAGCCAAGACCAGGTCTCCTTCTTGTAGATCTTTGTCTTTTATGTGAACATCATGATAAGCTTTCTGTCTTTTCTTGTCTGTATATATACTCATCACTGCTTGGAGTCTAGAAGCTCCCAATTTTTCCAAATCTAAGACTCTCTCAGATAATTCATGTCCTGTCCAATTATATTGGCTACCCACTTTCAATGTTGGAATAAGAAATTCTATGAGTAAAACTACATTTTGGCTATATACCAAATTAAATGGAGTAGTTCCTAATGCAGTTTTGTATGCCACTCTATAGGCCCAAAGAACATGATTAAGTTGAGAATCCCAATCATTTCTGTTTGTGTTGACTAATTTGGACAATACAGTACAAAGTACTTTATTAGTACTTTCTGCTAAACCATTGGCTTGTGGGTGATATGGGGCTGATTTTCTATGACTAATCATGAAGTGTTTGGTCATGTTTTCTATGATCTGATTCAAAAAATGAGTCCCCCTATCACTTACCAATTCAATTGGTAGTCCAAATCTAGTGATAATGTTTTCATACAGAAATCTAGCAGTGGTGTGAGCATCATTTCTTCTAGTAGCTTTGGCCTTAGCCCATTTTGTTAAATAATCTGTAGCTACTAGTATGTATTCTGCATGAGTTTGTCTGGCAGGAGGATGTATTGGTCCAATAAAATCCAATCCCCATTTGCTAAAAGCTCTGGCTGAAATTAAAGGAATTAATGGCATGTTATCTCTTTTGTTTGGTTGACTCACCCTTTGACAGACATCACATCTTTTTACATAAGTTCTAGCATCAGGAAATAGGGTTGGCCACCAAAAGCCAGAATATAAGATGAGTTTGGCTGTTCTATCACTTGAAAAATGTCCTCCTGCTACTCCAGAGTGTGCCATTTCCAACATCTCTAAATACTTTTCTTCAGGAACACAAATTCTCAGATATCCATCCATTCCTCTCTTGTATAATTGTTCTCCTATGAGTTGATATTCTTCTGAGATCACTTGTAGATTTCTTGAGTCAGCACCAGTTATTACTTGTTTCCCTTTCTCCTTTCTCTTCAACTCCTCGACAATGTTTTCACTCCATTCAGGGTTTTTTTGAAACCAATATAAAGTTATTAATTCTGATTTCTGCAATGTTTGACAGTTATCAATATATCTCTCCACATCTTGAATCTTATTTGGCCAATGTACTCCCATCCTATTAAGATTGCTTAGAGTGACTATCTTGGAAGCATGAGTACATGGGTTCCAGCAATGAGCTCTTCTTACATATTCATGTTGCTCCTCTTCTGGAGTACAATATTCTAGTATACCTGACTGACTGAGGTGATACAAATGTCCAGCTAACAACATGAAATTTTTGCTTTGTAGCACCAGATGTGTGTTATTCCCTAATGTCCTACAAGGTCCCATGGTCAGCAAAGGAACTAGTGACATGGACCATTCAGGAACACTTTCTACCTTGAATAGGTATGTATCTGGCAAGTCATCGTCTAAAGGTGAACTAGATTCTTTTGATTGAATTCTTGACAAATGATCTGCTCTCAAGTGTGTCTTTCCTTGTCTAACCACCACCTCAAATTCAAATTCCATTAGTAAAAGAAACCATCTAACGATTCTTCCTGTATGACATGGTTTATTTACTAGATAAAGTAGAGCTTGGTGATCCACAAAGAATTTAAACTTGTTGGCCAATAGGTAGTGTCTGTATTTTTTGACAGCAAATATCATTCCCAATCCTTCTCTCTCAGTGGTTGTATAGTTCTTTTCTGCAATGTTTAATTGTCTACTTGCATATGCTACTGGGAAATCTAATTTGCTTCCTTCTATAGGTTGTGCTAACACACATCCCAGAGCATAATTTGAAGCATCCACATGTACATGAAATTTTTTTTCCCACTGAGGTGTTTTTAAAATTGGGGCTGTCACCAAAGAAGTTTTCAATGTTTCAAAGGCTTGGTCACATTCTTTAGTCCACACAAACTTTGTGATTAGGGCATATAAGGGTTTAGCTATATCAGCAAATTTGTGTACAAATTTCCTATAGTACCCACAATGTCCCATAAAAGTTTGGAGTTCCTTCACATTTGTAGGTCTTGGAAGTTCTATTATAGCTTTTATCTTCTTCTCATCTGTAGAAATTCCATTTTCTGAAACTATGTGACCCAACATTCTACCTTGTCTTACAAATAATAAACATTTTTCAGGATTTAAGCATACTCTGTATGTCCTGCACTTCCTGAATATTTTTTCTAAATCTTGTAAATGATCCTGTCTTTTTAAAGAAAAAGTGCACAGATCATCCACATAAAATTTCCATTACATTTCTCAGGAATTCTTTGAAAATATGACACATCAACCTTTGAAAGGTTGCTGGGGCATTGGTTAATCCAAAGGGCATAACCCTAAAGGCATAAATCCCCCATTCTATGGAAAAGGCAGTCTTATGTTGGTCCTCCAAAGCTATTGGTACTTGATTGTATCCTGAGAAACCATCTAGAAAACTATAGACTTCCTTTCATGCAACTCTCTCAAGAAGATGATCGGTTATTGGCAGTGGATAACTATCCCTTATAGTTGCTGCATTTACTTTCTTCAAGTTAATGCATACCCTAAGTTTTCCATTCTTCTTTGGCACCACAACTATAGGTGATATCCATTCAGTATACTCAATTTCATAAATGAAATTGGCAGCCAACAACTTGTCAATTTCTTCCTTTATTTTGGCAGAGTATTTATCATTAAATGTATAATGTCTCTGTTTGCTTGGTTTAGCTTCAGGTGTCATAGGAATCTTATGCTCACAAATTTTTGGATCAATTCCTTTCAAATCTTTATAACTGTAAGCAAATACATCCCTATAGTTTCTTGCCAGGCTCCTTAATGCTTCTTCTTCTTGTGTGGTCATGTCATCAGCTATTACTATCTGTCTCTCTTCTCCATCTTCCTGAGTAATCACAATCTTCTTTGTTTGTTCTTCATTGTCATATGCTTCTCCTTTCTTCTTTTCTCTTTTTGGTTTCATTTTCAGAAGTAGTCTGTCTTCTACTTCATAAGTTTTAAAATTTGCTGGTACATCAAAGTATTGATCCCTGTTTAACTCTTTCTCCTTCTTTTCTTTTTCTTGGTCTCTTTCTCTTTCTTTATATTTATGTTCCTTGTATTTGCCTGAGATTTTATCTTTGATTGCATCCTCAGCTTTTACTGTTTCCAAATACTGTGTTTTTCCTTTTTGTAATATCATTTCTTGATTCTGATCCTTTTCTGCTTTTGATACACTTATCATGTGTATACTAATGTGGAAAACATCAAATCCTTCTTCATTTTGGAATTCCACTCCTACATATTCTTCACTGGCCAAATCCATTGTAGCCAAGATTTGATTCCACCCATAAGGCTCAAACTCTTCATCCTTGAATTGTTGTGGTACATAGCTTTCATCTTCTACTTTTCTTTCTTCCACACATTCCTCTCTTTCAATCTTCTTTTTCTATTGGTGAGATTTCTTATCATGTTGCACTTCCATATTGCTGATTCACTTTCTTCTTGATCCTCCATCTCTGATTCCTCACTTTCTTCTTGATTTTGATGTATTTTGTACCATTCTTGAGGGGATATATCACAGTAGTGTCCATTTCTTAAGTTCACTCTTGTTATTCTTCCTTTGCTTTGGAGATATAAACAATCATTACCCCAGTCTTGTACAATTTGCATTTGTCTCATGAAAGGTCTTCCTAGGATGATTTCATAGGAAGTGGATTGTGGAAATTCTACTATGGCAAAGGTATGTTCTATTTCTATACCACATATGTCCACAATCACTTTCTCCCAAATACCTAGGGGTTTTTCTATATGCCCATCTGCAAGTTGTAATCTCATCTTAGTGGGTAGTAATTCATTTCTTCCCCATTTCTCCCAGGTTTGTTTAGTCATTATGGCCACTCCTGATCCACTATCCAAAATGGCTTTAGCAAAGTTTTTTCCATATTGTATTTTTAGGGTTGAATTTCCTTCTTCCCCTTCACAATATCCTCCTATTTTATCAATAGGAATATACCATAATTCCTCTAATTCTTGTAATGGTGAATGAAGGTTTCCAGGTATTGTTTCCCCTTTGTTCATTTTGTTTTGTAGGTGAGGATTTTGTTTCAACAATTTTTCCCATGTTGTGTGACATGTAATGCTACATTGTTCATCTATAATCATTTGGAATGTTATTTGTGGATTTTCTTCTTTGTTAACATTTTCCCTGGTTTTTGTTTTCTCAAGTTGTTCAATTTTTCTCTGAGAGCTGTCTTCTTCCCCCATTCTGAGTTGTGCTTCCTGGATGATTTGTTTGCACTTTAGCATCCTTTCATGCTCTAAATCTGGTATGGGATAAGCCACTGCATGATCTGCAGGACTTGGTCCTTCTTGAATCCTTCCCTTATATGCTTTGATTAGGGTGTCTAGACTCTGAGAACTTTCTATTTCGGACAGATTTTGGGTCTTTTGAGGAGGAGTACTTTTTTATTGTTCCTGATTGTCTTCTTCCAAATTTTTGCCCATTCTCTTTTTCTTTTCCCATTTCCCTTTTTGTCTATTTCTTTTCACCTTTGAGGCTGAACCCTCACTTTGTTCCTTAATTGTTCCTTGTTGCTTGGCTTGTGCCCTTGTTATAACATTGACTCCAACTTGATCATTGTCACTTAATTCCTCCTGTTCCATAATGCTAACTGTTTTTAGAGGTATGTTATTGGGTGTGTTCTGTTGTTTCTGGGGATTTTTTGGACAGTCTTTGATCATATGTTCTCTGCCACAATCCTTGCAGTATGCTCCCTCTATCCTGAATGTTGGAGGTTGCGGACAGTCTCTGATGAAATGCTCTCCCCCACACCTATAACAAGTTATCTTTGGTCCCCCTTTGAATTGAGGTTTTTGATTGGACATGTAATTGTTGGTAATATACATAAATGTTGTTGTGTCCATTTCAATTTTGCCATTTCCCAAATCTAGGGCTTTAAGCTCAGGTTCTCTCATTTCAAAATCTTCCCAGTCTTCCTGATATCCTTCACTCCATTGATACTCTTCCTTATAAGGTGATCTTAATCTTGAATTTCCCTCCTCTATTGGTGTATATTTGATTGGTACCACATTAGTTGGTATAGGAGGCTGTTGTCCCAGCATAGGTCTTGGTTGCTCATTATAGCATGATTCCCTCTGAGCCATGTAGTCTCTTTCCTTGATGGGTTGTTTGTTGTAGAAGCATTCCTCCCTGGTATGGTTTGTCCATTTTCTCTCTAGTGTACAGTACTTGAGTGTCTTCCTATCTTGTAAGTGTGGTGGCTTCTGATATGGGCATTGTTGTGCTATATGGTTTTCTCTACAGATGTAACATTTTTTATTTGTGTTTATCCTAGAGTTTATCAAATTAGTTTTAGTGCTTACCTCTAGGGCTTTAGCAATGGCCTGAGCTAACTCTTCAGCTGGAGGAATTTTGTCTTCATATGATCTGGGTTGATCAAATGCTAACAGATCTTGACCTCTGTTGTCCTCCAAATCTATTGCTTCCTTGACACAGGCTGCTAAGTCAGGACATCTCCTATAGTACACTAGGGTTCTTAATTGAGCACTTCTCAAACCCTCAATGAATAAGGATACTTGTTTTGCCATGGACGGTACTTCCTCTCTTGGGCATCTGTCAATGTATTGTTTAAATCTTCTGGCTGCTTCTCTAACATTTTCATCCTTTTGTTGTTTGAAGCTATGTATCAATGTGGCTGTACTATGTTTTATCCCAGTCTTAGAGAATTCCCCAATGAAAGCTTCTAAGAAAGATTCAATATCCAGGTACATTTCTTTTCTCAAAGGAATGAATCAGGATAAGGCTGGTCCTGTTAGGGTTAGTCCAAATGCCTCAAATTGTACCTTGTAATCTTCTACCTCCTCAGCTCTAATCAGTTGTCTAAATTCTGTTGCATGAGCATGAGGATCTGAATACCCTTCATATTGGTTCTTCATGCATTTGGCTACTTGGTATGGTCTAAGCATTCTACCCTGAGGTTGCCAATAAGGTCTTCTTCTGAGTGGAAAATCATTGTATCCCTCTGGTTCCTTATCAAAGGGATTTGGGGAAATATGTGTCCTCCTCCCATGTTGTTGTTCATTACTAGTGTGGTTTTCATTTGGCCTAGGTGAATTTGTTTGTTCCATGTTATGCTCCCAAGGTCCCTTGTCAGCACATTGCCCTAGGTCATTTGAATTTTCTGGGTCTTGAGAGAATATGTATACACATCCTTGCCTATCTTCATATCTTCCATCTTTGAGTTGAGCTACAGGGGTTATATTCAGGGGAACTTCTAAATTTCTCAATCTAATAAGGAATTTATGTATTCCATCCTGATATACATAGCCTCCAAACCTATTTGTATACATATATTTGAGAATGTTTCTAAAATCCCCAGTTTCCATTGGCTCATTTGTTTCATTTAGGTTTTCCATGTTGTTTTCTTGCCCTAAACTACTTTCTTGTCTTTTGCTACTTCCTGGCTCTTTCTCCTTCCTTGTTAGGTCTTGTTTGGAAAGTGAATTTAGTTTATTTCCAGACCTAAGTATCATTCAACTAACTTTGACAATTTTAATACTCAAAAGAGTGTTTGTCACAGTTTCCTAACTAAAGTATTGATTTTCCACAATTTTTAGTCAAAAATCGTAATTATTCACGATTTTCTACCTAGGTTATGGTTTTTTCATGATTTTCTAGATAAAATCGTATTTTCCACGATTTTGTGTTGAAAATAGTGTTTTTCACGATTTTCTGAATAAAATCGTGTTTTTCCACGATTTTCTGTTGAAAATAGTGTTTTTCATGATTTTCTGAATAAAATCGTGTTTTTCCCCGATTTTCTGTTGAAAATCGTGTTTTTCACGATTTTTTGGATAAAATCGTGTTTTTCACGATTTTCTAGATAAAATCGTGTTTTTCACGATTTTTTGTTAAAAATCGTGTTTGTCACGATTTTCTAGCTAATTTCTTGTTTTTTCACGATTTTCTGGATAAAATCGTGTTTTTCATGATTTTTTGTTAAAAATCGTGTTTGTCACGATTTTCTAGCTAATTTCTTGTTTTTTCACGATTTTCTGGATAAAATCGTGTTTTTCACGATTTTCTGGATAAAATCGTGTTTTTCACGATTTTGTTCACAATATCGTATTTGTCACGATTTTTATGTGAAAATCGTGTTTTTCACGATTTTGTTCACAAAATCGTGTTTTCCACGATTTAGTTCACAAAATCGTGTTTTCCATGATTTTGTGTGAAAATCGTTTTTGTCGCGATTTTGTTCACAAAATCGTGTTTTCCACGATTTTGTGTGAAAATCGTGTTTTTCACGATTTTGTTCACAAAATCGTGTTTTCCACGATTTTGTGTGAAAATCGTGTTTTTCACGATTTTGTTCCCAGACAATCGTGATTGCTCACAGATTGTAAAAAACACGATTTTCTTATGAAAATCGCGTTCTGGGAATCGCGATGTTGTTCTTTAATCACAAAATCGCGATTTTGAGTTTACTTACAGAATGGCGATTTTGTTCAAGTTACTAAAAAAAAAATTTTATAGTGATTTTTTTATTTAGACTTCACCTATAGAATCGCCTAATCATTTCTCTAACATGCAATGAAAGAACCCCTTCAAAAATTTAATTTTATTCACTGAAAACTCAAAAACCCAGAGTTGCGATTCCGTATTTTTCTAATATTCCTAATTTTTTTGCATTTTCAAATGTTGAAACCTTAGGATAATGGAAAGAACCTCATAGTGTTACACTTTACCTTGCTTGCTTGGTCCAAGAAGCTCTGAAACGCTTGGTTTGCAGAAGATCGCGATTCTGCTCACTCTCTCTCTCTCTCACTCTCACTCAAAATGAAATTTTCCTTCAATTCCAGGTTTTTATAGAGTTCAGAAAATTGCGATTTTGTGTGATTTCCAATTTTCCACACTCTTTCACTTGTTCAACTTTACTTACTCAATCTTACTGACCTCCTTCACACTTTCTTATCCAAAAGTACCCAAATTTTCTAGATATTCCAAAAATTTTTCTTTACAAAAAATCACGATTTTATGTAGAGAATCGTGCTTTTTCTGATGATCTTATCTTGTACAATTTGAGTATTCTATGTCCTTGCTTTGTTTCAACAACTTCTCTTCTTTGTAATCCCCCCAATTCCTGAACTATTGCACCAATACCACAACTCAGAAAGTCGCGATTTTGTACAAAAAATCGTGTTTTTTCATACTTTTGATTTTATGCCAATCTGAGTAGTTTCTTCTTCCTGATTACCTTCAATACCCTTCAACAACTTCAATTCAACAGTCTCTTGAAATGTTATTCCAAAATCAACACTTTTTACAGAAAATCGTGATTCTGTGCAGAGAATCGTGTTTTCTAATTTCCTGGTTTTTTGACCATTTTTTGTTTCTTTTTCCACTTTCCCACAATCACTCTTATCCACAACACCTTACTCCAACTTCCTAAGAAGAAAAGAAATTTGTTTGATGATTTTTGATGAATTTTATGAATTTGTTTGGTATTTTTGCCCTAAAAATAAAGGTGAACACTTTACTTAGGGTTTCTGGTTTTAGAGATCCACTGGTCCCATGGTTCTTGATTGGTTATGAGTTTCTATGTCCTTAGCTATCACCAAAGTGCAAAAGAAAATTTCTCAAATGAAAAAGTGTTATGGAAGGCAATCAATTTTTGCAAAGATAAACTCAATCACATCTTTTTTTTCAAAATGCAGAACAACTCAAGATTAATGCTCAGATTTGGTCAACAACTGAATCCCTCATACTTACATCTAGCTACTTTAACTGTCCTTTCCTTAGTATCACCATGTTATCTTCCCAAGATCACCCATGGTGCCTAGTACTTGGGCAAAAAGAAATCTAAAAATGCAAGGATAGACTCAAGTTACCTCAATCTTCAGCTTTCTTGGCTCAAATCTTCCACACACCTGCACTTTTACTTCAACAATATGATGAGCAACTATCAATTTACAAAGATTTCAGCACTTCCACTTCTACAACACATCCATTGCTTTCTTTTTCCCCCAAAGACAAACAATGACATCTACCTATTCATGTGCACTTTTCTTAATTGATGAGTTTTACCTTTTTCTTGTGTTGGTTACCATCATCAACAGAAGATCCAACAAAGGTCCAACTTCAAAGAAGTTCTTGGAATGTTCCTCGGCAACGGCGCCAAAAAATGTTTGTTATGGACTCCAAGTTGTCCTCTCCAATCATGAAGTACAAAAGAATTAACAAATCATCTTTATTTTGTCAATCCTAGGAATATCCATAAGACCACAACCCCTTCTAGATGATAGATTCACAGAAATAAGAGATTAATGGCTGGATTGCTGAGAAAAATTGAAGATGAAGAGAAAATAACTAGGGTTTACCATATCTAGGGTAAATCTCCATCATTTTCTATGATCTTTGTGTCTATTTCATGTTATTTCATCAGTAGAATACAAATATGAACTCAAAATTGAAAAATATCACCTGTATCACAGAGATGAGACAATCGCGATTCTGTACCAACAGACGATTTTCACATTTCTGTAACTTTCTTCAGTCCTTTTCCACTCATTACATTAGTAGACCTCTCTCTTCATACAACTCACTCAGTAATACACAAATGAAACTCACAAATCTCCATGATTAAGCAAGAAACAAGCTCTCACATCAAAGAAAATACACTCAACAGGAGAAAACACAATTTCAGCAGAAACTCTCTCTTCTCTATTGATAGCATGTACAAATGACTAACCAACCTCTCAAAAATAGAGAAAATTGACTTATATACATTTTCAAGTGTCCTTTTTCACACTTGAAATTTGGTCCTTTTCTCTAATTTTCTAAAAATATGCTATCTGGGAGTTTCTAAAAATTCTATAAAAATTACATGAAGTCCATTGCTACATAAGGAAGACTCTTCCTTATTTTTACAACAATTTGCATAAATATTCTACAGGTTTTTTGGCTTTTTACTAATTTTTTCATCAAATTGCTTTTCCAAAAAGTGCATCTTCCAACAATGTTCGTCACCGGATTCTGGGAATATCACTCCGAAATCTTTATACCCAGACCATCACATCTCCTCCAATTATTCGCTGTGGAGAGAACTATTCATTCAGAACAATTGAGGGTGCCTCATCCAGATGTCCCCGGACCAGTGAATTGGGATGATTTGCTCACAGATCTAGCACGGGGCTTACGACTAGAAGAACACCACCTTGCCTCCGATGTCATCCAATATTATGTTCAAAGATCCTCTAGACAAGGGTCTGTCAGGGGCGACAGACGCGAGAGTGGGGGGGGTGTTGGCAGTCAGGGTACACCAGGACTTACATGACATGGAAGTCAAAGAAGGGAGTCAGAGCGGCGAGATAGCACAAGCAAGCAGAGTGGTCATAGACGATCTGGCAAGTAGGCCAATAATTTTCTTCATGAAGAAGCAAGTACGAGCATACATGCAGATCTAGCACTAAGGCAACCCTTTAATTTTTCAAAACCCTTACACCAATTTAAAAGTGATTCTCATCACTAAAAATCATTGTAAATACCATTTCATATTTTTTGTTGGGAAAGATGGATGGATCCTCCAGAAGATTGAGTTGGTGCTACTAATCCTACTTTGCACCAGCCCTCAGTGACTCCAGATATGATTAGTAGACACCCTTAGCCTCCAAATGACACCAAGAAGTACTATATGTACTTTGGAAATGATTTGGGTAATGACTTGATCAAAACAGATAAGTTTGTGAATCACAAAACTTCAAAAACTTCTATTTTGGGTGTTGATACCTGTTCAGTCTTTCACTCAGTATGACCAGTACACTTACAATTGGCAAAATTCCTTCTAGAGGTATTCTATTAGCTTAGTAAGCTACCATTTGCAAGTGGAATCATTCAAAATGATAAACTATACTGTGAGAAATCACTTTAGCAAATTTATGGACACCCCCGACTTTTTAGGAAGTATGCAGACAAATACCAGTGAGCACTTTGACGCCGATTTCTCGAGATTGGCTGAATCAATTTGCTTCAAACTTTTTAGGCTTGTAGTATGCTTTGAGCTGAATCCAACAATCTTTGAATCACTTGATTTGGAACAGTAGGAACTGAGATATGCCTCTTTGAAGTTGACAGAGTTGAAGTAGTGCACTCAGAGAAAGTAGAGTAGATAGATGTAAATGTTTGTATTAATTCACATTGATGTACATTCCCATTGGCATGATCAACATTGCCAAATGGTACTCCGAGGTGTAGGCTATGGAGAATGCCTCACACTCTCAATGATCAGTAGTGTAAGCCTCGGGAATTGAGCTGAAAAGTGAGCTAAGCTACCCGCGACTTTTGACTTGCATCTTTTATAGGAATGAGTTCAAAATTCCAGTTTGAATTCAAATTCAAACTCCTAGAATCTTTCACCTAAAAGGTAATGAGATATTCTCTCAATCAATCAACAACTTTTCCACGACTCTAATCAAGTAGGTGTGTACATAAAATGCCAAGTCTTTTAGACTTTTACAAGGAGTAAAATGGTAAGAACTTATAAGCATAAGTTCCTATGGTTCTTCCTTCAAGTGATGTCTTCATGAAATAATCCAAGCCAAATTGTGAAGGCTTGAAATGCACCAATAGCTCCCCCTCAAGCCAAACACTTTGGCTTAAGTCTTCATCTTCAATCTTCAATCACATCCTGTAATCCAATCATGGATTTGAATCTGCATAATTTGTTTCCATCCAAAGCTTTAGTGAGTAGATCTGCACATTGCATATTAGTAGACACATAGGTCAATTGAATATCCTTGCTTAGCAACTTCTCTCTCACATAGTGGTAATGAACCTCTATGTGTTTTGTCCTAGCATGATATATTGGGTTTGCTGCAAGGTGAAGAGAGCTTGTGTTATCTCCAAAGATAATTGGAGGCCTAGTTGTTGAAGCCCAAAGTCAAGGACAAAGCATGGAAGCACATCAAATGGTGGACACACAAGGAAAGGGAGCAAGTAGGGAGCTCCAAGAAGTGTATGTCAAATTTTCAGAAGAATCCCCTACAAAAATAGTGATTTTCATCACTAAAAACCATTGTAAATACCATTATCTATTTTTTGTAACTCCATTTTGTTCAAGCCGAGGAGTCCTCGAGCTTGAGGAGTATTAGAAGTACCATCGTACCAATTTTCATAATTTTTAGACTTCGTTTGAGCCCTCAAATAAGCCCTGGAACCTAATTTTTAACTAGGTCGGACACTAGGTCTGGACAGGGCCAAAACTAGTCAAAAAACTATAAAAAGAGCTAGAGAGCTCATTTTTGGGGTTAGCTGGTTAGAGAATAGAACTTTTGTAAGAGAAGTCTTTTGCAATCTAAGCTTTCCATTGTTCCTCTCTTTGATCTTACTTTGTGCGCGTGTGTGTGTATGTGTGTGCATGTTTGTGTGCTTTCACTCACGCACTTGTGCCTTCACTTGCTCGTGGTCTTCATACCGGTCCTCACGTCTCCACGGATTGACAAGTAAAGGAGGTGGTGCTTACGCTTGAGCTACACCAAATTTTGGCGCCGTTGCCGGGGAGAGAGCTTCGAGGACGAGCGTTGTGATGGTAAGATCGTAGATTTGCGACGTTGGAAGGTAAAAAAAACTGTCATTTCAGTTCATTTTCTGTTTTTTCCTCTTCATGTTCATCATCATCATCATCTCCACCTTCTTCCACCTTCTTCTTCATAGAAAATTCTTGTTTTTTAGTGCATTTTCACCATCTTCATACCATTTTTCATGCATTATTGTGTGGGAAGGAGTTAGGAGAAGCAAGGGAGGGCAAGCGCTGTGTTTTTTTTCATGATTTTCTGCTCATACGGAGCTCGCCATAGCCGGCGCTCAGAAATTTGAATTTCCCGCCAAAAAACGCGATTCTGTGATGAAAATCGCGATTCTGTGAAAATTCAAAATTTTTGAAAAATCACGATTTTCTGTTTTCCCGCCTAAAAGTTGGCTGAAAAAATCACGATTCTGTGGTCATTCTCAGAATCGCGATTCTGTGATTGTGCTCAAAATCGCGATTTTCATATCAAAAGAAACACGATTTCTAAAAACACGATTTTCAGCGGGCTCAAAATCGCGATTCTCACAAATCACGATTTTTAGCCAAAAACACGATTTTGTGAAAAAGGCGATTTTGTGAAAACACGAATTGTCGCTCAAAATCGCGATTTTCAGAAACACGATTTTGTGCTCAAAATCGCGATTTTCATGTCAAAAAACACGATTCTCTAAAACACGATTCTGTGCTCAAAATCGCGATTTTCATGTCAAAAAACACGATTCTCTAAAACACGATTCTGTGCTCAAAATCGCGATTTTCATGTCAAAAAACACGATTCTCTAAAACACGATTCTGTGCTCAAAATCGCGATTTTCATGTCAAAAAACACAATTCTCTAAAACACGATTCTGTGCTCAAAATCGCGATTTTCAGAAACACGATTTTGTGATCAAAATCGCGATTTTCAGAAACACGATTTTGTGCTCAACATCGCGATTTTCTTGTCAAAAACACGATTTTCAGAAACACGATTTTGTGATCAAAATCACGATTTTCAGAAACACGATTTTGTGCTCAACATCGCGATTTTCTTGTCAAAAACACGATTTTCAGAAACACGATTTTGTGCTCAACATCGCGATTTTCTGAGTTCACAAAATCGCGATTCTCTGAAAGTTCACAAAATCGCGATTTTCTCCAAAGGTCCTGTTTGCCTGTTTTGACCCCAGGAGCCTGAATTGGCATAACGTTTTCATCCAAGGTCCATTTTTTGAGCTCTATAGCTCGTTGGAAAGCTCATTTCAAATCCTACACGAACTCAACTGTTTTTTTCAAGAATAACATGTTGATTTTGAGATAGGGTATTCTGAAGTTAACCCTCAAGGAAACTAGAAAACCAAGGAGTTCCAAAGGATTTTGAGCAATATAAGAGAACTTTGGGACTAGAAGCCAAGGCTTATGAACCTGAGATCTGGTAGACACTTAGGCAAGGATAGACAAAGCATTAGGTCATCTGAGGCTAGTGTCAACCATACATCCAAGTCTTGGGCTCAACAGCTTAGTGGTTATCCTTACACACGAAGTTCAGAAACCAGTGACTCGGAAATGTCTTTTAGCATGGAAAGACCCACACGTAGCTCAGGCATTGCCTATTTACAAACACCAGAAGGTCCCTATAAGACCCAATTGGAGTATATTAGGACCAACCAATCAGGTGCTCGCATCTATGAGGATGGTCTAAGGCGATCAGTAGTTCAACTCAAAAATCCTGACCAACCCTTTGGACTTGAACACCCAGTGGTCAAGTTTGAAGAGGGTGCTTACATTGATAAGGAAGGAACCATGTATGTGGTTACCAACTTACCAGACAGGACAGATGAGTTTGGAAATATCATTCCTGAGAACGAGGTAGGAGACCTAGAGAAAGGAGACCTAGGAGGAGAACCCAAGACCCCTAGAGGTAAGTCAGTCCTAACCAGAGTGCTCACTCCAGAATGGATTCCTCAAGATAATAAAAGCATAGAACTATTCGTGAATAGAGAAACGGAGGAAGCCTTTTGGAGATTTAGGCCAGATCAACCCAGCCCAGTAGTCACCATCTATGAATTCAAGGATCCAGAGATACCAGGGAAAGTTGTCTATCTAGATCACACATCTCAAAAATTGTTCTTGGTATCAGATCATGACAGACATGCTTACACTTGGCAAGGCGAATCAATTTTCCCTCCACCAAGATCTAATGTGTCTCAGGGCCTCCAAGGAGCCGGATCATCCAAGGATCATAAAACCCACAGGGAAGGAACTAGAGAGAGACCGGAAGTAAGCTTTGCAGACACAATGGGCAGAGACAGATCAGGATATGGAACAGAAAGACTTGAAAGGGAGAGACATAGAGTTCATAGGCATCAAAGAGATGATCATGATTTCCCATTGCCTAGACCACGAGAGCACTCAAGAACCCTTAGACCCTCTCAAGTGGTTAAGACAATGAAGAACTACTTTGATGGATTTGGAGATCCTTATGATCATGTGGCGGAGTTCAAACAAGTGCTAAGAGCTGAACAGGTTGAAGACTTATTCACCCAGTTCGAGGCATTTGGTTTGACTCTTAAGGGTACTGCCTTAGCTTGGTTTCAACCTCTAAACAGTCGCAACTATAGAGAGATAGGTCAGCTTCTAGAAGAATTCATTGTAGAATTTTCCAAGAGTGGTATCAGGCATAACACATCATCCTTGATCCACAGCTTCAAGCAGACACCCCAAGAAACAGTGCGACTCGCAGGAAGAAGATTTAGGCAGTACTTGGAAAGATGCCCTGTACCAGAATTACCCACATCAGCCAAACAGGTGGCACTGTTTTTAGATGGCCTATTGAGCACAAAATTAAGGTCATATGTATACTTGAAAGAGCCTAGATCCATAGAAGAGTGTATACGGATGTGCATTGACATAGAAGACAACTTGGGCGAGGAATTAGGACTAGCCAAACTCTATAAGGATTCTGATAGTTCTACAAGTCATACCTCTAGAGCCTCCACTGAGATAGATGAGATAGCTGAGCAAGTGGCCAAAAAGCTAGGAGTTCAAAATAGACAAATGCCAAGGGTCACCTCAGTGAAGCGATGTTATACATGTGGAGGAGATCACATGGCTAATGTTTGCCCATTGACGACTCAACCCCAAGGAAGCCCTAATGCTCTATATTGCACCATTGAGAGGAAATACACAAATCATACGGCCCAAGATTGTCCCCATAACAGGCAGGCTGTTAAACAAAATTATCAGCAACCTTACCAACAGGGTAGGTATCAGAATCAGTACCAACAGCCATATTATAGGCCACAACAATATCAACCTCAATACCAGCAGCAATATCAGGCACCATATAGGCCACAACCAGTCCTAGGAAACCAACTGCCAGCTCCTGCCAATGTGATCCCAGTTAAATATACGATGGCGGAGGAGAACCCTAATAGAGCATTGGTGCCACTAACCCCATTGGTCTCAGAAAATGATTCTCACGCTCATGGTTCAAACTACTTCCATGAAGATAGTCCACATGCTTATTATATAGAGTCACCTGAGCAAAGTGAGACTTCTCAGTGTCAATATGAGGCACCACCTATGGAACAAAATTGGGAGCCAGAATACTCCAATGTCATGTATACAAATCCAAATCCTAGGCCCCAATTGAGACAAGTAAGACCACAAACCCCTAGAGGACCATGCTTTAGATGTCAGGGCGACCATTTCATTTGTGAATGTCCCCACCAACCAGTTCTGGGACTAGGACAGAACATCATAATACAAGGCTTTTGTCCTGAGTGCGGCAAGGAACATCTTCCTAGAGAGTGTCCCAGGAATCCCTCTAGTGCACCCAAGGTCACACCCATCAACGTTGTAGGCTTAGTGGCAGATTCAAGTTCAAGTAGTAGCAATGTGGCTCCTATACAAGCTGTCACTAGAGCACAAGCCTTAAAACAGGATAAACCAATAGAACAATCAGAGTCGAGTGAATCAGGAGAGCCTAGTAAGAGGAAAACAAGAACATGGAAGGATACCAGAGAGAAGGCCAATCGCAAGTGGAATAAAAAGTTATCGGAACTAGAAGAAAGCTTAAAAGAAGCGAAAACAAAAATAGAAGACATTGCATCTCAAAGCCCCTCGCATGCCGAAACTCCATTCACTCCACCTCATCCCACCCCACCACCCATTGTAAATAGACCACGACCAGGGTCTGTTCTTGCAGATCCAACCCCAGAAGGCTTGGACATGATGTTCAAGGCCTACCAGGCTCGACTTCAAGAAGGGCCTACAGCTGCAAACCTAGACAAGAGTTACCCTAGAGCGGACTTAGAGATTGAACGGATGAAAATGTGCATGAAAATGGTAGAACAAGCTCAAGCCATACTTGAGACTAGTCAAAAGTTCAATCAGACAAACTCTATCAAATCAGATTTGCATTTCCAGGGCTTACTAGAAAGATTAGAGCAGTTGGTAAACAAACCACAAGTTTCTTTACCTCCACATGCTCAACCAGTTATTGAAAGAGAAAGCTCACCACCAATGGGAGCTTATGTTCCTAATTCCACGGATCCAGGAATACCTCCTTCAATTCAACAGTACTCTCAGGAATTCTTGCGGGAAATACAAGAAGAGAAATGGGCCAAGGAGAAGGGTAATTCCCCTCCTATTCCTGAGATTGATGATCTTCATGATCAATTTCCCCAAGACATCCCATCTATTTACGAAGATGAAGCAGAACAACAAGAAGACGAAAGGTTAGATTTTGAATCTAATACCTTAGAAGAACTGCCTCAATTTCCCGGCCCATGGGAATCTGAATCTCTCCAGATAAGAGCTCCCACAATACTAATAAGAAATGAAGACTCAGTGGTTCCAAGGAACACGGATGTTGTGAAGAACACTAAGGTTCAGTGTCATCTCACTGTAGAAGAGCTGCTTAAAGCAAAACCTGAGCTTTGGAATCATGTGAAGGATCAGGTTCCAGAACTTGATTCCAACATGCCAAAAGCAGGCTCCAAGCAAAGGGTACCAGAGATACCTCTAGACAAAATATGGGACATGTGTGAGGGTGAAGAAGGTAATACTTATCTTCCAATCACTTACCAAGGTTACACAACCAAAGCAATCATAGATTCAGGTGCTGGTGTTGCTATTGCAACCACCTCCTTGTGGAAGCAATGGGGCAAGCCCACATTAAGGCCAACTAGAATGAAGCTTCAAATGGCTGATGGTCATTTTGAAAGACCTCTAGGATTGCTAGAAGGGATCACTCTAACCACTTGTGGTGTAGAGTTTGAGCACACATTTGCTATATGTGACTTTGAGAAAAATAATGTCTATGAGATGATCCTAGGAAGACCCTTCCTACGACAGTTGCAAATAGTACAGGATTGGGGAACTAACTCCTTGTACTTACAGCACTTAGGGGTCACCACCAAGGTCAATTTGAAGGATTACACCTTCAGAGATGTACCACCCCTACAGTGGAATTCTATCCACAAAGCGAAAGAAGATTCCATCTCTGTGCATTCTGAAAGTTCAACTGATCCATCATGGCTACATGAAGATACTCATTTGTGGATGTGCAAGGTCGCAAAGGAAGAGGAAAAACGTTTAAAGGCAAGAGAAGAAGGAACTTCGTTAGGAGAGAGACCAGTTAGAGACCCAGCCTACACACCGATGATCTTTCCAGATGAGGAGTTTGAGCCTCATGGCTGGCCAGAAATCTTAGCCACCATGGACATTGCTGTCAATGAGGAACAGTGGACACCCCATTGTGATGAGGAGGGTTATGATATCTCAGTTTTCATGTGTCAACCCTTGCTAGAAGAATGTGACCCTAGTGATGTCATAGAGGAAGAAGAGAATGACGATGATCTGGAGTCTATTGTGATGGATAGTTGCTTTAACTCAGAGCAGCACTATCTAGAAGATATAGGAGTGTTCACCTAGAAAGAAGAAGAACCTCTCACAAGTATTAAAACAGTAAACTCAAAAGATGGAAGTGAGAGTAGTCAAAAGAAAAAGAAAAGAAAAGCAGTGAAACAAGAAGAGGAGGAATCATTGTTTGAAGTACCAGAAAACTTCAAGAAATATGAAGTTGACGACCGCAAAATTTTGGTACGAATGCCTAAGAGAGAGGCCATCATAGGAGAATCATATGATAATAAAGAAAAGACCAAGAAGATTGTAGTGACCATTGAAGCGAACGAAGAGAGATGCACATATATAGGAGATGACCTAAGTGCAAGAGAAGAAATGGAGCTCATAGCTCTATTAACAGAATATAGGGATGTGTTTGCATGGAACTATAGAGACTTGAAAGGGGTAGATCCAAGAATTTTCTCTCATACTATCCCCATGACTACTGATGCTAAGCCCACCAAACAGAAGCCCTACACATATAATGATACCTATGCAGCCAAAATAAAAGAAGAAATTGATAGGTTGATTGAAGCTGGATTCATCTATGAGATTGAGCATACCGAATGGGTGTCCCCCATTGTTGTGGTACCCAAGAAGAACGGGAAGTTGCGAGTGTGTATTAACCTTAAAAAAGTTAATGCCGCTACGATTAGAGATAGTTACCCACTTCCAATCACGGAACACCTATTGGAGCGTGTTGCAGGCAAGGAAGTTTATAGCTTCCTTGATGGATTTTCAGGTTACAATCAAGTAGCCATTGCCCCAAAAGATCAACACAAAACAGCTTTTGCTACAGAGTGGGGAATCTTTGCATTTCGGGTGATGCCATTTGGGCTCACCAATGCACCTGCAACATTCCAAAGGCTCATGTGTCATGTCTTCAAAGAGTTCTTGCGAAAGAGCTTAGAAGTGTATGTGGATGATTTATGTGCTCATTCCCAAGAAAGAAGGGTTCACATCCCTGAGCTCAGACAAATCTTCAACAAGTGTAGAGAATATCGAGTGTGTCTGAACCCAGAAAAGTGTGTGTTTATGGTGCGTCAAGGTAAAATCTTAGGTCATATTGTTTCTAAGAATGGAATCTCAACAGATGAAGATAAGGTACGAGCCATAGCGGAGCTACCAAGACCAAGGAATATTAAAGAGGTACAAGCCTTTATGGGCCATTGTGGATACTACCGTAGGTTTATCCACATGTACGCGATCATAGCTAGACCCCTTTATGCCTTGTTGTCTAATTTTGAGTGGAACGACGAATGCGAGAATTCTTTCAACGAACTGAAGAAACGTTTGTGCATGACACCAATACTCACCACTCCTGATTGGAATAAACCATTCCATGTCCATGTGGATGCATCCAATCATGCCATAGGATGTGTGCTAGCACAGCCCACAAGTGAAGGAAACTTAGATTTGCCCATAGCATATGCTAGTAGACAGCTCACTGCAGCTGAACGGAACTATACCACAACTGAGCGAGAGGGCTTAGGCATGGTATACGCTGTGAAGAAGTTTAGACACTATTTATTGGCCAACAAGTTCAAGTTTTTCACTGATCATCAAGCTTTGTTATATTTGGTCAATAAACCTTGCAATACTGGACGCTTAGTAAGATGGTTCCTCTTACTAATGGAATATGACTTTGAAGTTGTTGTCATGAAAGGTAGAACCCACCTTCGGGCAGATCACCTTTCTCGCATCACTTCAGGAGAGTCACCGCAAGGAGTGTCTGACGAATTACCCGATGCTTATCTATTCAATTTAGAAGTTGTTCCTAAATGGGCAAATAAGTTGGTACCAGTCCTAACCTTTGGCCCTGCAAATAAGAATGTGAAAACATCACAAGAAGAAATTGTAAAATCACAAAAATATCACATATTAGCAGGAAGCATGTACAAACAAGATAGTGAGGGTGTATTAGCTTGTTGTGTGGAGGATGATGAACATAGTAGTTGGTTGCAACAAGCCCATGAAGGAATGCTAGGAAATCACTATTCTAAACAACGAACATTGCAGAATCTAAAGCGTTTAGGAGTGTATTGGCCTAGCATGGACAAAGAAATACATGAGTGGATTAAAAATTGTCCAAGGTGCAGAGAGAGACCCCCAGTGGAGCATGCAACCCTTTATCAAGTGTCATTAATTCCAGATTGGAGTACTCCATTGGTAGAGTTTATGAGATCGGGAAGATTACCCAAAGAGGCTAGTCTAGCAAGAAGACGAAGCGTGGAGCAAGAGGCTCAAGGCTATGCCTTAGTAGGGGACAACCTATACCGAAGAGGCAAAGATGGTTACTTAAGACTATGCGTTCATGAATCAGACTATTTAAAGGTCTTAGAGACTGCACACAGCGGTGTTGCAGGTGGACATTTTGGTCCTGACTGAGTGATCAAGACCATTCTATTCTCAGGACTTTGGTGGCCCACTCTTCATATGGACGCACATACCTATGTGAAGAAATGTGACACATGCCAACGTGCACAATATCCAGTTAGAAAAGGCAAGATGCCCTTGAGGCCAATGATGGGAGGACGTGCATTTTCGAAGTGGGGCATAGACTTCATAGGTCCTATTAACCCCCCAGCTAGAAACTCCCACGCAGAGTACATCATTGTAGCCACAGATTACCTTACAAAGTGGGTAGAAGTCAAAGCCACAACAAAGAATGATGCTCAGACTACTTCTAAGTTCTTATTCGAGAATGTGTTCACGAGGTATGTACTACCAATAGAGTTGGTGAGCGATAGAGGCACACACTTCTTGAATGAAGTCATTGAAAATCTTCTCCAAGAATTCTTGGTGATACATAAGAAATCTGCCCCCTATCACCCACAAGCCAACGGACAAGCCGAGAGTACCAATAAGATCCTCTGTAACGTATTGACAAAACTGGTAAATAATAAACGCTCTGATTGGGACAAACAACTTCATCATGCTGTTTGGGCTTATCGAGTTGCCTACAAAACGGTACTCAACGCCACCCCATTTCAGATGGTCTTCGGACAGAACGCTGTGCTACCACTAGATTTCTTAATCCCTGCCTTAAAAGTAGCACAAGAGTATGAGTGGAATGGGCATGAATTGTCCTCTAGGATCTTTGATCTCGAACGCTTGGGTGAGACGAGGCTACGAGCGGCAGCAGGCATCTACGCTGCAAAGAAGAGGCAAAAGGCATACTTTGATGCACACATCAAGGATAAGGGATTGAAAGAGGGAGATCTAGTGTTGGTGTACACACTAAAACAACATGCCCGTAAGTTGGAAAAAAGAGGATAGGGACCCATGATCATTAATAGAATTTCCACTAGTGGTGCAGTTCAGTTGGCCACTCTAGAAGGAGATATCTTGCCAAACTATATTAGTGGCTGTAGAGTCAAGCTATATCAAGAACCTCTTACTGAGGATATGCTAATGAGACTCAACACTGCTAAGAAGCGAAAAGAAGAAGAGTTAAGAGTGAGAGAAGAAGCACAGGTAGAGGCCAGAGAGCGTATTAGGCGAAATAAGTTAAGGCGATTAGGCCTAGATGTCAACTCAAAAGCCCCAAAATATCACATGGATATGTGTCAAAAGTCAGGCATAGTGACTTCTCAGGTCATTGACCGAAGACCCTTTGTGACCATAGAGATAGGACAAGGGAAGGGTGCAAGGACGGTGAAAGCATTGATTGACTCAGGTGCAGCAAGTAGTGCAGTTAGACTTTCCTACTGCCAAGACTTGCAGTTGAACATCAATCCCATAGAAGCTTATCTCATAGGTTTGGGAGGTGTGGAAACCCCTTGTTTGGGCGAGGTGGAACTTCCCATCTACCTTCACGATGTTCCAATGAAAGTCAAAGCGCTAGTATGTCAAGATGAGAACCTTACAGAACCACTTGTCCTGGGTCAAGATTGGATCTATGACCATGCAGTTAACTTAAACCTAAGAAGTCAAATTCTTCAAGTTTGGGCACATGAACAATGCATTACATTAGAATTAGAGAACTGCATGCTCCTAAATCATGGCACCACACACTCTCTTAGTTCTTCCAAGACTAATCATATGAAAGAAGATGTTGTATGTGTCAAAAGCTCTATGATGCAGAAGGAGTCAATCGTGGAAGACCAGGTTCAAAGGCGGGTGGATCTTCCTTCTTCTCCAAAGAATCAAGTAGCCACTGTTGTGAGTCCACCACACAAGCAAAACACAACCGTTCACGATAACTGCTACATCAAATAGAAAGACACCATTCAATAAAAAAGCAGTTATGAGCATGAAGCAGATATGGGTACGCAAAGGAGAGCAACCACCAGCCTTGCCACCACAAATCCCATCCATGCAAACCAACCAGGCCAGAAGACGAAGGAAGCAGCTCAAACAAGCTCAATCACAAGGTATCCAACAAGTTTGGGTGCCTAAGAAGTTAGCTGCAGCTCAACAAGGGCAATTACAGATGTGGGTACCTAAGAAGCTCCTACATCCACAACAACCTTTGTTCTCCCACATGCAAAAGGTTTCAACAAAGAAGCCAAAAAGAGAAAAGGGTAAGAACCATGTACAGAGACCAAAGGAAGAGCAAATCAGCTCGTCAACATTAGTAGGAAGACATGCAAAAAGGATATGGGTTTGGAAGCCAAAAGTGCAAGTAGCCTCCACCGAACCAAAGCGTCAACCACACTGGATACCACAGTTCAGAAAGCATCCAAAGAAAAAGACGCCTGAAGTGACCTCTACACTGCCAAATGATGTTCTAAAATGGACTCCAATAAGGAGGATTACATCAGTTCGAGACTCAAGGGATACCTCCACCAAGGTCGGCATCAACCTCCGCAAATAACATCGAAAGCCTCGAACGAGCAACAACCATGTGCTCCTTGCACAACCCTGTCTTTTGCACCATTCAGGTCATGCATTTCCAAAGTATGCATTAATATAGGGCCACATTACACGGCCGTGCATAGACACACTTGAGAATCCCACGCACAAGAGCACAGTGACGTATGTCAAATATTTCTATTGATACTAACTTTTGTGTTCTTGTTTTGTGATATCCTGTTCCTCAAAAAAAAAAAAAAAAAAAAAAACAAAAAAACAAAAAAAGGGAGAAAGAAAAGCGGGAGAGAGCTTGTTCCCAGGTTTGGCTTATGAAACATGAATGAGTCATGCTTAGTTGAAGGTGGAACTGTGGATTACTAGGCATTTATCAATTTGGATAGAAGTGTGTCTCGGCCAGCAGTGAGATTGTTGCTGCCTTATCTGGTAGATGACAAGCATTTGGCATGAACAACTATGATTTTCTCTTACCATGGTAGGAATGAAGAGCTTGAAGGTCCGCAACTTGAGTGATGCTTAACTACTTCATGTACCAGAGCAGCCAAGGAGATATCTGTAAAAGGTAGTTCTGGAGGAGAAGACTCTTGCATATGGTGAGCTAAAGAGAATATGTGAAACTCAGCTTGGTGTAGTTACCCGATGTTGCTTGCCAAGGAATATAAAGCAATTCAATTCTCAGTATTTCCTGAACCAGTATGGAACAGTAGCACTGGTGAATGGTCTATGTCAATCAGCATGGTAATCTCTTAGAAACCGGCACGTGTCCAATATTCCTCTGAGTGTCAATATAGGGAAGTGAACGTGCATGAGCCCAAGCTCAGAAATGCACATTGTTAGTGACAAATGTTGCTTTGAAAAGAGGCGAGGGGATCCACCACTCAAAAGATCTCATCAGTGGACAATCAACATGGACATTCATCAACAAGGTTCCATCCCGAAGGCCGAGTGTACAACACGAAGAGACAAACATCCATCAACCTTCTCCATGGTAAGTATCTTTACTCTAGAAACACCATAACCATGATAGTTTAGGAAACCTCTTCGTCAGCATACCCTTGAGCACTTAGCTCAAGAACCGCAATTTTTGCACCATACTTCTTCCAATGCATTTTCCAAGTAAGCATGCGTAGGGCTACATTACAAGGCCGTGCACAAGGCACATACTTTTTTCAACCCAGGCACGAGCACACTTACCCATCATTCATTATGGGTTATGAGTAGTTGGCATGACTGCTCTCAACATCATCTTTGGAAGAGCTAGCGGACGTCATGGGAACAACATCCGTATCTCTGAAGCAAATTGAAGCCAGTAGTTGCTCCAAATCACTCTTGAAAACCTCTTTTGAGCAACTTGTAGTTTTGAAAGCTCACAACGACACGTTCTTGCTGGAATCCAAGGAACCAGCTCATACAACGGATGGACACCACCTCTCAAAGCACTACATAGGACACCCCTTCCAACAACGGTCTGTCAGGGACGACAGACTCGAGAGGGGGGGGAGTGTTGAAACCCAAAGTCAAGGACAAAGCATGGAAGCACATCAAAAGGTGGACACACAAGGAAAGGGAGCAAGTAGGGAGCTCCAAGAAGTGTATGTCAAATTTTCAGAAGAATCCCCTACAAAAATAGTGATTTTCATCACTAAAAACCATTGTAAATACCATTATCTATTTTTTGTAACTCCATTTTGTTCAAGCCGAGGAGTCCTCGAGCTTGAGGAGTATTAGAAGTACCATCGTACCAATTTTCATAATTTTTAGACTTCGTTTGAGCCCTCAAATAAGCCCTGGAACCTAATTTTTAACTAGGCCGGACACTAGGTCTGGACAGGGCCAAAACTAGTCAAAAAACTATAAAAAGAGCTAGAGAGCTCATTTTTGGGGTTAGCTGGTTAGAGAATAGAACTTTTGTAAGAGAAGTCTTCTGCAATCTAAGCTTTCCATTAATCCTCTCTTTGATCTTACTTTGTGCGCGTGTGTGTGTATGTGTGTGCATGTTTGTGTGCTTTCACTCACGCACTTGTGCCTTCACTTGCTCGTGGTCTTCATACCGGTCCTCACGTCTCCGCGGATTGACAAGTAAAGGAGGTGGTGCTTACGCTTGAGCTACACTAGTGTATAGGCCTAGCTCTGTATACAAAAGCTTTAACCAAATAGCTTCTTGAGTGGCATTGGCTAGCCCTCTATACTCTGCTTCAGTGGATGACAATGCGACTGTTGGTTGCTTCTTGGCTGACCAAGAAATAGGTTTATCACCTGCAAAAGACAAGTATCCTGATGTGCTCCTCCTATCATCCTTGCATCCTGCCCAATCTGCATCTGAATACACTTTAATGTCAATATCTGATGTATAAGGAAAATACAAACCATGGTTCTGAGTTCCCTTCAAATACTTCAAGATCTTCTTTGCAGCCTCTAGGTGAGGTACCCTTGGTTTGTGCATGAATTGACTTAGCACACTAACTCCATATGCTATGTCAATTCTGGTCAAGGTAGCATAATTCAAACTACCTACCATACTTTGATATCCTGTGATGTCTTGGACTTCTTCCCCTTCATGAGCACTTAGCTTCTGGTTGACCTCCATTGGAGTACTTGAGACCTTAGCATCCTGCAGATTAAACTTCTTCAACATGTCTTGTACATACTTCTTCTGAGTGATATATATACCTGAATTAGTATACACCAATTCAAGTCCTAGAAAGTACTTCAATAATCCAAGATCATTGATCTTGAATTCCTTCATCATCTGATCTTTGATTCTTCTGATCCCTTGGACATCATTACCTGTAATGATGATGTCATCAACATAAACACAAAGATAGATTACCTCTGAATTGTTCCTTTTGATAAACAATGAAGTATCTGCTTTGCTCATAGTAAACCCTTGGTCTTGGAGGTATGTTGTCAACCTGTAGATCCATGCCCTAGGTGCCTGCTTCAATCCATACAGAGCCTTCTTCAATTTACAAACATAATTTACCTTCTTGGGATCTTCATAGCCAGGTGGTTGTGACATGTAGACTTCTTCAGATATCCATCCATTCAAGAAAGCATTCTTGACATCTAATTGGTACATGTTCCAATTCTTGGATGCAGCTACACTCACCAATACTCTGATTATTGGCATCTTAGCCACAGGAGAAAATGTCTCCTCATAATCAATGCCTTGGGTTTGTGCAAAACCCTTGGCTACCAACCTAGCTTTGTACCTGTTAATTGTACTATCAAAGTTCCTCTTTAGTTTGTAGATCCATCTGGATCCTATCACCTTCATAGAGTCTTTCTTGGGTACCAAGTCCCATGTGTCACTTTCCTTGAGAGCTTCTATTTCTTCATCCATAGCTCCTTTCCATTCTGGTTTAGTGATTGCCTCTTCATATGAACCTGGTTCTTCATTCAACAAGTCCTTTGCAAGATATACAGAATGCTTAGTTACAAGAGAAGTATCATACCCATATCTAATAGGCTTCTTACTTTCTCTCTGAGATCTCCTTATTGCTTGAGTTGAGGATTCTGGTATATCCTCAAGCTTCTTCATCTTCATCTTGCCTCTGGATTTCCATGCCTTGAATTCTTCAAGATTGATTGTGTCCTCATCTTCTGAACTTGAGTCTTCCTTCTGGATTGGTTCCTCTTTTGAGAGTTTTGGAAACTCCTCTTCCAAATCATAGGGTAGACTAACCTTCCTGCATTCATTCTCATACCATGAGTCATTCTCATCAAAGATGACATCTCTGCTTACCTTGAACCCTTTATTGGTTGGGTTGTAGAATCTGTACCCTTTTTTATTCAAGTCATAACCAATGAAAATACATTTTTCTGCTTTAGGGTCTAGCTTTCCCCTTACCTGTGAGGGAATATGCACATATGCTACACAACCAAAGATTTTGCAATGATCTAATGAAGGTCTCTTACCATGCCAGGCTTCATAAGGTGTCATTCCATCAAGTGACTTTGATGGCAACCTGCTTATGAGATAGGTGGCAGTAGATACACTCTCTGCCCAAAGATAATTTGGCAACTTCTTTTCATTAAGCATAGACCTAGCTGTTTCAACAATAAGCCTGTTCCTTCTCTCAGCTACCCCATTTTGTTCAGGTGAGTACCTTGTAGTTATCTCCCTTTTGATGCCTCTTTCCTACAAGAAATCCTCAAATTCATTTGAGAAGTATTCACCTCCTCCATCTGACCTTAGTTTCTTCAAGCTCCTTCCTGTTTGATTCTCCACTAGTGCAAGATATCTTTTGAAACAATTAAACACTTCATCCTTATGCTTCATAAAGTATAACACAGTCCATCTGCTATAATCATCAATGAAGGACACATAATACCTTGATCCTGAAATGGAGGGATCCTTGCTAGGTCCCCAAACATCTGTGTGTACCAAGTCTAGGTAGTCTTCATGCATAAAACCTTTCCTTGAATAGGGCAACCTGTGAGACTTACCAAACTGACAAGCACCACATTTGTAAATCATGTGTTGCTTGGATACATTAGGTATCCCAAGCACACATTGATCCCTGCACATCTATTTTAAGGTCCTTTCACCTATGTGACCTAACCTCTTGTGCCATATTTCTAATTCTGAAAGTGTTTGATCCTTGTAATTGTATAAAGCAATGTTTTTGGTGTCTTCTAGCTCAAAAGTAAATAATCTACCTGATTTTTCTCCCTTGGCTATCCTCTTGAATCCATGTTTTGAGTCCTCCACATATGCTCCATGTTGAGTGAACCTGACCTGCAAACCTTTCTCCACAATCTGACCAACACTCATTAGGTTTTTGGTAATGGTTGGTACATAAAGTACCCTGCTCAATAGATTCTGATTACCATCACAAGTTTTTACATTTCCAATCTTCACTACAGAATGCTTAGTATCATCACCTATCTGTACTTGATGTTTGCCCTTGGGTTCTTCAAGATCAGAGAGTAGTGCCACATTGCCAGCTACATGATTAGAACACCCTGAATCAATATAAAACAAATGATCATCATTGATACCTGACTTGGAAGTCATATTCATGATCAATAGGGAGTCATCTTGCTCCTCTGTGTAGTTGTTGTAGTCTTTCCTATTTCTGAATCCTCCTTGGTAATTACCATTATGGTTGTTGTTGTAATTGTTGTTGTAGTTATTGTTGTAGCCATTGTAGCCTTGGTGTTGGTTAAACCTTCCTCTGCCTTGAGAGTATCCACCTCTTTGATAGCTTCTTCCTCTCTGATTTTTGTAGTTTCTGTAGCACTCATCTGTGGTGTGGTTAGACAGTCCACAAATATTGCATGGTGATGAATTGTAGGGTCTCCCCCTACCTTGCTTACCTCCTCTGCCCCTACCTCTTGAAGATCTACCTCTCCCTGCATAGTTTGCTTGCGAGTTAGAACCTTCATCATCTTGCTTTTTACCTTTACCTTTGTCTTTAACCTTTTTATCAGTATATAGGGCAGAAGGAGTGTTACCTTTAGATGTATCTCCAACCTTTGTAAACTTTGCTTCATGTGTGAATAGTTGGCCCATCAGAGTTGTGAGATCTGGAGTATGCATGTCCATGTAGAGATCCATTGCAGTGGTGAAGCTTTCCCACTTATCATCTGCCTTTAGTCCATTTGTCACTTGCCTTACTATTTGTTCCTCTTCAATCTCCTCTCCAATGCTTGCTAATTGATCTTCCACATCCTTGATCTTGGTCACGAATTCTGAGACTGATTGCTTTGGTTGCTTCCTAAGGGTTGTGAATTCAATCCACAATTGATTCTTCCTGACCCTTGTGTTAGATGAAAAGTATGATGACAAGGTTTCCCAAGTTTCTTGGGAAGTCTTGCAATTCCTTATGTGAGGTAAAAGGAAATCAGATATAGAGTTAAGAAGATAAGACCTTGCCAATGCATCTTTTGCACACCATGTATTGAGCCTTTCTTGTTCTTCCTTGGTGGGTAGACCTCTTGATTTGAATGAGGGCAATTCCTCATCTCCTGAGATGAATCCAAATAGACTTCTCCCTTGTAGATAGGTCTTCATCCTCAGAGACCAAGCTTGATAATTGTTCTTGTCCAATTTATCAATGAATGAGGGAAAACCATCTCCCATGTTACCTTATTTGCTCTGATACCACTGTTGGGAAAGATGGATGGATCCTCCAGAAGATTGAGTTGGTGCTGCTAATCCTGCTTGGCACCAGCCCTCAATGACTCCAGATATGATTAGTAGACACCCTTAGCCTCCAAATGACACCAAGAAGTACTATATGTACTTTGGAAATGATTTGGGTAATGACTTGATCAAAACAGATAAGTTTGTGAATCACAAAACTTCAAAAACTTCTATTTTGGGTGTTGATACCTGTTCAGTCTTTCACTCAATATGACCAGTACACTTACAATTGGCAAAATTCCTTCTAGAGGTATTCTATTAGCTTAGTAAGCTACCATTTGCAAGTGGAATCATTCAAAATGATAAACTATACTGTGAGAAATCACTTTAGCAAATTTATGGACACCCACGACTTTTTAGGAAGTATGCAGACAAATACCAGTGAGCACTTCGACGCCGATTTCTCGCGATTGGCTGAATCAATTTGCTTCACACTTTGTAGGCTTGTAGTATGCTTTTAGCTGAATCCAACAAGCTTTGAATCACTTGATTTGGAATAGTAGGCACTGAGATATGCCTCTTTGAAGTTGACAGAGTTGAAGTAGTGCACTCAGAGAAAGTAGAGTAGATAGATGTAAATGTTTGTATTAATTCACATTGATGTACATTCCCATTGGCATGATCAACATTGCCACATGGTACTCAGAGGTGTAGGCTATGGAGAATGCCTCACACTCTCAATGATCAGTAGTGTAAGCCTCGGGAATTGAGCTGAAAAGTGAGCTAAGCTACCCGCGACTTTTGACTTGCATCTTTTATAGGAATGAGTTCAAAATTCAAGTTTGAATTTAAATCAAACTCCTAGAATCTTTCACCTAAAAGGTAATGAGATATTCTCTCAATCAATCAACAACTTTTCCACGACTCTAATCAAGTAGGTGTGTACATAAAATGCCAAGTCTTGTAGACTTTTACAAGGAGTAAAATGGTAAGAACTTATAAGCATAAGTTCCTATGGTTCTTCCTTCAAGTGATGTCTTCATGAAATAATCCAAGCCAAATTGTGAAGGCTTGAAATGCACCAACATTTTTGTAGCTCCAGTTTGTGCAAGCCAAGGAGTCCTTGAGCTTGAGGAGCATTAGAAGTAGTAGCCTACCAGTTTTCATAATTTTTAGACTCCGTTTGAGCCTCCAAATAGGCACTAGAACCTAATTTTTAACTAGGCCGGACACTAGGTCTGGACATGGCCAAAACCTAGTCAAAAACTATAAATAGAGCTAGAGAGCTCATTTTTGGGGTAGCTTGTATTTGATTTGAACTTGTATGAGCTTTTTGAAAGTAATCTAAAGAACTCCATTGCTTCTCACTCTTTGTCTTGCCTTGTGTGCGCGTGTGTGTGTGTATGTGTGTGCATGTTACTGTGCTTCTCACTCACGCACTTGTGCCTTCACTTGCTCGAGGTCATCATACCATCCTCATGTCTTCCCGGATTGACATTAAAGGAGGTGCTACTCATCACTGAGCTACAGTGAGGTATAGGGAGCAGACGGGAAGTATGGCTCATGGGATGGGGGTACTTGTAATGAGGGATAAGTTGGGAAACAAAGGATACCTTTTGTTGGTGGGGGTTCCAACCACACTCGGAATTATGGGGTGGCCAATTATGGGCTCAGAGGACAAAAAGGGTAAAGTGTACAGGGGATTTGTGATGGAAGAGAAAAGGGTGCCTTGTGAGGTTGGCTCACAAAAGGAGAAGGATGTGGATGAGGTTGGGTTGTAGGTGAAGGGAGATGTGATGACTGCGGTTTCTTCAAGGGTGGGAGGTGGTGGTGGTGGTGGAGAAGGGGGGGATGGGGGGTGCGGGGGTGAGATGGGTGATGTTTGAACAAAAGTTTCAGTAGTGAGGTCAATGGTGGTGGTGGGGGTAGTTGTGGTTTTGATGGTTATTTCTGGTTCTGTGATGGGTATTCTTCAATTCTTACCTGCGCGTGGTAATGTGTCGACTCTGTGTTCATCATACCTCACGGACTGGCGAACTGCTGTGTGGATAGCCTCCGAAACTCCTAAGGATTCTAACACTAATTTGAGGGTGTTAATAAAATTTTGATCCACTCCCTCATTTGCCAGCATTTCTTCCATCAAGGCTTGGCCTGATGCAAGGGAGAGTTGGTGCCTTTCTTGCACTGCTTTGATCGTATCGTATAACCTTTGTAGTTGAGTTGTGTATGCTGGAGCACCTACAAGTTCTGGCACTTCTTGCTGCTCATCTTGATGCCCATGGTCATATTCCTCCTCATCCTCCTCATACTCTTCATCTTCATCGTCCTCTTCATCCATTTCAACTGTGGTAACAGGTACTTGAGAGGTTGTTGCCTGTGGTTGAACATCCCCCACTTGTTGTTCCTCTTTTGCCTTGAGATCTACATCTCATAACAACTGTTCGAAGTCTTCATTCGTGAGTTCTTCCAAGGTTGCTCCACTGGGAAATTCAAGATCGGTCAGGATGGGAGGAAATATCAAATTAGGGCCATCGGTGCTACATCTTGGAAGTTGTAGTGTGAATGGCCGAACCCTTCGGGGTGGTGGAGTAACGTCCAGTGTTAGGGTGGCTCCACGTGGTTGAGAATGAGCACAAGGTACTTGGACAGTTCCTCTCATCTTCTTGGAAGGGGGTCCAGTGGATGTCCGGCCTCTAAACTACTATAATCGATTCCACATCAGGGCTCATTGAATAGGGATGTCATGAGCCAAACACCTATAAATGATTCTAGTTAGAGAACAACATCCATATAGAACGTGCTTCCATGGCCATCGTTTGTGGCCTAGGTGTATCTGATCAATTATCCAGTGGGGTAGGTTGATGGTGAGAATCTGTGTTTCTACTAGATACAAACTAAACCATATCTTCTTGGGCGGCATGGTGAATCTATCCTAGACGGGAAAAGCAAAGTGTTGCATGCGCATTCGAAGGTGTATTGAAATATTGGGCATCATGGCCACCATGTCCTTGAGCTTGGTGAGGCTCCAATTCTTCATGTATTCAGGCACTAGGGTCTTCTCTCTGTTGGAATATGCATTCCTCGCATATATACAGCCTCTCTCACTAAGTTGTTTGATAACCTAAATCTCTTGAGCTCATTTCCCCTTGTTAGAGATGGAAGCACAAATGATCTTGTACCTTTTGGGTGCTTGCTTGGAGTCAAGGTATTGATGAGATAGAAGCATCGCATGAAGTCAGGCTTTGGGAGCCGAACACTAAAGTATGCATCCAATCCTGCCTTCTCCCATATGGGACGTAGGCCTTCTGCATTTTTTAACTTTTCGAATTCCCTTGTAAAAAAGTGGTATTTACCTTGCTTCTCACTGAAGTCCAACTCTGACTCCCATAGGTATGATCCCTCTCCCAAGGGTCTTGCGACTTCACTAAACCAATGGGAAGCCTTTCCTACAGGCATGGTATGGCCACTTGGGGGGTCTGCAATTCGTATGATTTGTATGGTCTGCAACTCTTCCGGTCTTTCATTTGTCTCCGACATGATTGGTAAACTCTCTAAATCAACCACTTGTTGGCTCGTACCTGCTTGGGAGCTGGTTCCTATTGTGTTAGCCATGTTGAGGAAATTGCGGCCGGTTCTGTGACAATATACAAATCAATGTTAACATTGCAAATGGACACAAAATGATGTTGTGTCCCTGTTACAACATTAACTTAATGAATTTCGATGTGGTTATTGGGTTAGTGGCTTAGTGAGTGCTCGCGTCATTGTGAGTGTGAAGTGTGGTTAGCACATGCAGGGTTCCTATGTGCTAGTCAGGGTGGTAGAGTGGAGTGTGGATACAATTAGTATGCGGAGATGACTTTACAATGGGATCCGGTGGTTTATTACAAGTTTTGGGCTGCCAAACACAATGGATGGCTTTTATTTCTGGTTTTGTGGAGACTCTAAAGGGCTTTGTCAGAAGGTCTACTTGAAAATGAGGCTTTTTAGGGACCCATTTACAAGTGATTCTACCCGTGCTCAAAGAAGAATAGGTGTTTTTGTGTGTCAAATGAGAGTGGGACTCAGTTTTTCATGTGAGTGAATTTTTGTTGTACATGGTGTGTTTTATGTGTAGCTTTTTGAGCCCGCAAGCAAGCCTTGGGCACCCAAATTCATCTTGGTTGCGGGTCAGCCTTCATCAACCTCTTGGGTACCCAGATAGACTTTACTTTCTTAGAAGAATTAGTGTCCTATAGTTGATCACTAATATGAAGTTGACCCAGTGGTTGTGACTAGACCGCAACAGGATGCTCGCCTTTCCACACCCACTCTTGTTTTGGTGGTTGAGACACCGTGCTTCGTACTTTCTTTTGGCTTTGAGCATAGGTCATCTGCTTCTTATGCATTTGATGTGCCTTCGGTTGTCGTATCCTTTGATGTGCGGTTTGAGCTCTAGTAACCACTTGCACTGGTGTAGTGGAAGTTACACTCCCTGAAGACTCTACAACTAACCCAATAACGTTAATAGGAGTGATTTTTGGCATGTTATTGGGGTTCTTTGGGCAGTCTCGTAAGAGATGCTCTTTTTCGCAATCTTGACAAAAGCCTTGAATAGTCACAAATTGACTTTGTGTAGGTGCAGGCATAGGGCAATCACGAATGAGGTGATCTCCCTGACATCTATAGCATGGTCCTCTTAGAAATGGGGGTCTTGTCTGCCTAGGTTGAGGTCTGGGGTTAGGATTTGTGTACATGACATTAGCATAATCTAGCTCCCAACTAGGTTCACTTGGGTCTTCATAATAGTATGACTCGTTATGCCCAGGTGACTGCATGTAGTAAGCATGCGGGCTATCAATGTGAGTAGAGTCAAAACTATGATCACTAGGGTCACATTTTGAAAGTAATGGGGTTACTAGAACTATGGCTCTATTCAAATTCTCTTTTGCCGCTACATACTTTACTAGAATTACATTGGCTTGGGTTGGAGTTTGCTGAGCTAGCATAGGCTGAGGCCTTTGCTAAGCTTGATATTGTGGTTGGTAAGGTTGTTGAGGCCTAGCATATTTTTGTGGTGGGTACTGGTTCTGATATCTGCCATGTTGTGGATGTGGCTGTTGGTAAGGTTGCCTAACTGCTTGCTTATTGTATGGGCAATCTTGCACGGTGTGATTGGTGTATGTCCATTCTATGGTGTAGTATTGACTGCTAGGGTTCACTTGGGGTTGAGCCATAATGGGACATACATTTGCCATATGGTCACCTCCACAAGTATAACATCTTTTCACTAGGGCAAACCCTGGTATTTGTTTGCTTGAGACTCCTAACTTATGAGCTACTTTCTTAGCGAGTTCCTCAATAGATGTGGATTGTATGGAAGTGAGGCTAGTAGAAGTATCTGAATCTTTGTAGATTTTTGAAAGTTCTAATTACTCCCCTAGGTTATCTTCAATGTCAATGCACATGCATACACACTCTTCTATGGTCCTAGGGTCATTCAGATAAACATAAGATCTCAGTTTAGCACTTAGCAATCCATCTAGGAATAAAGCCACTTGTTTGGCTGTGTGGGTAACTTAGGGACATAACATCTCTCTAGGTATTTCCAAAACCTTCTTCTTGCCAGTCTAATATACAAGCCGGCGGAAAAAAACCTCCTAAAGAGGGAAAAAAGTGCCCCGGCAGTCCTAGAGTGTTCACACACATCACTACCTAAATATATCAACAGTCCAATGAGGGTCTCCTACCATTCTATGCCTCATTGGATGCCATTTCATCCAAGGATTTGGATGGGAGCCTGTTAATGCGGTTGTGGAAACAGCCTTAGCCCATAGTTAATTTGATAGTTTTTGTTCATTCAACATTGATCTTGTAGCTTCTACTATCAATCTATTCCTCCTCTCTACTACTCCATTTAGTTCAGGAGTGTATCTAGTTGTGACCTCTCTTTTTATACCTTTTTCCTATAAGAATGAATCAAATTCATGTGAAAAATACTCATCATATCCATTAGATCTGATCCTCTAATTGTCCATCTACTGTAATCATCTATAGATGAAATGTAGTACCTTGAACTTGAGACTAATGGCTCTCTGCTAGGACCCCACACATCAGTGTGCACAAGCTCCAAGTATTCTACATACATGTACCCTTTTCTGTTGAATGGTTGCTTGTGAGAATTGCCAAATGGGCATGCTCCACATTTGTATATCAATTGTTGCTTGGAGACATTTGGAATGCCAAGCACACTATGATCCCTACATATTTAATTTAGTGTTCTTTCACCAATATGACCTAGCCTTTTATGCCATATCTCTAGTTTAGATAGGATTTGATCTTTGTAATTGATGAGTGCAATGTTTCTGGTATCTTTAACCTCAAATGTAAAGAGTCTACCAGATTTCTCCCCTATTACAATCCTCTTGAAGCCTTGTTGAGGGTCTTCCACATATGCTCCATGCCTTATGAATCTGGCTTGTAAGCCTTTCTCAACAATATGCCCAACACTGATTAGGTTTTCTGTTATGGTTGGCACATAAAAAGCCTTACTTATGAGGTTCATGTTACCATCAGAAGCCTTCACATTTCAAATTTTCTTAACATAGTGTCTAGTGTCAACACCTGTCTGCACTTCGTGCTTCCCTTTAGGTTCTTCAAGATTAGATAGCAATGCTACATTTCCAGCAGCATGATTGGAACAACCAGAATCAATATAGAAAATGTGTTCATCAACTTTACTGTGCTTGGATGTCATGTTCATGATTAGTTATGAATCCTCTTGGTCTTCTATGTAGTTGTTATATTCTCTTCTACCTTTGAAGCCTCCTTGGTAGTAGTTGTTGTAGCCTTGATTGTAGATGTGATGGTAATTAATTCCACCATTGTTGAGCCCACCTCTATATTTTTCCATAGCCCCCTCTATGGAAGCTACTTCCCCTCTGATTCCTTGTGTTCTTGAAGCATTCTTCTATCATGTGATTGGTTAGGCCATAAATGTTGCAAGGTGAAGTGTTGTAAGATCTCTCCCTGCCTTTCTTTCCTCCTCAGCCCCTTCCTCTAGTACCTCTTCTTCTACCTTTGAATTGTTGGAACAAGTCCATGGCAAGTCCAAGTGATGTCTTGGGTCATCAAAAAGATTAGAAATTTAAAGGAAATGTAAACTCCTTGTAGAGTTCACTTGTGAACTACCTCTTGTAATTTTTGAAGACTTTACTTGATGTAAAAGTAAAGGAATCTTAATAGTTGAGTCCACTTCATGAAAAAGAAAAGAAAAGCCACATATTTTGATTAGGTGAGTAGGAGAATCAATCACCAAAAGATTGGAGAGTGATTTTAGTCAAGATTCAAACTCAAATCTTGCCTCCAAAGATGACAATAAATACATGGCTCTTTAGTTGCATTTAGAAGACCTCCAGGAGCTGAGCTTTATGCCATATCAAAGAGTGTTTTCAAGGCAAACATATGTATCAGTAACTCAATTGTATTTTACAATCAATATACTTTCATTTTCATGATAATTTGAGTTTATATTTTCATGCTCTTGTGAAGTGTACGTTCACTGCCATATATCTCCGTTTTCTCAGTCAGATTGGAGAGATGATTTCTCTCAGCTTGGTGCATCCTTTTTAGTGATTCAACTTGGTAAAGTTAACTCTCTATGTCTACTTCATGATAATTTGAGTTTATATTTTCATGCTCTTGTCAAGTGTATTGTTCACTGCCATATATCTCCGTTTTCTCAGTCAGATTGGAGAGATGATTTCTCTCAGCTTGGTGCATCCTTCTCAGTGATTCAACTTGGTAAAGTTAACTCTTTATGTCTATTGTATAATCACAAATTTTCATTGCAATTGGATATTTCGATCGTCAGCTATGTTCATTTGAAGTCGACTGTATCACTTCATTTTCTACTTCTCTGTGAGCACCACTCTCAGAATAGTCATTTTCTCATATTTGTTTCTTCGTGTGTCTTCACTATTTTCCATGATTCAAAGCTTGCTACAATCCGCATATTGTCTTGTATATGCCTACAAAATCTTGAATCTACTCCAACATATATGTTTTGGTACAAATTTTTGAGAGTGATCTTCCAAGGTACATAGGGTGTGTAATACATCCTTTGGCAAGCTAAAAGGGCCCCCTACATATCCGCAGAGTTCATTTGGCTGGTGTAGTGCAAAGTTTTTGCAGCACCACTTCATCTTCATCAACCACAAATCCATCTCTTCACAGCGGTATCAGAGCAAGGTTGGACAACATGGTAGATGGATTTCCTTCATCAATGAAAAATTGGATAGCGGTAACTACTCAGCCTGGTCATTAAGGATGGAAGCGTATCTTCAAGGAAGGAATTTATATGGTTATATAGCTGGAGATGAAGTTATGCCAAGTTTCAGGAACAAAGGTCAACCAACACAAGAAAAGCAAGAAAGATTGAGCACATGGTGCTCCAAGGATGCACTTGCAAGATCTTATCTCCTCAACTCTATCCCACATTTTTTGTTGCCTCACATTAGAAGGTGTAAAACATCTCAGGAAAGGTGGAATGCACTTGAAGCCTTCTTCTCTTCAAGTACAAAGGCAAGGAAGCATCAACTATGGCTAGACTTCACAACTCTCAAGAAATCTCCCAAACAAAATGTGATTGATTTTATCACAAAGCTCAAGGGCATAGCAGATCATTTGGGAAGCATTGGAGAGGTAATGGATGAAGAAAAAATTGTAAGGCAAGTCATCAATGGCTTGAAGGTAGATGACAAGTGGGAAGCATTCACCACAGCTATGGATCTATACATGGATATGCATGTACCAGATTTCAACACACTCATAGGACAACTAATTACTCAAGCAGCCATGCTTATGAAGAATGGAGAAAGCTACAAAGGTAATCAATCTTCAGCTTTGTATATTGATAAAAGAAAGTCCAAAGAAAACAAAGGAATAGGAAAGAAAGTGGATGATGAAGTAGGTACACATCAAGCTAACTATGCAGGTAGAGGAAGACATGGTAGAGGTAGAGGCACAGGAGGAAGACAAGGCAGGGGGAGATCCCAAGTCTCTAATTCATGCTCTATTTGTGGATTAACTAATCATACAACTAAAAATTGCTTTAGGAATTCCAGGAAACAAAGAGAGAGAGGCTACAATTGAGGAAGTTTTGGCTACTCAAGAGGAAAGTTCAATAATTACCATGGCACCCACATTAATTACAACCATTCAAACTATCAAGGAGGCAATAGAGGAAGAAGAGACTTCAATAACTACACACAAGACTCAAATCAAGAGGACTCATTGCTAATCATGAATATGGTCATGCCACAAGGTAAATCAGATGAGCATGTTTTCTGCATAGATTCAAGTTGTTCCAATCATGTGGCAGGAAATGTGGCCCTCCTATCATATTTAGAAGATCCAAGGAACAAGCGTGACGTACAAACAGGAGATGATACAAGACACCTTGTGGAGAAAATAGGAAATGTCAAAGCACCTGATGGAAACATCACCTACTCAGTAAGGTACTCTATGTCCCTACCATTACAAAGAATTTGATAAGTTTCAGACAGATAGTAGAGAAAGGGTTGCAAGTCATGTTTACAAAAGTAGGAGCATTTGTTGAAGATCCAAGTCAAGGATTCAAGAGAATTGCAAAATGTGAAAATATAGGTAGATTGTTCATATTTGAATTACAAGACACTAGAAACATTGCTCTCTTTAATTATGGTAGTCAGACACTCACATAATTGGAAGTATGGCACAAAAGGTTAGCACATCTTGGTGAAAGGTCATTAAAGAAAATTGGCAGGGACCAAAGTGTACTTGGACTCCCTGTGTACTCGAGCCACAATGACTCAAGGACTTGTACCAATGAGACTATACCTCGATTGCCATACAAGTGCATATAGTGGAGTTCTTTTCACACATTTAAATGTCAATCCTAAGGAGGGACTTACCAAGTGTATGAAGACATGTGCACACGTGATAGAAAATGAAGTGGGTTAACTATCCACACAAGAGAAAAGACTAATACTACCCACACCTACTGAAATACTGAAAGTGTTGCCGCAAGCCTCTTTTCAGCAGTTTTGGTATTTTGAGGTTTTCTCCCAGTCCAGAACTCCGAACATAGACAATAGGGTACTCATTTCGAAGCTCTCGACGAGACGAATCCAACGGTGGTGGTTTCACTCAATTCTGACCACTCTGCTTCAAGTTATGGCAGAAACAGTGAATTACGGGAGTCACAAACACCCGCGCTTTTGCTTCTCCTAGCTTACGCATGCACTACAGCAGCTCAAAACAAGGGGGAAGGGGTAGACAACAGTCCTACACTTGCATTTCAAGCATCACACACACATACAAGAGCAAAATGAAGATCAAAATCAGCAAGAAAGAGGCAAACTCGAAAATTCAGAAGTGCTCCTTCTTCACAATGACAAGAAGTCCTTTACAATGAGTCACTTTTGACTTATATACTAGTGCCCTAAGTTTGGTCCTTTCACACAAGAGACTGGCACTTTATTCCCTAAAAGACTAATTTCCTACTATTGTACATGGGTTAATCACTAATCTTCTACGGGGATGCATCTAGAGGACTCCTCTAGTGCATTTACAACGGAAATTATATACAAAAGTGGTTATGATACAAGAGTTGTGTGTCCAAATCGGAAAAATTTTGGGGCCCGTCCTTTTTCTCTGCTTTTTGCGCTCTTTAGCTCTGCAACACTCTCCCCCTCTTCGTCTCTGTCGTCCCTTGACAGACTTTGCTTCGCGAACGCGTCCCGTGGGTAGTGTTGCCTGAATCTTGATCTTGCATTACGTTTTAAAGGCGCTTCAGCTTTTCTCCGCACGCTCCCCTTGGTCAGTATTGTCTGCAATTAAACAGACATGCAGATTCGATGGCCTTCTTGATTCGAGCTCTACAACTCGAGAGCCTGATGTAGTTGTTAGCCTGTTGACTTGGGTTGCCACGCACGCCACCAGTGACTAGGAATGTGCTGTTCTTAGTCACCCTCTTCAACTTTTCAGCCTCTACCCCTTTCTAACTTTTGGTCCTACTCTGATGTTTGAAAAGTCCACTACTCGGGACCCTGGGGTTTAGCGTTGTAGCCTGGTGCGTGCCCCTGCGGGGCTCTGTGCAGAGGTGGGTGTTGCGCCCCTGCGGGGCTTCCTGCAGAGATATGTTCTTTTTCGTTCTTAATGAATTGTTCTGGACTTTGATTTTCTTCTTCTTTTCTTTTTGCTTGATTGTCCCTCTACACGTCCCTCCTCTTGAACTCTGTCATCCTCGACAGGCTTTCTGTGGCGACGCGTGTATGTTTGAATGGCCGTTTGCTCCCGTTGGTTTAGCAGATTTGCATGACATATCATGAATTCCTTCCATTGCTTTAACTTCACTCCGTCTTCTGGCGCCTGTCGATGATCAGCAAAGAAGCTTGTTTCATAGGCTACCAGCCTTGCATTTAAATTAGAAGTCATTTTTACAAAAATCTCTGAATCCATTTCAAAGAAGCCGGTAAAGAATGCTTCTTCGAAAGTCTGCATGTATGTCGATGGCAAAAACATAAGGCGAGAATAGTATGCCATAATGGTGAGTCGGCTCGGGATGGTTGATAAATAAAAAATGAGAGCTTCCGACCCTTGCGTAATGCCAATGAAATTCAAAAATGTATACTTCGCGTGCTGGAACACCTTCAACACTGTAATGAGCATGCTAAATATTTTATTTGTCATCTTGACTGCTAAGTCCGGCACTGTAGCATATTTTGCAATCCAGAATTCCATTGTCTTTACCATATATTCTTCGGTAGGTAGGTAATTATGTGGCGGACTAGGTAGTAACGGATAATTTAGCCACTGATTATTGATGGTGCCTTGACGCTGTGCTTCCCAAAATTGCGTCCAAGAGCGTCTGCGGGGTACAGGACAAAAAGAGGGATTCACCTGAAGCGCATAGGGTGATGCTTCCCACTGTACCCGCAATGTTGGATTCTTGTCCAAAATTTTTCTTCGCCATATGGGATCCGCCTTGTCAAATTCCTCTTGAGTGTACTTGAAAGTGTCATGCTGGAATTGAAGGTTGTGGTCCGGATCTTTATTCGTGGTAGTCTTTATATACATCCGTGTCTGTTCTTTAAGTAGACCATATGGTACATTGAATGGCTTCAAAATTTGATCTAGCTGTTTGTTGTCTATTCGAGCTTCTTTCATGATTTGTATTATTTGATCTTCAAAATCAGCAGTGAGCTGGGACACCAATAATGCCCGTTCTGGTCTGCTCAGTTTTGCAATGTCTCGTGTGTTAAGTTCTAATGGAACCTCCTTTTCCGCCCTTATTGGTGAATGATACAAGGGGGGAGAGAGAGGACGTACCTCTTCCTCCACAGTAGCCGTAGTATTTGGAGGAACTACTGGTGTCCCTTGTTTCTCTGTTAGCTCAATCTGCTCTTGCAGCCGTTTGATGATATCATCTTTATTCTTGAGCTCTTCTTTAGCCTTGGTAAGCTTTTCTTGATGTTTGATTAATTCCTGTGCAACTATGTTCATGTGATCTGTGTCTTCTTTGCACTGTCGGAAATAATCTTTCTCGGCTTTTTTCCATTTCTTTCGTAGAGCTGCCGTATCATTCATGTATCTTTGTTCCCATTCTGTGATGGTCTCTTGCTCCTGTTTTAGCTGATCTGCTAGCTTGGTCAACTTTTCTTCCATGTCTTTTATATCCTCAGTTGATTTGTCAGTATCTTGCGGTGGTTGATCACTAAGGAGAGCTGTCATTAGCTCCTTGTTCCTGTCCCTTAGGTGGTCTGCTTCTTCCATGCTCACCTTGAGCTGTGATTCGAGTACCTTGCTACGTGCATGGATCCTCGTTTTCTCTTTTTCCGTCATGTCTATTTTCTTTGTGAGCTCCAAAACTTGCTCTTTTAGTTGGGCATTCTCCTTTTCTAATGTTATGCATTGTGTTTTGGTTGTTTTTATTTCTTCCTGTTTCTTCAACACTTGAGCTTCTGCTTTAGATAATTTCTTTGCCAGAATCATACCTTCCTTTTGAAGCTCCTGCTTATCGAGCATGGCTTGGTCGAAATCTTCATCAGCATCAAGCATCAGCTGTTGAGTGTCTAGTGCCGTGCGAATCATATCCTGCACCACAGGCTTGAGCTGAGCTATATCCACGTTGAGCCATGTCTTTGGTATGTCTGGTGTTTCTCCTGTATGTACATCTCGTCCTTTTGCTACGTGGATCAGTTCTTTATGTGGTTGTCGGACCTGTAGATGTACTTGCAATTCTGCTTCATCTTCTATGACTTTACGAACTTTCGTGGCACTCCCTTGAAAGGTGACATCCAGTGGGGACGGTTCTGCCACAATCCGTAGTGGGGTGAAGGGTTCTTCGTCTTCTTTTTCCTCTTCCTGAGGCTTGTCCTCTAATATCATTGTATGCACTTCAGCCTCAGATTTGTCCTCCTTTGTGTGGGTGATGGAGGCCTCCTTTGGTTGAATGGGGTGTTGTTTTTCTTCTGCCTTGTCTGTGTTTGGATTTTGGTCTACCAGTGGTGGTTGACTTCTTTCTTTGTTGTCAGCTTGGGCTTCATCATAGTTTACTTCATTTAATTCGGCCCACTGGCCATCATCCTTCGATTCACTTGGAATGTCTACATCCAATAATGATGTAGTTTGCTTCTCTTGGTCGTCGGATCCTGAACTTGAATTGTCTAGCCCAATCTCCCGATATCTGTGTACCTTAGTGAGTTTTCCTTTTGGCTTTTGAGCTTTTGCTGACTGTTGATAGTGATGACCCTGCACTGGTAGATTGATTTGTCCTTCTGTATATTTATGAGTCGCCTCCAGTGCTTGGGTTAGTTCTTCTTCCGTAATTTTTCTGGGTCCTTGAGTTGTGGATGTAGGCAACACATGTACTCTCTTTGTTTGTGGTGCTTCTTCATCTTGTTGTAGGACTTCTCTAGGCCGTTTTGTACCTCGCACCGTTCCTCTCATCCGGGGTTGCGAACTTGTTTCTGCTTCTTCTACTTGCTTGCTCCCTTTCTTTTGTTTCGGTACAGTAGCATTCTTGACAAATTGAGCCAACTCCATTGAAGATGGCATCTCCTTCAAGTGCTCGCGCATGCGCTATGCGTGGTAGATCATAATCGTGAGGGCAGTGGTTCCATTAAGGAATTTTTTATTTTCCCATTTCTTCTTTGCCTCGAACAATCTTTCTTGCACATATGGGGTAAGATTTGCCTGGTTTCCGATCTGTTTAATGGCATGAGACAATAATTGCACAATAATCTTTTGAGGAGCCGTGTATCTGTTCATACTCGGGAAGCAGAAATGTTGATGAATCAACCTGACTTCTTCTTCAATATCCACCCTATTAATGTCGACGAAAGTCCTAGTTTTTGCTCCACGAATTTCTTCTTTGACCGTGTTGACACCATCTTTTTCCCATTCAAATGCTTCTTTGATTAATTCGTGGGAGAACTGAATAACTACCCATTCTCCATTCTTATCCATCACATTGGCTTCTGGCACCAATGGATCATGTAGTGCTGGTCTTAGAGTGTTCATGACTTGGGTACAGCGTTGGAAGTCCGGCTTGTAGATAGGTAGCTTAAAATATTTATGAACTCCTGCTTTCTTCATGATGTCGATGGTAGATGGCATTTCATGTAAAACTTTGAAGTCCTGGGACATAATCGGAAAATGGTGATCCGTGTCCATGATCTTGATGTTGGCCAAGAAAAGATACTCTTCTACCGGCTGCTCGTCTTTGAACCAATGGCCTTTTGCTTTTGTAAGACATTGGGGAGGAAATTCTTGGACCTCCTCTTGGATTGTAGCTTCAGAGTCTTCAGAAGCCATCTGCACTTACAAAGAAAAGTGCATTAGCTTGAAAAGCTTTCAGGAGACCATACATTGTGTTGTTTTGATTATGGTAGCGCGTCACTCCGTTCCCCATTATTGCAAAAGTGGGATTTCTTACCGCCTCTTTTTATATATTTTTCTTCTGAAATAAGACAATCGTTAGCATAGCTGAAGCGTAGTTTATGTACATAGTATGTCCATTCCTATCAGTTTAAAGCTAAGATCTAGTCTCACTTGGAGATCGTGCACTACTAGTTTGATAATGTACATCTTGTGCCGAATGCGTGGCCTTGTATTGCGGCCCTATCATGCTTACTTGAGGTGCATCAGACACAACATGAGTGCAATAGGGTGTTTTATCTCCTCGATCATCTGCTTGTTGTGGTAGCTTTGGTTTCCAGACCCATTTTGAGAACACTAAGAGAGGTCGCTGGGTTTTCTCGATTCGTGCAGCTGCTCGTGTTCTATTTGCCTTATCCATTGTCTGAGTGAATTTGGCATTGCCTTGAGATCTTCTCTGATGATTCTTATGTGTTTTTGACTCTTGCCTTGTCTGCTGTGACCTTTCCTCCTTTGTCCTTACATTCTGTTGAGCTGCTTGTATGACCTTTTTGGGAATCCATATCTGATGTCGAGATCTTTGAGCTTCAAGCAGTGGCTTGGCAATCCATACTTGTACTGGTTCTGTTCATCTGTAGTTCTTCTTAGCAGGTTTGGTGATGCTTGTTTCCTTCTTCAAAGCGCTTGTGGACGTTTCTTGACTCTGTATTTGATCTTTGCGTACCCACATATATTTGGGTGGTTGTCGGTTTGAGTATCTGCTTATTGGTTTCCAATAGTGCGATCTTTGGATGCTTTGAGCCTGTTTAGGAGAGAGCGTCTCCTCGTTGGTTGGCTGATCCTCAATTACATTGGATAACTTCGACGCTATAGGGGATGTCGCAAAGATTAAAGTTTCAGCTTCGATGCATTTGCTTTCTGAGTGTTGAGCACAGTTGCTACTATCTTCCGTCGCTTCTTGAACTTCCTCTGATCTTGGTATTGACATGGTTTGGTTACATGGTTTCTCTTCAAGCACGCTGAAAATCTCCTTATGCCCTATCGTGGCTGAAATATATCCTTGAGCCAGATGGATACATGCTTCTGTTTCAATGATCCAGTCTTGTCCTAGAATGAAGTCTTCTATTAAATCGTCATCCTCACATACTAAAACTCTTTGTTCCATGGAGGAATTTCCTAGGTGGAGAGACACATTCGTTGTACCAATGCAGTCTAGGGTGTGACCTCCAATTCCTATTAGTTTGGCTTTTGTGGGATTCAATTCTAATTGCAGCTCGTCTGCTATTCTCTTTCGCATGCAGCTAAGGCTTGCTCCTGAGTCTATCAACGTGTCTATCAATTTATACTCTGTTTTGCCAATCCCTAGGTTTAGGTAAGGTTGTGTTTTACACATACCCGTTGATTCTTGATTTTTGACGTGATAGTTTGCCATAGGGATGGGCTCTTCTCCTTGGAGATAGCGTTCATCTCTTTGCCTGATCCACTCCTTGCGTTTTCTAATGCGTTCTAGTGCTTCTTGTCGGGCTTCCTCTCGAATTCGTTCTTCTTCCTTTTTTCTATTTTGAGCACCTAACAGTCGCGCTAACATTTGATCAGTCAATGGCTCCATGAATCGCTTTACTCGGCATCCACTGATGTAATTTGGAAGAATGTCTCCGTCTAGTGTGGCGAGATTGACTGCACCACTAGTAGAGATTTGATGTATAATCAAAGGTCCATATCCGCGTTTCTGTAGTTTCTTTGCATGTTGTTTTAGGGTATATACTAGGACTAAGTCGCCTTCTTTGAGTCCCTTATCTTTTATATGTGAGTCATAGTATGCCTTTTGTCTCCGTTTAGCGGCATAGATGCCTGCTACAGCTTGCAATCTCGTCTCGTGCAGCTTTTCAATTTGATCTAATTGCTGAGACAATTCGTGACCGTTCCACTCATATTGTTGTGCCACTTTCGATGTAGGTACTAAGAAGTCAATTGGCAAGATTGCATTTTGCCCATACACTAGATTAAAAGGTGTGGTTCCAATGGCCGTTTTATATGCCACCCGGAAGGCCCAAATTGCGTGATGCAATTGTTTGTCCCAATCTGACCTTCCATTATTGACAATCTTTGTCAATACCGTGCATAGTACCTTGTTGGAACTTTCAGCTTGTCCGTTAGCTTGAGGATGGTATGGGGCTGATTTTTTATGAATCACTAAAAAGTCATTCATTAGCGATTCAATGACTTCGTTTAGGAAATGCGTTCCTCGATCACTCACTATCTCAATCGGTAGTCCAAAGCGTGTGAAAATGTGCTCAAAGAGAAATTTTGCTGTGGTCTGAGCATCATTTTTTTTGAGTGGCTTTCGCTTCTACCCACTTTGTTAAGTAGTCGGTGGCTACTATGATGTACTCCGCATGTGATCCTTTCGCAGGTGGATTGATAGGTCCTATGAAATCAATACCCCACTTTGTAAATGCTCTCGCACAAACCATGGGTCTTAAAGGCATGTCGTCTCTTCTAATGGGATATTTCGCTCTCTGGCATGTCTCGCAGCTTCTCACATATGTCTCCGCATCCATATGTAGAGTTGGCCACCACAAGCCTGCAAAGAGAATCATCTTGACCGTTTTGTCTGCTGAAAAATGTCCTCCCGCAGCTCCTGCGTGTGCCATTTCTAATATGGGAAGATATTCCCCTTCATGCACGCACAATCTGAGTTGATTGTCTTTTCCTCTTCTGAACAATTGTTTCCCCATTATCACATAATCCTTGCTCATTTCTTCTAGGGATCGCTTCCTTGCTAGACTAGCTCCTATTTCGTGCTCTTTCGTTTTGAGGAATTTTACTAATGTTTTACTCCAATTAGGCGCTATGGTAGAAAAAGGTAAGGGTACGTGATCCTCTGGGCTAGTTTCTTGGCATTCCACACAATGACTTACATAATCGTGAACGTCTTTGGACATGTCGGGCCAATATACGCCTAACCTTTTTAATTCTCGAATGGTTCCGTGCATCCCTTGATGGGTTTTCCACTTGTTCACATGTGCTTGGTTGATCAGTTGTTTTTGTTCATCCTCCTCTACACATCTCAATAAGACTCTGTTAGGTTCCTTATAATATATGCTTCCAGCAACAATCTGTAAATTTCTTGTTTGGAGAATCTCTTCTTTGCTATTCTTGTTTATTGAGTGTTGAGGGCCATGAGTGAGTATAGGAATTAGTCGTTCCGCCCACTTTGGACATACTTCAAGATTGAACAAATACGTATCTGGTAGATCATCCGGTACTCCACTTGGTGGCTCTCCGTGTGTTAGCCTTGATAGGTGATCCGCTCTTACATGGGTGTTTCCTTTTTTGACTATTACCTCAAAGTCGAACTCCATTAATAACAAGAACCATCGTACCAATCTTCCCGTGTTGCAAGGCTTATTGACTAAATACAACAAAGCCTGATGGTCTATGAAGAACTTGAATTTATTGGCTAAGAGGTAGTGTCTAAACTTCTTCACGGCATAAACCATTCCTAAGCCCTCTCTTTCAGTAGTCGTATAATTTCTTTCAGCTTGGTTTAATTGTCTACTCGCATAAGCGATTGGATGGTCAAGTTTTCCTTCGTCAGCCGGTTGAGCTAGGATACATCCAATGGCATAGTTCGAAGCATCAACATGAATATGAAAAGGCTTGCTCCAGTTGGGTGATTTTAGAATTGGGGCTGTACTCAGCCGCTTTTTAAGCTCGTTGAAGGCCTTCTCACACTCGTCTGTGCAAGTGAACTGAGTCAATAGACCGTATAAGGGCTTAGCTATTATGGCATACATGTGAATAAACCTACGGTAATATCCACAGTGTCCCATAAAGGCTTGTACTTCCTTTGCATTCTTGGGTCTTGGCAAGTCCAATATGACTTTAATCTTATCCTCATCCATAGATATCCCATTTCTTGAGACTATGTGTCCTAGGATTTTTCCCTGTCTTACCATGAAGACACATTTTTCTGGGTTTAAGCAGACTCTATACTGCCTACATTTGTTGAATATCTTCCTTAATTCAGGTATGTGATCGGGTCTTTGATTGGAGTACGTGCAAAGGTCATCTACATACACTTCCATGCTTTTTTTCAAAAATTCCTTGAAAACGTGACACATTAATCGTTGGAAGGTAGCCGGTGCATTAGTGAGTCCAAAGGGCATCACTCTGAATGCATACACTCCCCATTCAGTGGCAAATGCTGTCTTGTGTTGATCCTCAGTCGCAATAGCCACCTGATTGTATCCGGAGAAACCATCTAGGAAGCTATAGACCTCTTTACCTGCTACCCTCTCCAATAGATGGTCCGTAATCGGTAATGGGTAGCTATCACGTATAGTGGCTGCATTCACCTTCTTCAGATTTATGCACACTCTCAATTTTCCATTTTTCTTAGGCACTACTACTAATGGCGATACCCATTCTGTGTGTTCTATCTCGTATATGAATCCTGCCGCTAGTAGTTTGTCTATTTCCTCCTTAATCTTCGCTGCATAGACTTCATTGTATGTATAAGGACGTTGTTTGGAGGGTTTTGCCTCTGCTGTCATGGGTATCCGATGGGAGCAAATAGAGGGTTCTACCCCTTTGAGATCCTTATAGGTCCATGCGAATACGTCTCGGTACTCCCGGATAAGGTGTATGAGTTCCTCTTCTTCCTCTTCAGATACGTCTTTACCAATATATGTGCACCTTTCTTCCCCTTCCTCAATTGTCACAATGATTTTTTTTGTTTGTTCCTTGTTGTCATACGCCTCTCCGTCTCGTGCTTCTTGTTTAGGCATTTGAATAGCTACTTTTCTTTCCTCTACTTCGTATTTTTTAAAGTGTTCAGGAACTTCAAAAAGATCTGGGTTCGGCTCTACCTGACTCATGTTTTCCTCCTGCCTGTGTATTGTTTTAGCAGTTTCAATTGCTAAGATCTTTGTTGGTTCCTGTTCTTTCTGATTCCTAACAGTATTTAAGTAGTCTTCCTCAGAGTCAAATTTCGGTTCCATCTCTATGCTTTCATATTCCTCTTTCCATTCTTTTTCCAGGATTTCCCCATCCTCTACTTCTTGAAGGACAACCATATAAAGGTTTACATCATAACCTTCCTCATCTATGCATTCGTTCATTGTCAAAACTTCCTCGTTTATGCATACGTCTAGAGTAGCCAAGATCTCCATCCATCCATGTGGTTCAAAAATCTCATCAGGAAAAATTTGCGGCATATAAGTTGGATCCTGTACCGAGCGATAGTTATGATGTCCTATCGGCCAAGGTTGCCTTTTGCTCTCTTCTCTCTTGGCTTCCTTACACATCCATAACTGGGCATCCTCATGCATCCAAGATTGATCACTCGATCCGGCACTATGAATGGATAGGTCATCTTCTTCTTTGTGGATTGGATTCCATTGTAATGGAGGAACATCTCGGTAAGCAAATGTGTGCAAGTTTATCTTGGTGGTATTTCCTCGATGTTGTAGATATAACGAATCTCTGCCCCAATCCTGTACTACTCGCATTTGTCTCATAAAGGGTCGTCCTAATATCATCTCGTAGTTGTTCGCCTTCTCGAATTTACAGATGGCTAATGTGTGTTCGAATTCTACTCCACAAGTGGTTAGTTTGATCCTTTCCAATATTCCTAAGGGTTTTTCTACATGACCATCTGCTAATTGGAGTTTCATGCGTGTGGGTCGTAAGGCAGGTTTTCCCCACTTTTCCCATATTTCCTTGGTGGCAATCCCTACCCCCGCTCCCGTGTCTAGGATGGCCTTGGTCATGTACCCATTGTAGGTGACAGGTAAGCACGTATTACCTTCATCTCCTTCACTAAATTCCCCCACTTTATCAACTGGAACTTGTATTGTGGAGTGGTTTTCTTTTCCCTTTCCTTTCATTTCCCCTTTTTCTGCCGGTGGTTCTAATTGGTCTGCTAACTGTCTCCATAAATGTGGTTTAAGTTGAAGCAACTCTTCCACCGTCAATTTGCATTGCACTTTTGTTTTCTTAAGTTCTGTTAGATTGTGTGAACTCTCTTCTGAATTTCCCTTTTCTTTCCCATGCACTGTGGGTGCTCGTATTATTATAGACTCTCTTTCATATTCACCCATGTAATTAGGCAATGTTGAAATGCTCATGGTTTCCTCTCTTCCTTTATCAAGTCTTGATACTTCCTCATATGCTTCCTCCAGGTTAAGATCAGGGTGACTATCTTCCCCATCTATTGCATCAAAAGGAGGTGGACTGATTCCATTCTTTTTCCATTGCTCCTCTCTAATTCTATTCCACAAGTATTTGGACCAATCTTCCTCTAGGTCGGGTATCATGGATACCTGTTCCCCTTGAAATTTTATTCGTTCATTTCGATCATCTTCCTGTCTAGGTTCCTTATCTTTAGGTTGGATGCACTCTTCGTATAGTTCCTGTGCGATCCTTGTTTCAGGCAAAATTGGGATGGTCTTTTCTAGAGTCGCCTGTGCTACTTCGATGAGCTTTTTGCATCTTGCCAATCTTTCTTTCTCTAATTCCCCTTGAGGATAGAGTTTTTCATGTTGCTCTAGGTTTGGGCCCATTTTGATCCTAGCTTGGTACGCTTTCAACCACATGTCCAAATCCTCTGGTTTTGGGTCAGCTAGAATTGATCCTGGCATCTTTTCCTCTGAGCTAATTGGTGATGTTTCAGGGATCTCCTTATGCGTTTTTTGTTCATTATACTCTCTAGAGCCCTTAGCTTGTTTTTTGCTGTCTTGGCTCTTATTTCTTGCCCATTTTTCTTTGAGCTTTTCTCGTCTTTCTTTCCATTTTTGTACTTTTGTGTTTTGGGAATTCTCACGTGGGTTCTCTGAATCCTCGACTACCTGAATGTTAGGGTCTACTGTTTTATTGTTCTCTGGTTTCTCTTCCGGTTGTTTTCCCTTTTGTTGTTTTGCTTGAGCTCTAGTAATAGCTTTCAGTGGTACAGTGTACTCCTTCTCACTTCCAGATCCTTCTAAGACCTCAATTACATTAATTGGTGCAGTGCCTTGAGTTTTTGTGGGGTTCTTAGGGCAATCTCTAAACAGATGTTCTTTTCCACAATCACTGCAATATCCTTCCCAAATCCTGGGTGGTGGAGGGTTGTAAGGTCGAGGACACTCCCGAATGAAGTGATCCCCTCCGCATCGATAACACGGTCCTCTCTGCACTGGTGGTCTAATGGGAGGTCTCAAGGGTTGTTGTGCTTTGGGCGTTGTATACATTAAAGTTGCAGTCTCTGCTCCATAAATCTGATCAAATCCTTCATATCCATAATAGGCCGCGTCATATGTTGGTTCATATTCCATCATGTTGGCTTCATATGGATAGTACTCTCCTGGTGGAGGTTCATACCCTTGGTTGGTTGATTCTACATTGGTCGCTATTGACGCTGGTATTATGGCTCTTTCCAAGTTTTCTTCCGGTTGAGTATACTTCATAGGTACAACTTGTTGAGGTTGTGACAGTTGGGGTCCCAATACTGGTTGTGGTGGTGGATACGATGCTTGCTCATATTGTCTTGGTGCTCCTACCGGATAAGGGTTGTATCTAGGCATCTCCCTACCAAGCTCTCTAGGTGGATATCCATAAGGTCGGTATTGGGGTGGATGGACAGGTCATGTTTGCCTATTAAAGGGACAGTTCTCAGTAGTGTGATTGGTATATTTTTGCTCGATGTGGCAGTATGAAGAAATCCCTTGTTGTTGTTGTCTGTTGTATGGATACGTAGGTTGTGCACCGGCTCCTCCTCTGGCACACAAGTGTGTGGGATGTTCTCCTCCACATAAGTTACATCTCCTTAACATAGGCACTCTTTGAGCTGGATGTTAGTAAGCTCTCTGCCCTTGGACTCCTAGTTTCTTTGCTAATAGTTCAGCTAGTTCTTCCACATTACTAGAATTGGACGTAACAGTGCTTCTTGAGTCTTCTGATTTAGTGAGGTCGGTAGTACCTTTGAGGTCCTCAGCAAGGTTATCTTCCAAGTCGATGCACTCTTGAAGACACTCACTCAATGTTTGTAGCCTTTTCACATACACTAGGGTTCTTAGGGTCCCGTTAGAGAGTCCATCTAAAAACAATGAAATCATCTTTTGTTGAGTCGGTCTCTCGGCCACTGGGCATCTATCCACATATTGATTGAATCTTCGGGCAGCAGTCTTCACAGTTTCATTAGGGTTTTGTTTAAAGCTATGGATTAAAGATGCAGAATTGTGTTTAATCCCTCTTTTTGTAAATTCTCCAATGAATTCTTGAAAGAATTGTTCCATGTTTCCAAATTGATTGGGATCTAAAGGTTGGAACCAAGTTAGAGCTGTTCCTGTGAGGGTGAGTCCAAAAGACTCATACTGCACAAAGAAGTCTTCTACTTGCTCCGCTCTTAGAACTTGTTTAAATTCGGCAATATGATCATATGGCTCCCCTAATCCATCATAATGGTTTCTCACGCACTTAGCCACTTGGATTGGTCTCAATCTTCTCATTGGTTCAGGCGGTCTGGGCATTACAAGGAAGATTGGGGCAACTGGTCGTAATGGAGGCATTCCTGGCTGTCCTCCCACAGGTGGTCGTGGTCTGACCAGTGGACGGAAATGGTTCCCCATCCCTGTGTGGGTCTGATTGTGTGTGTGCACTCCTGGAGTTGCAAATTGTACATGAGTACGGTTGGGCACACTTCTTTGACTGGTCTGTCCTGATGTGGTATGTTCCGTCTTTTGTTGATTTCCAAAAGGATTTTGCGAGGTAGTTGGTTGCTCCCTCTGAGGAAATACAGGTGCACCCATGTATCTCAGCCGAGCCCTGTCTAGGACACCTATAGGCCAATATCTTCTTTGATTCGTATCCAAGTAAGTGAGTCTAGTTTCGTCATCTGGGTCTTTCAACTCATAGAATGTCATGGGGCTCTGTCCTATTCCTAGAAGAGGCACGTCAGTTTGAAGCAATAAGTCTGCTCCGTGGATCATGTAGACTTCCAACAGGTAGTCGTCTTGAGGTATCAAATCTCCTCTCAAGACCCGTGATACTTGTGACCTGCCTCTAGGAGTGGTCACTAACTCTTCAGGGTGTGTTCCCTCAGAGTTGTCGGGATCCGTAAACTCTCCTCTTTCATTGATCCTCTCAGGAAATTCAGTTACTATGTAGATGTGACCCATTTTGTCAATGTATGCGCCTCCTTCGTATTTGACAGCTGGTCGGGGTATGATGGTGACATTTTGGGAAGTTACCATCCTGGCGACGGACCTGTTTAAGCCATCCAGGTAGATTGGAATCTCCTGGGCATTAGTGGACACATACTGTAAGGAGGTACGGTAATCTCCTTCATCAGTAGTCATGAAACTTCCTGTTGGTGCGGGTCCTTGCATGTCTTCTGAAGCCATAAGTACTTCCTCTTCGAAGTCACTGGAAGTTTCTAAGTAGACTGAGTGATGACTAGCCTGGGCTGTACTTCCTACTGAGGATATGACACTCCTTCTACTACCTAGAACTCTTCCTGACCTCAAGTTCATTCACTCTCTGAAGCCTCTCTTTATGCTTCTTAGATTCCCTTTGGACAGCCCTCCCAATGATTCCGTTTGTTTGTCAAAAGAAGGGTTTACCCTGGGCGATACCACACTCGGCGATACTGCTCTCGGCGATACCTCCACTGACCGCGATACGATACCACACAACCAGACGATACGATATCAATCTGGTGTCACGATACTATCCTGGAAAACCAACGATACGACACCAATGACCGTGTCGCGATACTGTTCTACTGAACAGACGATACGATACCGGATATAGTGTCGCGATACTCCACAGGGGAACACCACGATACGATACCGGCAAAGAAGACGTTACGACACCAGAGCTCCAAACGATACGATCTCAATGTGGTATCGCGATACGATCCTTGATAGGAGACGATACGATCCTTGATAGGAGACGATACGATACCACCGCAATGAGTGCGATCGCGATACCAACCTTGGCGACACGATACCACTATGGTGTCGCGATACCAAGATAAGCAACCGACGATACGACACTTGGGGAAGGCACGATCGCGATACTGAAGTAGTGTCGCGATACCGAAGAAGTGTCGCGATACCACTGTATCAAACGATACGATACCACACGGTAAAGTGAGGTCGCGATACTAAAAACTTAGGCGATACGACACCAGAATGGTGTCGCGACACCGAGTATTAGTACCGGACGATACGATACCGGAAATCGAGCGCGATCGCGATACCGACTCAGTGTCGCGATACTGGAGTAGTGTCGCGATACCAAGGTAGGTATCCAGCGATACGATACTTCTGGCGAGTGTCGCGATACAAGGGAATTTTGGTATCGCGATACCAAAACTCAACCGATCGCGATACTCAAGCCAAAAATGCAAGATTTTTCAAACTTTTTTCACCCCCTAGCTCTCCTCACACTCCTCTTCCCTCCTATACCTCTGTATCACACAAAAAGATAACTATGATATCAGTTTTTCCCCCCCGCGATACTGCGCAGACCTTTAATCACGTGTTTGATCATTTTTAAAGTGTTTTTGTCAGATAAATTGTGAGAATGTTTACCTTGGTACTGTCTTGCTTGCACTGTGAGCTCAAAACCTAGCCTTAAAAGCCTGAAAGCCACGATACCAAACCCACGATACTGGTCGCTGCTAGCCGACGATACCAGAATACAGTGAAGTGTCAAATGAGCCAATTTTTTGGTTTTTATATATATTTTTTTTTTGACTGAACTTAAAATTATGGGATTTTTGGTGATTTTCTGAGAATTTTGGCCTACTCCTACTCCTCTTCTCCTCACTTCTCCTCTCCTTCTAACCTAACCCTAACTCCTTCTTCTCTTCCCTCCTCCTACACTTAAACCTAAAACTTATCACACACACCTCGAAGATGAGAAGTGACAAGTGCTGAAATGTGGACTACTCGCCAATGGACAAATTCGCGTCTACAAGAACAATTCGATCACACTCGCTCTATGACTATCACGAAGGCACCTTGGTGGAGTGACTCCCCGGCAACGGCGCCAAAAACGTGTGTACTCGAGCCACAATGACTCAAGGACTTGTACCAATGAGACTATACCTCGATTGCCATACAAGTGCATATAGTGGAGTTCTTTTCACACATTTAAATGTCAATCCTAAGGAGGGACTTATCAAGTGTATGAAGACATGTGCACACGTGATAGAAAATGAAGTGGGTTAACTATCCACACAAGAGAAAAGACTAATACTACCCACACCTACTGAAATACTGAAAGTGTTGCCGCAAGCCTCTTTTCAGCAGTTTTGGTATTTTGAGGTTTTCTCCTAGCCCAGAACTCCGAACATAGGCAATAGGGTACTCGTTTCGAAGCTCTCGACGAGACGAATCCAACGGTGGTGGTTTCACTCAATTCGGACCACTCTGCTTCAAGTTATGACAGAAACAATGAATTACGGGAGTCACAAACACCCGCGCTTTTGCTTCTCCTAGCTTACGCATGCACTACAGCAGCTCAAAACAAGGGGGAAGGGGTAGACAACAGTCCTACACTTGCATTTCAAGCATCACACACACATACAAGAGCAAAATGAAGATCAAAATCAGCAAGAAAGAGGCAAACTCGAAAATTCAGAAGTGCTCCTTCTTCACAATGACAAGAAGTCCTTTACAATGAGTCACTTTTGACTTATATACTAGTGCCCTAAGTTTGGTCCTTTCACACAAGAGACCGGCACTTTATTCCCTAAAAGACTAATTTCCTACTATTGTACATGGGTTAATCACTAATCTTCTACGGGGATGCATCTAGAGGACTCCTCTAGTGCATTTACAACGGAAATTATATACAAAAGTGGTTATGATACAAGAGTTGTGTGTCCAAATCGGAAAAATTTTGGGGCCCGTCCTTTTTCTCTGCTTTCTGCACTCTTTAGCTCTGCAACACTCCCTAACTTGTCAAAACAACACATGATTTATAAGTGTAGTGCATGTCAATTTGGAAAGTCTCACAGGTTACCATTCATGAAGAAAGGATATATGCATGGAGATCTCTTGGATTTGGTTTATACAGACATATGGGGACCTAACAAGGATGCTTCAAGATCAGGATGAAGATATTATGTCTCCTTCATTGATGATTGCAGTAGATGGACTATATTATATTTTATCAAACACAAAGATGAAGTTTTTTCATGCTTCAAAAGATATTTGGCACTTGTGGACAATCAAACAGGTAAAACACTAAAAAGACTAAGGTCAGATGGAGGGGGACAGTACTTCTCTTATGAATTTGACTCCTTTCTTCAAGAGAGGGGTATCAAAAGAGAGATCACTACAAGGTACACTCATGAGCAAAATGGAGTGGTAGAAAGAAGGAATAGGAAAATTGTTGAAGCTGCAAGGTCTATGCTAAATGAGAAGCACTTACCATGGGCTGAGGCTGTATCCATAACCAATTATTTGATTCACAGGTTATCTTCAAAATCACTTGATGGCATGACACCATATGAGGCTTGGAATGGAAGAAGACCAAGCTTGGAGCATTGTAAGATTTTTGGATGTGTTGCTATTGCTCATGTTCCTTCAGAGGTCAGAGGCAAGATGGATCCCAAAGCAAAAAGGTGTGTATTCATTGGATATGACCAATCAAAAGGGCTACAGATTATACAACCCAACAACCAAAGGCTTCTTGGTGAGAAGAGATGTAGTATTTGATGAGAATAGTTCTTGGTATGAAGATTCATGCAGAAAGGTAAATCTACCTTATGATCTTGAAGAAGATTTTCCAAAACTTGTTAAGGATAATTCTTATAAAGTTGAAGAGCAAGATACCTTAGAAGATGATGAAGCAACTCAATACAAAAAACTCAAAATGTGGAAGTCTAAAGGTAAAGCAAAAATACAGGAACTTGGAAAAGACTCTAGTCACTAAACATTGAATCTATCTAGCACAGGACATAAATCAAGAGGAACCTTCTGTTGGTGTAATTCAAGCCTTAACACTTGGCTTGGATATCAACCTTGAAGACTCAACATAAAGCTTGGACCTTGGAAGCCTAACTTGGGTTAATTCATGAAGATATTACTTGAAGAATGAGCCATAGGAACTCATGCTTATGTGTTCTAATTTTTTACTCTTTGTAAAAGTCAATATGACTTTAACCACTCATGTAATCACACCTACTAGTTTGAGTCGTGGAAAAGTAGATGATATGATTGAGGGAATATCTCCCTAAGTTTAGTGGAGAGATTTTAGGAAGCTTCAATTTGAATGTCAAATTCAAATTATCACTCAACTCTTATAAAAGCTATGAAGAAGAGTCGCGGGTTAGCTTGTTCTTTTTCAGCTCATATCCCAAGGCTAATCCATCTATCTCTGAGTGTGTGAGTGCTACACCATAGTCTACACCTCTGAGTACCATTGAGCATCACATTCTATGCCAATGGGAATGTACAATCAATAGAATTAATACATAGCATTACATTCATAATCTCTGTTTTCTCTGAGTGACTATCTTCAACTCTGTCAACTTCCAAGAGGCATATCTCAAGATCTACTGAACCAAATTGGATGATTCAAAGTGCATTGGATTCAGCTCAAAGTCTACTACACAGCTACAAAATTTCAAGGCCATTGGATCAACCATCACAGAGAAATCTCAGTCGGGGTGCTCACTGGTCTGTGACTGTAAGTCTCCTAAAAAATCGAGGGTACACCTTATTTTGCTAAAGTGATTTCTCTGAGTGTAGTTTATCATTTCCTTTCATTCCACTTGCAAATGGAAGCTTACTAAGCTAATAGAATATCTCTAGAAGGAATTTTGCTAATTGTAACTACACTGGTCACACTGAGCATAACTCTGAGCAGGTATCAATACCAAAATAGCAAGTTTTTCAGGATTTTGAAGTCACAAGTAGTCTGTCTTGATTTGATCATTACTTATAACATTTGCAAAGCACATATATGGTTTCTTGGTATCATTTGGAAGCTCAAGGAGTCTACTAAGCATATCTGGAGTCAAAGGAGGGCAGGTGTGAAGCAGGTCTAGCAGCACCAACTTGATCTTCTGAGTGCATCCAACCATCACTCCCAACAGTGGTATCAGAGCATATAAGGTAACATGGGTGATGGTTTCCCTTCCTTCATTGACAAATTAGACAGGAACAACTACCAAGCTTGGTCTTTAAGGATGAAGACCTATCTACAAGGAAGGAGCTTGTTTGGATTCATATCAGGAGATGAGGAATTGCCCTCATTCAAAGCTAGAGGCCTACCCACCAAGGAAGAGAAAGAGAGACTCAATCAATGGTGTGCAAAAGATGCTTTGGCAAGGTCATATCTTCTAAACTCTATTTCTGATTTCCTTCTACCACACATAAGGAATTGCAAAACTTCCCAAGAGACTTGGGAAACCTTGTCAACTTATTTTTCATCAAGCACAAGGGCCAGAAAGAATCAGCTATGGATTGAGTTTACAACTCTTAGGAAACAATCAAAACAATCTGTCTCAGATTTTGTTACCAAAGTCAAGGATATTGCAGACCAACTTGCAAGTGTTGGAGAAGAGATTGAGGAAGAGCAAATAGTCAGACAAGTGATCAATGGACTAAAGGCAGATGACAAGTGGGAGAGCTTTACCACAGCAATGGACTTATACATGGACATCCAAGCACCTGATCTAACAACCTTGATTGGACAACTCTTTACACATGAAGCAAAGATCACAAAGAATGGAGAGCAATCAAAAGGTAACAATCCCTCTGCCCTATATACTGATAAGAAGGCTAAAGACAAGGGTAAAAATAAAAAGGTTGATGAAGAAGGCTCTACCTCCCAAGCAAATTATGCAGGGAGAGGTAGATCTTCAAAAGGTAGAGGCAGAGGAGGTAAGTCAGGTAGGGGGAGACCCTACAACCAATCTCCATGCAATATTTGTGGCTTGTCTAACCATACCACAGATGAATGCTACAAAAACTACAAGAACCAAAGAGGAAGAGGTCACCAAAGAGGAGGATACTCTCAAGGCAGAGGCAGATTCAACCAATCTCAAAATTACCATGGCTACAACAATAATTATAACAACAACTACAATCACAATGGCAACTATCAAGGTGGATACAGAAATAGGAAAGACTACAACAATTATGCAGAGGAGCAAGATGATTCCTTATTGATCATGAACATGACATCTAAGTCAGGTATCAATGATGATCACTTATTCTATATTGATTCAGGTTGCTCTAATCATGTAGCTGGAAATGTTGCATTGCTTTCTGATTTGGAAGAACCCAAAGGCAAGCATCAAGTGCAGACAGGTGATGACACTAAACATTCAGTTGTTAAAGTAGGCAATGTCAAAACTAGTGATGGTAATCAGAATTTATTGAGCAGAGTGTTGTATGTTCCAACAATCACCAAGAATCTGATGAGTGTAGGTCAGATTGTGGAAAAAGGTCTACAGGTCAGGTTTACTCAACATGGTGCATATGTGGAGGATCCAAGACATGGATTCAGAAGGATAGCCAAGGGAGAAAAATCAGGTAGATTGTTTACCTTTGAACTTGAAGACACTAAGAATATTGCTTTGTACAACTATAAATATCAAACCCTATCAGAATTGGAGATTTGGCACAAGAGATTAGGTCACATTGGAGAGAGGACATTAAAACAAATGAGTAGGGATCAATGTGTGCTTGGGATACCTAATGTATCCAAGCAACACATGATATACAAGTGTGGGGCTTGTCAATTTGGTAATTCACACAGATTGCCCTATACCAAGAAAGGTTTTATGCATGAAGATTATCTGGAATTGGTGCATACAGATGTTTGGGGACCTAGCAAGGAGCCATCCATATCTGGATCAAGGTACTATGTGTCCTTCATTGATGACTATAGCAGGTGGACTGTCTTATACTTCATGAAACATAAAGATGAAGTATTTAATTGTTTCAAAAAGTATCTTGCACTAGTTGAAAATCAAACAGGTAGACATTTGAAGAAACTAAGGTCAGATGGTGGTGGAGAATACTTCTCCAATGAATTTGAAGATTTCTTGCAGGAAAGAGGCATCAAGAGGGAGATTACTACAAGGTACTCACCTGAACAAAATGGGGTAGCTGAAAGAAGGAATAGACTCATTGTAGAAACAGCTAGGTCTATGCTAAATGAAAAGAAATTGCTAAATTATCTTTGGGCAGAGAGTGTATCTACTGCCACATATTTAATTAACAGGTTGCCATCAAAGACACTTGATGGAATGACACCCTATGAGGCTTGGCATGGTAAGAGACCATCTTTGGATCATTGCAAAATCTTTGGTTGTGTTGCATATGTGCATATTCCCTCACTGGTAAGGGGAAAGCTAGACCCTAAAGCTGAAAAATGTATCTTTATTGGTTATGATTTGAATCAGAAGGGATACAGATTCTACAACCCCTCAAACAAAGGCTTCAAGGTAAGTAGAGATGTCATCTTTGATGAGAATGATTCATGGTATGAAAATGAATGCAGGAAGGTTAGTCTACCTTATGACATGGAAGAAGACTTTCCCAAGCTTATCAGGCAAGAACCAATTCAGAAAGAGGACACAAGCTCAGATGATGAAGACACCATCAACATTGAAGAATTCAAGGCTTGGAAATCCAAAGGGAAGATGAAGATGAAGCAACTAGAAGATAATCCAGAATCCTCAACTCAAGCTATGAGGAGATCTCAGAGAGAAAAGAAAAAACCTATTAGGTATGGGTCTGATACTTCACTTGTAACCAAGCACTCTGTATATCTTGCAAAGGATCTCTTGAATGAAGAACCAGGTACATTTGAAGAAGCAATCACTAAACCAGAATGGAAGGAAGCAATGGATGAAGAAATGGAGGCTCTCAAGGAGAGTGATACTTGGGACTTGGTACCCAAGAAGGACTCCATGAAGGTGATAGGATCCAGATGGATCTACAAACTCAAGAGGAACTCAGATGGTACAATAAACAGGTATAAAGCTAGGTTGGTAGCCAAGGGTTTTGCAAAAACCCAAGGCATTGATTATGAGGAGACATTTTCTCCTATGGCCAAGATGCCAACTATCAGAGTTATGGTGAGTGTAGCTGCATCCAAGAATTGGAACATGTACCAATTGGATGTGAAGAATGCATTCTTGAATGGATGGATATCTGAAGAAGTCTACATGTCACAACCACCTGGCTATGAAGATTCCAAGAAGGTAAATCATGTTTGTAAATTGAAGAAGGCTATGTATGGATTGAAGCAGGCACCTAGAGCATGGAATTACAGGTTGACAACCTACCTTCTAGACCAAGGATTCATAATGAGTAAAGCAGATACTTCATTGTTTATCAAAAGGAACAATTCAGAGGTAATATACTTGTGTGTCTATGTTGATGACATCATTATTACAGGAAATGATGTTCAGGGAATTAGACACATCAAAGGACAGATGATGAAGGAATTCAAGATTAATGATCTTGGATTATTGAAGTACTTCTTAGGACTTGAATTGGTCTATACAAATTCAGGTATCTTTATTACTCAGAAGAAGTACATTCAGGACATGGTCAATAAGTTTAATTTGCAGGAAGCTAAAGTCTCAAGCACTCCTATGGAGGTCAACCATAAACTCAGTGCTCATGAAGGAGAAGAACTCCAAGATATTACAGGTTACCAAAGTTTGGTAGGTAGTCTTAATTATGCTACCTTAACCAGGATTGATATATCATATGGTGTTAGTGTACTTAGCCAATTTATGCATAAACCAAGAATACCTCATTTAGAGGCAGCAAAGAAGATAGTAAAGTACCTAAAGGGAACACAAAATCATGGTTTGTACTTTCCCTATTCATCAGACATTGATATTAAAGTATATTCAGATGCAGATTGGGCAGGTTGGAAGGATGACAGGAGAAGCACATCTGGTTACATATATTTTGCAGGTGATAAACCAATTTCTTGGTCATCCAAGAAACAACCCACAGTAGCTTTATCATCTACTGAGGCAGAGTATAGAGGGCTAGCAAATGCCACTCAAGAAGCCATATGGTTGAAGCTTTTATATTCAGAATTGGGTCTATACACAAGGCCACCAATCATCTTTGGGGATAACACAAGTTCTCTTCACCTTGCAGCTAATCCAATTTATCATGCTAGGACAAAACACATAGAGGTTCATTACCACTATGTGAGGGAGAAGTTACTTAGCAAAGATATTCAATTGTCATATGTGTCTACTAATATGCAGTGTACAGATTTGCTCACTAAAGCTCTGGATGGAAGCAAGCTATGCAGATTTAAATCCATGATTGGATTGCAGGAAGTAATTGAAATAGAGATGAAGACTTGAGCCAAAGTGTTTGGCTTGAGGGGGAGCTGTTGGTGTAATTCAAGCCTTAACACTTGGCTTGGATATCAACCTTGAAGACTCAACATAAAGCTTGGACCTTGGAAGCCTAACTTGGGTTAATTCATGAAGATATTACTTGAAGAATGAGCCATAGGAACTCATGCTTATGTGTTCTAATTTTTTACTCTTTGTAAAAGTCAATATGACTTTAACCACTCATGTAATCACACCTACTAGTTTGAGTCATGGAAAAGTAGATGATATGATTGAGGGAATATCTCCCTAAGTTTAGTGGAGAGATTTTAGGAAGCTTCAATTTGAATGTCAAATTCAAATTATCACTCAACTCTTATAAAAGCTATGAAGAAGAGTCGCGGGTTAGCTTGTTCTTTTTCAGCTCATATCCCGAGGCTAATCCATCTATCTCTGAGTGTGTGAGTGCTACACCATAGTCTACACCTCTGAGTACCATTGAGCATCACATTCTATGCCAATGGGAATGTACAATCAATAGAATTAATACATAGCATTACATTCATAATCTCTGTTTTCTCTGAGTGACTATCTTCAACTCTGTCAACTTCCAAGAGGCATATCTCAAAATCTACTGAACCAAATTGGATGATTCAAAGTGCATTGGATTCAGCTCAAAGTCTACTACACAGCTATTAAATTTCAAGGCCATTGGATCAACCATCACAGAGAAATCGCAGTCGGGGTGCTCACTGGTCTGTGACTGTAAGTCTCCTAAAAAATCGGGGGTACACCTTATTTTGCTAAAGTGATTTCTCTGAGTGTAGTTTATCATTTCCTTTCATTCAACTTGCAAATGGAAGCTTACTAAGCTAATAGAATATCTCTAGAAGGAATTTTGCTAATTGTAACTACACTGGTCACACTGAGCATAACTCTGAGCAGGTATCAATACCAAAATAGCAAGTTTTTCAGGATTTTGAAGTCACAAGTAGTCTGTCTTGATTTGATCATTACTTATAACATTTGCAAAGCACATATATGGTTTCTTGGTATCATTTGGAAGCTCAAGGAGTCTACTAAGCATATATGGAGTCAAAGGAGGGCAGGTGTGAAGCAGGTCTAGCAGCACCAACTTGATCTTCTGAGTGCATCCAACCATCACTCCCAACACCTTCAACATTTGAGGAAGCAAAGAAGAAATCAAAATGGAGGCATGCAATGGAAGAAGAAATTGAAGCTCTTGAAGAGAATAACACTTGGGAGTTGGTTCCCAAGTCTCCATCAATGAAAGTGATAGGCTCAAGGTGGATTTACAAATTGAAGAAGAACTCAGATGGCTCCATTAACAAGTATAAGGCAAGGCTTGTGGCAAAATGCTTTGCACAAACTCAGGGAATTGATTATGAAGAGACCGTCCTCTCCTATGGCAAAGATGGCTACTATTAGGATTTTGTTTAGTATTGCCTCTTCCAATAGGAAGATACTTCAATTGGATGTAAAAAATGCATTTCTTAATGGATGGATACGAAAAGAGGTATATATGGCAGAACCACCAGGTTTTGAGAATCACATATATCCTGATTATGTGTGTAAAATTAATAATGCTTTATATGGACTCAAACAAGTGCCAAGGGCTTTGAATCATAGGCTTGTCTCATTCTTGCAGGACAAAGGATTTCAACCTAGCAAGGCAGATCCATCTCTAGTCATAAAAAAGGAGTAATTCTGAAGTCATCTATTTGTGTGTGTATGTAGATGATATTATACTTACAAGAAATGATACAGATGGCATGAAGAGAATCAAAGAACAGATGAGAGAAGAATTCAAGATAAGTGATTTGGGTTCACTTACCTACTTCCTAGGATTGGAAGTTATCTACAAAGATCATGGTTTGTTTCTTACTCAAACAAAGTACATTAAAGACATGTTGGAAAAATTCAAGATGCAAGATTGCAAGATTGCAGGTACTCCAATGGAAGCTAATCATAAATTGAGCTCACATGAAGGTGAACTTATATAACATGTGATAGGTTATCAAAGCCTTGTGGGTAGTTTGAACTATGCCACATTGACAAGGGTTGATATATGTTATAGTGTGAGTGTGATAAGTAAATTTATGCACACACCTAGGAAACCTCACATGGAAGCTTCCAAGAGGATACTCAGATATCTCAAAGGAACCATGAATGAAGGGTTATATTGACCTTATGTATCTAATTTAAGTTTGAAATTGTTCTCTGATGCAGATTGGGCTGGATCCAAGGAAGATAGAAGGAGCACCTCAGGTTATCTTACCTTTGCAAGTTCAAAACTTGTTTCATGGTCATCCAAGAATCAACCCACAATTGCTCTCTCTTCCACAGAGGCTGAATATAGAGGTCTTGCCATAGCTACTCAAGAAGCTATGTGGATGAAGACACTATTCGCTGATCTTGGTTTGGAGATTAGAACTCCAAATATTTTTGGTGACAATATGAGCTCTATTCACTTAGCTGCTAATTCAATTTTTCATGCAAGGACTAACCGTATTGAAGTTCTTTATCACTATGTAAGAGATAATATTGTCAACAAGGAGATTCAAATATCATATGTGTCCACTCATCAACAATGTGCAGATATTCTAACCAAAGCATTGGATGGTACAAAGCTTTGCAAATTCAAGGCTATGATTGGTTTGCAAGTAACCTTGGAAGATTGAAGAACTCAAGATCACTTGACTTGAGAGGAAGCTGTTGGAACAAGTCCATGGAAAGTCCAAGTGATGGCTTGGGTAATCAAAAGGCTTAGAAAGTTAAAGCAAATGTAAACTCCTTGTAGAGTTCACTTGTGAACTACCTATTGTAATTTTTGAAGACTTTACTTGATGTAAAAGTAAAGGAATTTAAGTGGCTGAGTCCACTTGATGAAAAAGGAAAGAAAAGCCATGAATTTTGATTAGGTGAGTAGGAGAATCAATCACCAAAAGATTGGAGGGTGAGTTTAGGCAAGACTTGTTTCTTAGTGTGTACTTCACCATTTCTCTACCATATTCTTACAAAATTTCGTAAGCATTGGATTCTTGAATCGTGAGATATTGTCATTTGTCTACTCACAGGTCTGAGTACTACTACAACCTATGAAAATCGGGATGGTCCTATGACTTCCTAAGTTCTTTTCTCCTTGTATAGTTCATCATTTTTTATGAAATAACTCTTGATTGTTAGCATATTAAGGGAATGAGAGTTGCCCAAAAGGAATCAAGTCAATTGCTACTATGTCTAGAGAATTGTCCAAAACTTTGGATAGCTGTATGAACATAAATAACAAGTTTTTTGCTCTTGAATCTACTCCAACTTATATGTTTTGATACAATTTTTTGAGAGTTATCTTCCAAGGTACATAGGGTGTCTAATACATCCTCTAGCAAGCTAAAAGGGCCCACTACATATCCCTAGAGTTCATTTGGGTGGTTGCAAAGTTTTTGCAACACCACTTCATCTTCATCAACTACAAATCCATCTCTTGACATGAAGTTCACTTGAGAGGTACTAGCCTCTTCTTCATTATTTTTTCCTTTACCTTTATCCTTAATTTTATTTCTATCTGTATAAAGGGAAGAAGATTGATTACCTCTAGAGTTGTCTTCATTCTTGTTGAGCTTTGTTTCATGCATGAAGAGTTGCCCCATCAATGTGTTGGGGTTAGTTATTTACATATCCATATAAAGATCCATTGCTATGGTGAAGGACTCCCACTAGTATCATCAGCTTTGATGCCATTTATGATTTGCCTTATTATATGTTCTTCTTCTATCTCCTTTCCAATGCTTGCAAGCTAGTCAACCACATCCTTCATCTTGGTCACATAATCAGCTACACTTTCTTTGGTTGCTTTTTCAGGGTTTTAAACTCCATCCATAGCTGGTTCTTCCTAGCTCTTGTATTTGATGAGAAGTATGAAGAAAGTACTTCCCAAATCTCTTAGGATTCCTAATGTGAGGTAGTAAGAAATCAAATATTGAGTTAAGTAGATAAGACTTGGCAAGAGCATCCTTTGCACACCATGTGGTCAGCCTTTCTTGTTCTCCCCTTTTGGGTTGATGTTTGCTCTTGAATGTTGGCATTTCTTCATCTCCTGAGATGTATCCATATAAAAGTTTTCATTGGAGATAGGCTTGCATCCTTAGTGACAAAGATGGCTAGTTGCTTCTCTCCAAATTATTAATGAATGATGGAAAATCATCTCCCATCTTGCTTGTTGTTGCTATGATACCACTGTTGGAGGAGATGGTGGATAGTCTTCAGAGATGAAGTGGTGCTGCAAAACCCTACTTCACACTAGCCAAGAACAAGTGGTGGAGAGTGTAGTAGGACTCTTTATCTCCTTAACGATCACAATTAATCACTTATGTGCTTTGGAACATGATCCACTAATCAATGTATCAAATACATGGGTAAGAAGTTAATCCAAGATCATAGACTTGCTATTTAAGTCCCTCGACATGTTCAGTCGAATGAACAATGCTCTCAACCTACTAGCAATTAGCCAAATTCCTTTTGGTGGTATCTAATTAAATTAGATAGCTACCAATCATGATTTATCTGAATGAAAAAGATGGACTACACACTAAGAATGATGCTTAGCAAATTACAAGACTTGCTCGACATTTTTGGGGTGCTTCAGACTATAGACTAGAGAGTAATGATATGAAGATATATCACGATTCACTAAAGCAATAACAATGAAACAATAGACAGTATGGTGGTTCTATAGCACTTTAAATCACATCAAATGATCAACGAATGCATTGAGAACAAGCTTTGAGAACTTCACTGTTCTAAGATGGTCATAGTAGAGAAGTGAGGTAGAGATATGATCAATGTATATGCATTGGGGTAGAGAAGTGGCTATGCGATGAGCACACTAATCACTTAGGTCCCTCAAAAATGATCTCATAATCAAGCTCTTCTGATTTCTCTATTCGGGAGTCTTTTTTATCCTCTTTTATAGTTTAAGTTGGAACGAGTCTTTGGATTGAAATTTGAATGCTCAACTAAAAATAAGTCCTAAACTATAGGATTTATTATCTCATCAAGTAACTCAAGAGTTGACTCCATCTAACTCCTCGTGGAATTAGTGCATCTAACATATGCACTTTTACATGGGTAAAAGTAATTGTTTTTATAAGAGAATGGTCATATGTGATTGTTTGGAATACATGCTAATTATCCAAGTATGTAGGCTTGGATTCTCTTCCACCAACAATATCAGCTACAAATGAGTGGAGTCAAAAGTACTAGTAGATTGCACCCAAATGTATATCCACTAGTCTTGCACCTTTTAATAAGAGTTAGGAGATATTTACAGTTTCAATAATCCTATTGCAACTCTTGAAATATATAGATTTCCATAGTTATCCCATTGATAAGAATGGGATTTACAAGTTCAAATATGCTTTAGATTTAGCTTCTGATAGAGATATATAAAAAAGAGTAGACACACATGAACTACTTAGAGTATTCTCACATCTAACTTGGTATGGTTTAAAGATATCCATGATGGATGGATTAAGACCATATTGAAAATGATCTATATTCATTTGAACTATCTGGCTTAAATGATATAGATTCTTTTGCATTACGTGGAGTAACTGGCGTGGATTCATTTGAATTATGCGGATTAAATGAAGTGATATCATTTGAGTTAAGTGGATTAAATGAGTTGTATTCATTTGTAATATGTGGATTTATTTGAACTATGTGGATTAAATGAAGTGATATCATTTGAGTTATGTGGATTAAATGTTGTGGGTTGATTTAAATTATGTTAATTAAATGTTGTGGATTCATTTGAATTATGTGAAGTAAATGAAGTGGTATCATTTGAGTTACGTGCATTAAATGAACTGAATTCATTTGTAATATCTACATTAAATAATATGGATTTATTTGAATTATGTGGATTGAATGAAGTGGTATCATTTGAGTTATGTGGATTAAATGAAGTGGTATCATTTGAGTTATATGGATTAAATGTTGTGGATTCATTTAAATTATGTGAACTACATGTTGTGGATTCATTTGAATTATATGGAGTAAATAAGTGGTATCATTTGAGTTAAATGGATTAAATGAAGTGGATTCATTTGAACTATGTGGATTAAATGATGTGGATCTATTTGATTTATGTGGATTAAATGAGGTGGCATCATTTGAATTATGTGGACTAAATGAAGTGCTATCGAGGATTAAATGTTATGGATTCATTTGAACTATGCAGATTAAATGGTGGTATCATTTTCATTAAGTGGATTAAATAAAGTGGTATTGTTAGATTTATGTGGATCAAATGAAGTGTATCATTTGAACTATGTGGATTAGATGAAGTGGTAACAAGATTTATTTGAATTATGTGGATTCTTTTGAGGTAAAATTAGTGTTTTAGTCTCGCAAATTTAAAATTAAAACATGGAAAGAATGCCAAATGTGAATAATGATCTTGATCATGCTAAATATCAAAGGATTTTTTCTGAGCAGAATACTCAATTTGCGCAATTGAAATTAGCATTTTTATTCCACCAAGATTTAGAGCTAGAGGGATTAAAAGGAGAACCATTGTCAATGCAAGAAGTAAAAAAACCTATGTCCAAATCACTTTGTTCGTGATGTTCTCTTTTGAGTTACACAAAGGGCAAAAGAAACAGCACCCTTAAAGCTTTCTGACTTACAACATAAAGAATTACAGAAAGTCTACTTCAACACTTTGTGCAAGTTGAGAGATCATTACCAAATAATAATCAAATAGCACTATATTTCATTCAAAAAGTTTTTGTACAAGATATTCTTCATCGATGTGTAGATTGGGATGATCATCCGAAGAATGCAGGTATCCATTTGGGTCATCCTCAAAATCAAGTAGAATGCGTAATCAAGGAAACAAAGGCAATCTTCCTCAAAAGCAGCCCTACATTTTACTACCTGAAGAACATAACCTTATACATGATTTTTCATCATAGGGAGAAGAATTATATAATGAAGGATTAACAACTCTTGCATTAGAAAGAACAATAAATGATCAACAAAATGAATGGGGATGATTCTAACACCCCAATGCAAAAATGGAAGATGGATGCCCTCTACTAGGTCAACAAGCAATGATATATGCTCACTCTTCTGAATTTTTCTCTACACAACTACAGAGACTTAAAATGAAAATTGGAAAACTTAGAATAGACTATAAGAGCTACCCAACAAGATTTAAATCATCCAAAATGCATATTCCAACTGGGAGAAGCACCCTCTGTAAAATAGGCTAGTTGTTTGCAACAGTCTCTGCCTATGTGTAGAGATATACCTTAACAAAGTTGGCAATTTCTCACAACTCAATTAGTCATTTGAAACTTTGCCAAAGTTGAAGGCACTATATGGGAGATCAAATGAAGCTTGAAATCAATGAAAATGACTACAATGAGAGAGCAAAAAATTCTCTCCAATCTAGTACAATCAGATTTGGAAAAGCCTAACTACACCTCTAGATAAAGAGGAGCAAAATCATGAGAAAATGAGTTAAGCAAGCAAGGAAGCTGCTTGTTGGATTTTATGACTTCACTAAACTGAGTGGGAAACTCATGGAACGCATACAACTCAAGAAAAAAAGGTGATATGATGCTTATATAGAGTTTTACTTTTCCTACAATCTAGATAACCACCCACCAATCAGTGTAGGTGAACTTTTTGATGGCTGATTTGATGAGATTTGAATTTGATTGAGTTTGGTGGAGCTTCTAACTTTATTCCATGACTTTGGGTCCTCCTTTTTTATTGGTCCACTTGAAAAACTCATGTTTGAGCCCTTTTTGCATGATTGAGATTTGATTAACAACACTCCCCCTCAAGTCTCAATGCCTAGGTCCGTCATTCCAATGCATGCTTTGAAGTGTTGTAACTTTACTCCATCCAATGCTTTGGTAAACATATCTGCATATTGGTCATTTTTATTGAAATGCTCCACCTTGAAATCCTTTGACATGATCTTCTCTCTAATAAAGTGGTAATGACTTTGACCATATTGACTCTAGAACACTTTGACTTTGACCATGTTGACTTGACCGATATGACTTTGGTTGAATGCCATAAATGAATGATATAGTAATCTGTGAGATAAGATCATGTAGAAAAATATTCAATCTTCATCATCTGAGTAAGAAAATTATTAGCACCTTGAGGAAGACTACACATACATACCAATCCAAGAGATACATTACTTGCATCACATTACTAGTTGAGATTCATCATATCTAGAAAAGACGTTGCCCATTGATTAATTAGCATGTCTTGCAAAAGATTTTACAAACTCATCAATAATGTATCCAATATTATTACTTTATTAATTAGTTGAATATGCTAAATAAACAAATCTTGGAATTCTAAAATAGTAATTGTAATGTAGAGCAAAAGAGGAATCAAGAATATTCCTACTTAATTTTTCTTTAAAAAATGACAGTAACTTGTGAGGTTTTATTTAAAAGAATGAGAATCAAGTTTTACGATATGTGTGGAATCATCAAAATAATCATAGATGATATAAGCTTAGGATATGGAGAAAAGGTCCTACCATGTCTTTTAATTTACTTTGTAAAGAACTCCTTAAGCTTTAATTTCTGTACTTAATTCAAAAACGAATGTTGTTCTAACATGATATGGATGTTGTCAAAATGGAAAAATGAATTCAAACAAATGTTTTTATGTGAAATTTGAAGGGACCTCCAAACCACAAGTCATGAGTTCTATGTTTGTTAAGCTCCTAAGGTTTGGATAGTGACTCTCATATTAGAAAGGAAATGTAAAATGGAAGTTCCATTTTCTAATGTGTTTGGTCTTAATGTTCTCCTATATGCATATCTAGATGATAAGAAAAAGAAGGAATAAAGGACATAAAAAGGAGGATATGATTAGAATTCACGATCTCATATTTGGGAGAGCTAAGGTACTTCTTAGGTATTGAATTTGTGTATAAATAATATGGCATTTTGTCGATGCAAAGAAAGCACATCCTAGATGTGTTGAAAGATTTGGTCTTAAGAGCTGCAATCCATTGAGGCATCCTATGGAAGTCAATATCAAGATTAGCTCAATGCAAGGAGATGAAGTGCAAGATCTTACACTTTATATGTCCATCATTTATTCATAAGTATGTGCCACTATGAATTTACTCATGTATGCATAATGCTTTGCAATAAATAAATCATATGTAAGCTTCTCTATTGGATACCTTGCCCATACTAATTTTTGTTTTTCTACTTTGTTTGGGATGAATCTTCTTTGCCCTAGAGTTTTTATGATAGCCCTTGAGGTTTCTCCCTTTTTGAATTCATAGTCTTCATCTAGATTGTACATCTCTATCCACATATGAGAATTATCTTCTTCAAAAAACTTCTCTTTACCTTTGAGGTTTCAATTTCAAGATGCTAATCTTGATGAGCCTTCATCCCTATTTGAATCATGAGAACCACTTACCTTTATGTATGTTTGTGTATCTTCCTTTTAATGGATGCTCCTAGCTTCAATTTCACATTCAACCTTCATATTTGTAAAGGTACATACCATGGTAATACTTCATCAAACTTCATATCCCTTGAGATCTTGAGAGCCTTTGTCTTTAGAGTGTAGCACCTATATCCCCCTTTCTCACCTGCATATCCCATGAACACACATGTTTTTGCTCTAGCATCCAACTTGCTTCGTAATTCGCTAGGCATGAAGACAAAATATATAGATCCAAATACTTTGAGGTGGGATACATCATGTCTTATTCCATACCATGTTTCATAAGGTGTGAATGAGTATATAACCAATGTTTGAGCTCTATTCATGATGTCAATTGTGGTAGTGATTGTAACAACCCAATATACATTCGACATATTCATCTTTTTCATCATTGCTCTAGCACATTCTATGATATAGCTATTTTTTCTTTCCACAAACTCATTTCATTGGAGTGTATACCTAAAAGTAAATCTCCTTTTGATGCCATTTGTGTATAAAAAATCTAAAGACATTTTAACCTTCCAACTTCTCTTTCAACTAGTTCTTTGAATCTCTTGAATAAATAAAACACATCGGACTTATGCTTCATGCAATAAATCCATGTCATCCTTGTACAATAACTTATAATGTCACAAAGTACCTATTATACCCAATGGGCCCACACATCTATATGACTCAAGTCAAGGGGGTTTGGCTCACATAGTTGCTCTTCTTGAAAGCTAGCCTTAGTGACTTGCCTAGATGACATGCTTCACCTAACTGCTTCAAAATTTTTTATATCAAGCTTGGTAATCCCTGCACAAGTTTTCTTTTCTCCATCTCGTTCATCCTTTGGACATTAATATGCCCCATCCTCCTATACCAAAGATCGATCTCTATAATCCTTTGATTTCCAAATGAGAAACAAATTGTATGATTAGGGTCTGGATTTACCTCAAGGTTGAAGAGCCGTATTTCTTTCCTCTTGCAATCACCTTGTATCCATCCTTGGGGTTCTCCACAAAGTATCCTCTTTGACTAAAATTGACTTGATAGCCCTTTCCCACCATTTTTTCGACTAATACAAGATCTTTTGTGATAGTGGGTACATGCAACACATCCTTCAAGCACTTTTCATTTTGTGATACATCCAACATAACATCACCTATGCATGTGGTAGTGTGAGGAGTGTCATAATCTAATTCCAAATGCCCCTTTGTTTATGGAGCATGCATGTTGGAGAAGAAGTCCTTGTTATACATCATATGATTGCTACATCCACTATCTATGTATAGTGTATTGTCTACATGGTTTCTATGATCTGAAATTCACATCATAGCTAGCATTCTTTCATTATCATTATTTTAGAGAGTAGATGCACAGGTATAATGTCCCTTATATGAGTTGTATCTTTGATTGTTACCTCCTCCTTGATAGCAATCCCTTGCCTAATGTCCATACTTGCCCCATATGTAGCAACTGTCTAAATTACCTCCATCTATAGATTGGTTTTGTCTTCCTCATCTTCCTCTATGTCTTCCTCTTCCTCTTTGGGATGTGGAATGTTCTCTTTGTTAGAACAATCAAGCTTTTCTCATGCTTGAGAACGAGTTCTTCTAGAACAAAATTCATTCATGAAGTGGACCATATTGTTATGGTATATCATATCATATTTTCCATAATTGTAAAATCAATAAGTATTTATAGATTCTAGATCTCTATTTTTCTTAAATGATAAATATGGAGGCCCAAAATCCATGAGTAATGAATTTGGTATTAAATCAACTATCTAGATCTCTTTTTAAGCTTTATTCTTTATTTCCTAGATTATAGGAAAGAAATCTTAGTCACAAAAACTTACCTTGTGAGTTATTTTTAACTCAAGTTGGATGTAAACAAGTCGTGGAATACACAAGGAGTACATATAGAGACTCTAAATAACTTGTACAACATGTTAGACGAATATAAAATTTCTTTCATCTTCATCTTTCTAGTTGCTCATTTCTCTACATCATCTTCTCCAAAGTCAGAAGACTTGCAGAGGTTGGTTCTCACCACTTAGAAGTCTAGTGTTTGTTGGTAACGCCTCATTGAAAACATATTGATGCATACGTTACGTGTATAAAGTTTTGTATCATTAGGATTCATAGTTTTTGAGAAACATATCATTTTATCTCTTGGGGTCATTCTCGGCACATTCCTAAAAAGTCAGAGTGACAACTTGTTAATGCTAAATTTATAAGTATGGCTTGATGATAAATAAAATTCTTTTTCATATTATCTACGTAACCCTATAAAACACCATCCTCTAAGAGGATTTTAGCCAATTCTAAGTAGGATGGGAGCACTATGCATTTGAAGTTGCATGATTTAACCATCAATAGCAATTTTTATGCACTAGCTCATGAGCAAAGCAATCTATTTTGGATTGATTGTTTCTCAATGATCGTCCAAAGTACCTAAGGTAAAAGTGCAGCTAGATAGCTGAGCCAAAATTTAGCACTTTCAACACTATATTTCTACTTTGCTATCTTTTTTAGAACTTTCAATGGTATCTGGGTAATGGTTTTGCTTGAGTTAACCTCTCTCTTCATTCCCATTATGTATACAAGTCTCTTAGGTGGAACGACCTAGATTTCTCTAAGTCTCTTAGTTTCTCCACTCTCGACACCCTCAGATTATGGTAAACTAATCATATTATCGAATTACACAATACCCAATAATCTACATGATCAAACTCTAACAATGTATGAATAGCACCAAAGTATAGTAGATAATGTTGTGCATCATTTGCAATCAATATACAACCAGAGAAAGAAGTTTAGAGTTTCCTCAAGGAAAGTATATCACACTACTTCCTACTTACAATTACATAGACTCTCAATGAATTCAACAACTTATAGGAGAGAGGACAAAATGAATGATCTATGTGATACAAGACATGAAAGAATAATTGTCATGCAAAACCATGCACTCTTGGGTAGCGTGTAATGATTTGTACATGTGGTAAGTGGCCAAAAAGATCGTAAATTTGACCCATTGATTGGAAGAAAAGTATGAAGATAGAGTATCCCAAGTCTCTTGGAAAGTTTTGCAATTCCTTATATGAGGAAGAAGGAAGTCAGAGATAGAGTTAAGTAGATATGACCTTGCTAAAGCATCTTTGACACACCATGAGTTGAGTCTTTCTTGCTCCTCTCTTGTAGGTTGATCCTTGCTTCTAAATGTGGGCATCTCCTCATCTTCTGATATGTATCCATAGAGACTTCTTCCTTGTAGATAGGTCTTCATTCTCAAAGACCATGTTGGATAATTATTCCTGTCCAATTTGTCAATGAAGGAAGGGAAACCATCTCCCATTTTACCTCAACTTGCTCTGATACCACTACTGAGAGAGATGGATGGATACCTCAAAGAAGTGAGGTTGTACTACTAAAGCCTAATTTGTAATTGCCCTAATACACTTTAGAGTTATATAGTAGGCCCTTTTAGCTTGCAAATAAGACCAAGAAAGTACCTATGTACTTTGGAGTTGATGTTTGAAACAATTAATCCAAAACAGACTAGTTCAAGGATAGTTAGTGTTGAAAAACTTGCTATTTTAGTCCATACACTTGCTAGTTTTTTTACTCAGAGCTCACAATACTATAAAAATTGACAAAATTCCTTTTGGGGGAATTCAATTAGCGTAGATAGCTAATGATTTCAAGTGGAATAATCTAAAATAGTAAACTATCCTCTAATAAATAAGTTTAGCAAACCAAATCTTACCCCTGACTTTTGAGGGACTAACCAGTACATGAATAGTGAGCACTTCGAGGATGATTTCTCCCAGATGCCTAAACCAAATGCCTTGAAATTTTGATAGCACAAATTAGCCTTCATGTTAGTTCGAAAAAGCCAAAGATGATGAAAAATGGTTGAGTAGTCACTCAGATATGACCACAGAAAGTTGATTGTTTTGAGTAGTCATAGCAAAGAAGTAGACAGAAATGTTCAATGAGCTATATGTATTATATAACATGATTGTACAAAGTCATTGGCATTGTAATGATGCTCAATGATGATGGACTGAGTGAGCTATGGTGTGAGCTACTCAAGCTCCACAAATGATGAAGGAATGAGCTCCTAATGAGGCACACTACCTCGTGGGATTTTACAAAGTCTTTTTATAAGAGTTTCTTCTAAGTTTGAATTTGAATTCAAACTTGTTTCCAACTTAAAGTGATCCACTGATTTAGGAGTTATTCTCTCAATTGAACGCATAACTAATAGTCTTCCTAACTGCACGGGATAAAGGATTTTACAAGAATCTTCAAGGATTTAATCTTTTACAATGGTAAATGATCAAGTGGTTACAAGCCAAGGTTCACATGATTCATCAAGTGATAGTTGCACACATTGTCTTCCATGCTAAGCCAAATGTGTTTGCTTGATCGTTTGCACCAACAAATGACACTTGGGAGCTTGTACCTAACAAGCCATCTATGAAGGTAATTGGATATCGATGGATATACAAAATCAAGAGGAATCCAGATGGAAGTATAAATAGACATAGATCAGGGTTAGTTGCTAATGGGTTTGCTCAAACCCATGGTATTGATTATGATGAGACTTTCTCTCATGTTGCAAAAATGCCTACAATTAGGTTCTCATTAGTCTTGCTGCATCTAGAAATTGGAAGCTCTATCAACTTGATGTAAAGAATGCTTTCTTAAATGGATGGATTTCTATATGGCACAACCTCTTGGATATGAGGATGCACATCATCCTAACTATGTATGCAAATTAAATAAAGCTTTGTATGGATTGAAGCAAGCTCCAAGAGCTTGGAATTTTAGATTGGTGACTTATCTGCATGACCAAGGATTCAAAGCTAGCGAGGTAGATACCTCTTTGTTCATAAAGAGGAATGGATCTAAAGTGATCTATCTATGTGTGTATGTTGATGATATTATTATCATAGGGAATGATCTTGAAGGAATCAAATAGGTAAAGAATCAAATGAAGGAGGAGTTCAAAATAAATGATCTTGGAACACTCACTTATTTTCATAGGAGTTAATCTACACAGGTTCAGGTATATACATCACACAAAGGAAGTATATGCATGACATGTTCATCAAGTTCAAGATGGAAAACAACAAGTGTGTAGGTACACCTATGGAGAAAAATCATAATCTTAGTGCTTATGAAGGAGAGGCAATTGAAGACATCACAAGCTATCAAAGCTTGGTTGGAAGTTTGAATTATGCAACACTCACAAGGGTGGATATATGCTATAGTGTGAGCATATTGAATCAATTTATGCATAAGCCGAGAACATCACATAAGGAAGCAGCCAAGAGAGTCCTCAAGTACCTAAAGGGGACCATGAATGAAGGTTTGTTTTATCGATTTACTTCATATATTGAGCTAACGGCCTACTCACATGCGAATTTGGCCGGATCTAGAGATGATAGAAGAAGCACATCCGGGTATGTATAATTGGTAGGTTCAAAAATCATTTCTTGGTCATCCAAGAAGCAACCAACAATGGCATTATCTTCTACTGAAGCCAAATATAAAGGTTTGGCTGATGCAACTCAAGAAATCATGTGGTTAAAATCTGTGTATACAAATCTTGGACTTCATTCTTCAACACCTCACATTTTTTGTGACAACACAAGCTCACTACATCTTGCAGTTAATCCGGTATACCATGCTAGAACCAAGCATATTGAAGTCCACTACCATTATTTAAGGTAGAAGCTAATGAGCAAGGATATTCAACTATCCTACGTCTCTATAGATATGCAATGTGCAGACATGTTGACTAAAGCTCTTGACATGTTGATTAAAGCTCTTGATGGTACGAAATTGAGTAGATTCAAGTTGATGATTGGATTGTCGGAAATCAAGGACAATTGAAGATTTATTTGGAGGCCAAGCATGTTAGGCTTGAGGGGGAGCTATTGGTGCATTTTACCCAAGCTTAAATGCTTGATATGATTTAATTTGTGTTCATTTGTAGTCATATGTGCAGACATATGAACACCTCTTGTGAAAGAGTATATTTTATCTCTTGTAATTGTGAAAGAAAGAACGGCTTAAGTCATCCATGATGTAAAAAGGAAAATCATGGCTCTAACTACCTAAAACCATGAATCCATGAGCTGAGAGAATATCTCCTAATTCTTAGCATCACTTTTAGGTGACATTATTTGAATTCATATTCAAAACTACCTCCAAAACTAGCTATAAGAAGAGCAAGAAGGAAGTCCCCATTTGAGAGCTTGATTCGTGCGCACTTCATGTTCATTTATAGAGATTGAAGATCTTACTCCATAGCTCTATCATTCTACTCCCATTGTGCAATTATTCATTGCCTATTTGGCTTTAATTATATGTGAAACTATACATTAATAATTTACTTCTTCTAAGTTATATTTTTTGCTATACAAAATTCAGAAGTTCATATCTCAAGCTATACGTAACCTTTTTCATATTTTAAAAATGAATGTGATTTCTATGTAAGTCTAGTTTATGCCCACAAAATTTCATAGTCAATCTATTTATCCTTTATGAGAAATTTGTGTTTTTCTGCTCATTGGTCGAATCTCTATAGAGCCCCAAAAATGGCGGGAGTGTTCTAGATATTGCTAAATCTTTTTCTTAGTTCTTAGTTGATCAATTGAAGTATTTTAACTTGTATTAGCAAGCTATCTAAGCTTTTTTGCTATGTCCAAAAGGAATTTTTCTAATTCCTACCAGATTGAGAGCACTGTTCATTTTTTCTAGTAGGTGTATATACAGAAAAAGCAAGTTTTGGGAGCTAGTCATTTTGCAACTAGTATGTCTTGACTCAAACTTTTGAGATACTTATTCCAAAACACTTGGGTGATTTTTTTGTGGATTTAGGAAGCTCAAAGAGTCTACTAACCAACTCTGAAGTCTTAGTTGGTTGGTGTGAAGATTGTTGTAGCACGAGCAACTCATCTTTGGATTGCATCCACCATCTCTCTTTACATTTTTCCATCCCATCTAGGATGCTTTTGTGTAGATTGAGAAGGAATAAGCACTACATTTGAAGAAGAAGCTCCATTTGTGATAGTAGACTATGAAGTAGAAGAACATAGTGTCTTTGATCTACATCTGCCACTATGCTCCATAGTTGTTTTGCAACAAGGACATGTTTCATCATGTAAGACCCATCAAGCTCAACTTCAGCTTAAAGCATGCCAAACAAGTCATTGTTGTTTGAAATTTCACTAAAGAACAAGAATGTGACAAGATCTTTACTTTGATAAAAGCTAAAATTTTAGCTCACAATCCATCAATCTTATGGAAATTCTAGTAGCATGAATGGTTTCAAATGGGGGTAAAACCCTAGTGCAATTGATTGAAATGGTTTTTGGTTGCTAAAAAATCAATGCTTTATGCTTTAATGATGATTTGAATTATCAAAATTGTGCACACACTGCATTTATCTTTCACTCGGGACCTTTAAATCTCCAAATGTTTGATCTACCTTGATTTAAAATCTTCTCTATATCAAGAATAAATCAAACTTTACACAAACTTTGCATTAGTCTTCAAGATCATTGAAAAATACTTCTCTGTATGAAGTTTCTTCAACTTGAGAAAGTTTGCTTTAGAAATATACTTCAATATCTTCACATAGATTCAAATTTAATCATTCAAATGATGTACACACATTTAGGCTACCTTTTGCATAACTATAATGATCACTAGTTCTCCAAAAGAACTATTAAATCTTTGATTCAATCACTTAGATCAAATGTATATTAGAAACTGTCTTCCTGACATGGTGACTTTGACATGGTCAAATTCATAAGTTGATTTATCTCAAAGTACAACCCATTTTTCTAAATGATTTTATCCATAGCTGCCTTGTCTTCTAACTTAAATTTTGAATGCTCAATCATAAAAGAATTTACACTGAACATTGAGATCCAAGTAAATATTTGGATAGCAAAATGCGTGATTCTGAGAACTTCACTTACAGACTTCTACATATGCATGTTCCTACTTGTCATACACACAATCTGAAGAGAATTAGATCATGAAACTTTGGTCATAGCTTGGTTAACTTATCAATTAGATGTGTACAAAATATTTGCTGATCCACATGATCAGGTTGAGAGAAATCTAAGATAGACTCAAAGCTATTCTAAGAAGAAGACTCTCTGCATATCTATCACTCAAAGACTTGACCTCTATTGGTTCTACTCACTTATTTTCTTGACATCATTGACTTATATATGTACATTTGTACTCGTCCTATATCTATTACATGATGCTCCATCATTCTTATAAGTATTCATGGCTATATTACAAGAATATTCACTCCTAATGTACATATGTGTACAGACTATGCCTTCCTTGAATCTCTGCTCCACCATCTCCTAAGGACCAAGCTTCTCCAGACACTAGAATGGAAGAGGTTCATCTCATCGATACAATTGTATAGCTGCAGACCAGTCTCATGAGCAAGCGCCCAACACAATCACAGAGGTTGTGCAACTTGCGGAGCAATTGCAAACCGAGGAAGTGCTAGTGCTATCGGATGTCTAGCTTGTTACCGTAACACCCCTTGTCCCACCTTCTTCACCCAAGGATACACCTCCTCCTCTTTCTCCATCCAAAGTACCTTTACCGCCTAGCCCTCATTCTTCACCTCGCCATTCGGTAGCCCTTTGCCTTTCCCAACCCATCCCTTCCTCTCCCGATTACTCTCCCCCTTCTTCTTCCGCAACCGTTTCGGTTAATCCCTCTAGACCAATATCTATCTTCATCGTCCCTGACTCCTTTGCTCAATTAGCCCAAATTGGGAATTACCTTATCAACCTCTCCAAGCAACTCCCTCACCAATTACAAGATGCCCATCATTCCCTATGCACAGAGTACCAGTCAAAGGTGGATTTACTCGAAGCTGATATGGCACCCCTCCAAGGAGAAGTCTTAGCAGAAGGCCGATGTAAGCCTATTGCAGGAGCAAATCCAAACATTATAGGGCCAATTGACAAAAAAGGATGCCACCATAGTAGCTCGTAATGTAGAGGTTAGTCAACTCAAACAAACAGTGACTATCAAGGAGGATTCTATTCATGCCTTAGGAAAACAGTTAGACACCACCCGTAGTCGGTTCCTTACGGTAGAGCAAGTTTATCAAGTGCTGGCCGATAAAGCGTTACAAGCAGAGATAGAGCTGAAGAAGGTAACTGAAGAACTCTTCCAGAAAAGTAGATGGACTCGAAGAAGAAATAAGTCGTACCCTCAAACTCAAGAAAGACGTTGAAGCTATCTAGAAGGAAAGGCAAGACTTCTTCAGAACCATGTAGTTCTAGTCCCAAGAGTTAGAACATCGGGATAAGCAACTTGGTATCAAGCAGGAGCGCCTATCTCGTATGGATGCAGAGATTGAAGAAGCGAAATTATGCCGAGATGATGCGCTGGCAAACAACTTCTACCTCTAAGAAGCATTTTTGCAGAATCAAGCTGAAGTTTTGCTATCTCAAGTTATAACTTCAAGCTCTGTGCGGATCCACGCACACCTTGTTGAACCGCGGATTTTGCAAGAGATGTTAGAATCCTTAAAACAGAAAATCTCCTGCACCTTTAAATTAGCTAGAACCATGTACATACAAGGAATCATTGATGATTCTTAATCTTGTATTTTCCCTACTAGGTTCGAGTCCACCATGCGTGCGAGTGTCAGGCCACCGGAATATTATCCAATAGATTAATTGTAATTAGGAAAAGATGTGCACTGAAAGGGTGTCACACAAAATGTTGTAACACGTTTTTGATTAATAGAGCAGTGATTGGAAGAGAATGACAGATGTGTGGCCGCACTATTCTATCTGCGTGATCAGCTGAAGTTTGATTCTGTCACAAGTTTATCAAACTGTGGTCTTGCCTGTATTATTAAGGTTCGGTATTGAAGTAACTAAGAAGATAATAAAGTGACTGGGGAAAATACATAAAGGGCCTCTATATTACAGACCCTTGACCATCCCAAGAACCCACGTAGAGACCTGTTAACACTTTTAACACACCTTTTTCTCTTAAGAAATGATATTGAATTTCTATGTGTTTAGTCCTAGCCTAAAAAATAGGATAAGCTGCTAAATACAATGAACTCATGTTATCTCCAAATATGATTGGAGTACTCTGATCAATTCCAAGACTTTTCAACAAGGTCTTTAACCAGATTACTTGTTTTGCAGCTTCCACCATTCCTTTATACTCAGCTTCTGTGGATGACAAAGCAACTATATGGTTCTTCTTTGAACACCAAGAGATTAGCTTATCTCTAAAATAACACAGGTAACCATGAGTAGACCTTCTATCATCTAAATTAGCTAACCAATCTACATCACTAAACACTTTGATTCTAGTGTTAGAAGTAAATCCATAATACAAACCTTCACTCGGATTCCTTTTGATATATCTTAACACTCTTTGTACTACAATCCAATGGGTTTTCTTTGGACAATGCATGAATTGTGATAAAACACCAACTACATATGAAAGATCTAGTCTTGTCAATGTAGCATATATTAAACTACCTACAAAACTCTGATATGTGTTAATGTCTTTGAATTCTTCTCCTCCATTCCTACTCAAACTGTGATTTATCTCCAAAGGTGTGGTTGAAGGCTTGCAATTCTCCATATTAAATTTCATCAGAAGATTCTTCAAGTACCTTTCTTGTGTAACATATACTCCATGTTGAGTATACACCATCACCATCTCTAGGAAATAAGACAAATTTCTCAAATCACTTATCTTAAACTCCTTTTCCATTTGCTTCTTGAGCTCTTTGATTCCTTGGGCATATGTACTTGTGACAATAATGTAATCAACATAAATGCAAATGTAAATGTACCCATTTTCACTCGCCTTCACTAGCAAACTACTATCTGCCTTTGAAGCTTGATATCCAAGTTCATTCAAGAACTTGACAAGTGTATAATTCCATGCCCTTGGAGCTTGCTTCAAGCCATAAAAAACTCTCTTGAGCTTACACACATAATCTGATCCATTTGACTCTTTGAAACCCTTTGGTTGCTCCATGTAGACCTCATATGCAATATATCCATTTAAAAATGCATTCTCTACATCTAATTGGGATACCTTCCAACCTTTACATGTTGCAATAGCAATTAGAGTTCTGATGGTAGACATCTTAGAAATTGGATGAAAGGTTTCGTCATAGTCCACTCCATGTGTTTGGGCATATCCTTTGACAAAAATTCTAGCCTTGTATCTAGAAACTTTTCCATCTACAAACCTCTTTGTCTTATACAACCACTTACACTCAATTACCTTTTGATTTCTTGATCTTGGCACCAATTCCCATGTCTCATTCTCACGTAGAGCATCATACTCCTCTTGCATTCTTTTTCCCAATTTTGTTTACCTTTAGCTTCATCATATGTTGATAGATCTTCGTTTTTCTTCACAATGTAAGCATAGTCTATGGTTGTCAAGAAAGGAGTATCATAACTATACCTGATAGGTTGCTTCCTTTCTCTTGATTACCTTCTAATCTCTACACTCCTTCAGATCTCTGCTTCATTTTGTTCTGGATCAAACCTTGGCCTATCTTCATCATTATCTTGCAATTCATTTATGTAAATATCATCATCATTATCCTCCTCATATACCTTCATCTTTGACTACCCTTTCCTTTTGATTTCTTCAAGATCTTTGCATTCATTGTTTGGTCCTGTATACAATGTGCTTTGCTCATCAAATGTGATATCTTTTGAAATAAGGAATTGTTTTGTGGATGGACTCCACAATGTGTATCCCATCTGTCTATCATCATACCAAATAAATAAATATTTTTCTACCTTAGGTCTAGCTTATGTCTCAATTGAGATGGAACATAATCATATGTCAAACATCCAAATATTTTGCAATGATCAAGAGTAGGTTTCTTACCCCACCATGCTTCATAAGGGGTCATTCCATTAAAAGTTTTGCAAGGTAGCCTATTCACAAGATAAGTTGCAGTGTTGATTGCTTCTGCCCACATGTAATTAGGGCAATTCTTTTCCTTCATCATTGATCTTGCAAACTCTACAAGAGTTCCATTTCTTCTTTCTACAACTCCATTTTATTGTGGGGAGTACTTGCAAGTCACTTCTCTTTTTATAATTGCATTCCACATATAATCATCAAATTCTTTAGAAAAATATTCTCTTCCTCCATTTGATCTCAGTCTCTTAAGGTTTTGTCCTATAATTCTATCTACATAAGCATGATAGTGTTTAAATGTCTCAAACACTTCAGATTTATCCTTGATTACATATAGAGTAATCCACATTATTGCATAAGCAACAAACAACACATAATACCTAGATCCATTTATGCTATAGTCCTTTGAAGGACCCCACACATCTGTATGAACCACGTCAAGCATATTTGAATACTTGTATCCTTGCTTACTTCTTGTGAGCTTTACCTAATTCAGAAGCCTCACATTTATATATCATATGTTGAGCTTCAATATTTGGTAGACCAAGCACTGCACCATTCTTCGTCATCTCCTTTATCCCTCTTTCATTGAAATGTCATAACCTCTTATGTCATAGGTCCAATTCCGACATCCTTTGGTTTCCATAAGTGAACAATGCATGTCCCACATTACCTTGGACTTTAAGAGTGAATAGAATTCCTTCCTTTTTTCCTGTAGCAATGCTTTTATATCTCTAACTTGGATCTTGAACATAAACACCATCGTTTGTGAATTTTATTTCATGTCCCTTCTCAACGATTTTCCCTACACTTATCAAATTCTTGGGGACTTGGAACATAAAGTACCTTTCTTAGAAGTGTGCTTCCACTCTTTGTCTTCACTGATCCAATGCTTTCAACCTTGTGTTTGGTGTTGTCTCTTGTTTGAATTTTATGTCCATTCACTCTAGCTTCCATATCAGCCATTAAGGAGTTATTACCACTCAAATAATTGCTACATCCTTAGTCAATATAAAACACCATTTGATCTTCATTAATTGCTTCATGTGTTGGATTCAGGATGAGAGTCAAGTCTTTCTTCTGATGATGCATAATTGTAATAAGTATTGTCGTCGGACTGAGTTTGGGAATTCCTTCCTCCTCCTCTAGAAAATGAAGTCCTACCACATGAAGTGCTACCACCTCTTCCTCTGAAATCGCCTCTTTTGATTTCTATCTTCTCTTCCTCTTGGGCTGATATTCTTATTATAATTTCCACCATTTTGACTATAATACATGTTGATGCAAAGTTCAAGCCTACACATTTGGCTAGAAGTTCATGAACAATTGAAGCTCCATGGAGACCATTGCTAGGAATTTTTTTCTTTACCATTTGTAAAAGCTTATTTAACTTGAGAGAATATTTGTAGCTATCTATAGTCTCGTGGAGTTTGTTACATGGAAAAGTCACGACTTTAGTTGGAGAGAATAATTCTTAGATTGGTAAATCATTTTTAGAGAGAGGCAAAAGTTGAATTCAAATTAAAAATTTGAATGTAGCACTTATAAAAGTGATTTGTAAAAGTTGTGGTTGTGTGACTCCATATCCGAGTTCTCCTTGACTACATTGTAAGAGAGTAAGGCATACATCATAGCCTATGCTACTCACAATCATTAGGTATTGTTCATCATGCTAATGATCTTGTACAACATCTTGTTCTAATACAGAATATCTAGGCTTCTAATCTATGATCTCTCTGTCATAGTCACTCATAACAGTCAAATTGTAGTGCTCATATTGCAGTAATTCCTTCACCATTTTTGATGTTCTATAGCTTGTTGGAATCCACTCGAAGTGCTCTACTTTGTAAAGGAAATCCATCCAACAGCACATCAAAGCACTCATTGGTCAAACTCTGTAGAGGTCCTAAAAAATCAAGGGTAATGGTTTAATTGCTAAATTGATTGCTCTGTGTATAGTGCACCATTTTGAGTGATTCCACTTGGAACCATTAGATTACTAAGGTAATCTGATACCTCTAAATGGAATTTTTCTAATTCCTACTATACTGGAAGCACTGAGCATAGCAAGAAGCAGGTGTGTGGACAAAAATAGAAGGTTTTCATTAATCCTTCAACTTGGAAGTAGTTTGCTTTGATTCAATCATTACTCATATCATTTCCAAAGTACATAGGCCTTTATATAGTGTCATTGGAAAGCTAAGAAGGCCCACAATGCAGCTTTGAAGCTACAAGGGGCTGGTACAAAGTAGGATTTGGCAGTACCTACTCATTTCTTGAAGTCTCCATACATCTTTCCTAACAATGGTATCAGAGCTAAGCTAAGGTAAAATGGGAGATGGTTTTCCTTCTTTCATTGATAAATTGGACAGGAACAACTATCAAGCATGGTCCTTGAGGATGAAGACATACTTGCAAGGAAGGAGCCTTTATGGATACATCTCAGGAGATGAGGAGATGCCCATACTCAGAAGCAAAGGACAACCTACAAGAGAGGAGCATGAAAGACTCAACACATGGTGTGCCAAGGATGCATTAGCAAGGTCCTACCTACTTAACTCAATTTCTAATTTTCTTATTCCACATATTAGGAACTGTAAGACATCCCAAGAGACTTGCGAAACTTCCAACACAAGGGAAAGGAAGAACCAATTGTGGATTGAGTTTACCACTCAAAGAAAGCAACCCAAGCAAGGCATCTCATAGTATGTGACCAAATTCAAAGATGTAGCAGATCAATTAGAAAGCATAGGAGAAGAAATTGAAGAAGAGCATATTGTAAGGCAAGTAATCAATGGTATTAAAGCTGATGACAAATGGGAGAGCTTCACAACTGCCATGGACTTGTACATGGACATGCAAATTCTAGACCTTACCACTCTCATGGGGAAACTATTTACACATGAAGCCAAGCTCAACAAGAATGGAGATTCATGAAGAGGTAATAGCTCTTCTGTCCTATACACTGATAAAATTAAGTCCAAAGAGAAAGGAAAGAACAAGAAGGTTGAAGATGAAGGAACTACCTCCTAAGCCAACTATGCAAGGAGAGGTACAAGCTCAAGAGGAAGGGGCAGAGGAGGTAAGCAAGGTAGTGGGAGATCTTATAACGCCTCACCATGTAATATTTGTGGATTGTCAAATCATACTATAGATGAGTGTTACAGGAACTTAAATAATCAAAGCGGTAGAGGTTATCAAAGAGGTGGATACACACAATCAAGAGGGAGATTCAACTACCATCAAGGATACAATAACAACTACAACAACAACCACAATAGCGACTACCAAGGAGGCTACAAATCAAGGAAGGATTACAACAACTACATAGAGGAGCAAGATGATTCTCTTCTAATTATGAATATGACTTCAAAACCAGGTATAAATGATGACCATCTCTTCTACATTGACTCAAGGTGATCAAATCATGTGGCAAGCAATGTAGCTCTTCTCTCTGACCCTGAGGAACCAAAGGGTAAGCATCAGGTAAAAAAAACAAACAAGTGATGAAACCAAGCACTCAATAATTAAAGTAGGAAATGTTAAGACCTCTGATGGAAATAGAAACATGTTGAGTAGGGTTCTATATGTACTTGAATTACCAAAAAATTGATGAGTGTTGGACAGATTGTGAAAAAGGGTTTCTAGGTCATGTTCAATCAATATGGAGCATTTGTGGAGGATCCCCAACATGGATTCAAGAGAATTGCCAAAGGAGAAAAGATAGGTAGATTATTCACTTTTGAACTTGAAGATATAAGGAATATTGCACTTTATAGTTACAAAGATCAAACAATTTCAGAGCTTGAAATTTGGCATAAGATATTAGGGCATGTTGGTGAAAGAACCTTAAAATAAATATGTAGGGATCAATGTGTGCTTGGGATACCTAATGTATCCAAGCAACACATGATTTATAAGTGTGGTGCTTGTCAGTTTGGAAAATCTCACAAGTTACCCTTCTCAAAGAAAGGCTACATGCATGAGGACTACCTAGAGCTTGTCCATACAGATGTATGGGGAACAAGTAAGGATCCCTCAATTTCTGGATCAAGGAATTATGTATCTTTCATTCATGGTTTGAGTAGATGGACTATATTGTACTTTATGAAGCACAAAGATGAAGTATTCAGTTGCTTTAAAAAGTATCTTGCACTTGTTGAGAACCAAATAGGGAGAAATCTAAAGAGATTAAGGCCAAATGGAGGAGGTGAGTACTTCTCAAATGAATTTGATGCATTCTTGCAAGATAAAGGGATGAAGAGAGAAATTACAACAAGGTATAACCCTGAGCAAAATGGGGTGGCAGAGAGGAGAAATAGATTAATTGTTGAAACAGCTAGGTCAATGTTAAATGAGAAAAAATTACCTAACTACTTGTGGGCAGAGAGTGTATCTACTGCAACTTATCTTGTAAACAGGTTGCCATCTAAATCCCTTGATGGGATGACCCCATATGAAGCATGGTATGGTAGAAGACCTTCAATTGATCATTGCAAGATCTTTGGATGTGTTGCTTACGTGCATATCCCTTCTCAAATAAGAGGTAAGCTAGACCCTAAGGCAAAGAGGTGCATCTTCATAGGGTATGACTTGAATAAGAAAGGTGTTGATAGTCAAGGTCACACACAAGCAGTGAAGTGCATCAATGAAGTGGACACACAAGAAGAAGGAGCATGTAGGGAGCTCCAAGAAGCACATGTCAAATTTTTAGAAGAAATCCCTATAAATATAGTGACTTTTGTCACTAAAAACCATTGTAAATACCATTTTCCATTTTTACAACTCCATTTTGTTCAAGCTGAGCCTCGAGCTTGAGGAGTATTAGAAGTATCATGCTACCAATTCTCATAATTTTTAGATTCCGTTTGAGTCCCAAAATAAGCCTTGGAACCTAATTTTTAACTAGGTCGGACACTAGGTCTAGACAGGGCCACAACCACTCAAAAAACTATAAAAGGGGTTGGAGAGCTCATTTGAGGGGGTAGCTTGTGGTGGATTTCAGCTTTGTAAGAGAGTTCTTTGGTAATCGAAGATCTTCCATTGTTCCATTCTTTGCTCTTACCTTGTGCGTGTGTGTGTGTATGTGTGTGCATGCTTGTCTGCTTTCACTCACGCACTTGTGCACTTCACTTTCTCTTGGTCTTCATACCGGTCCTAACGTCTCCGCGGATTGACATTTATGAGGTGGAGCTTCTGACGTTGGTACTTGCCATTGTGCTAGAGTGACACCAAATTTGGCATCATTGCCGGGGAGAGAGATTAGAGGACGAGTATGTGACAGTAAGACGTAGAGTAGCGACGTTGGAAGGTAAAAAAATCATCTTTTTCAATTCAAATTCTGAGTTTTTCTTCTCCTTCATCTTCATCATCATCAACATCTCCACCCACCTTCATCTTCTCAATTTTTTCCATTTTCTAAAGACATGACCTATGCCAAATGTCATGAGTGTGCTATCGCGGGTTTGGAGATAAATTTGGCATCTACAAGAAGATAGGATTGACAATGAGGACTCAAGGTACTCATATTTGCAAAAAATTCTGAATTTGGACTCCAAAAAATTGCAAGTGTCGTGTTCTCCCATGGTTGAGTGCCATGACATTTTGATGTCATGATCTCCTGTGGTTGAGTGTCACGATATTTAACCTCATCGAACATCGTGGGATTCTCTTCGCGACATCTGATGAGTGTCAAATGTCATGTTTGTCTCGCGACATCTCACGAGTGTCGAATGTCGTGTTTGTCTCGTGACATCTAACTAGTGCCGTATGTCGTGTTTGTCTCACCATATCTAACGCGTGTCAAGTATCATGATCTTTTTGCGACACTTGATGAGTGTCGAGTATCGTGATCTTTTCGTGACACTTGACGAGTGTCGAGTATCGTGATCTTTTTGCGACACTTGACGAGTATCGAGTATTGTGTTTGCTTCATGACATTCAACAAGTATCGAGTATCGTGTTATATAAGTATTGTGACATCTGTGAAGTATCATGTGTCATGATTTTGCAAGTGTTGAGTATCGTGGTCCCAGCTATCATTATATCTACTAGATGTCGTGTGTCATGGACTCTAAGTGTCGTGACCTTTGACAGGTATCGAGTATTGTTGATTGATTGAGTGTTGAGTATCGAGTGTCGCGTATCGAGTGTCGAGTGTCGCTGACAAAGTCTCGTGACCTATGACAGGTGTCGAGTGTCGTGAACAACCAAGTGTCATTTCCATCAAGTGTCGCGACATTTTGTAGGTATCGTGTGTCATGACCAAGGCCAAGTGTCACGATATTCCTTAGATGTCGAGTGTCGTGAGCACTTAGGAGTCAAGTGTCGTGATACTTCCCAAGTGTCGTGTATCGCTTGTTTTGAAGCAATCCTAGAGAGGTCATGTTTCCCTGTTTTAAACCCTAGAACCCTGAACTGGCATAACTTTCTCATACGAAATCCGTTTGTAGTGATTTTGAGTTCATTGGAAAGCCCATGGGGAGTACTTTGAAGTTGACCCTCAGGTTGGACTAGGAAGCAAGGGGTTCCACAAGATTTTGAGCAATACAAAGGATAATGTCGGGCTATTAGACAAGGTTTATGAACCTAAGATCAGGTAGACACTTAGGAAGAGATCTATAAAGTACCAAATCATCTGAGGCTAGTGTCAACCATACAACCAAGTCGAGGACTCACAATTCAATGGTTAGCACTATGTATTGAGTTTAGTTCACAGACGAGTAAGTTAGAAATGCCATTTAATTGGGAGAGACTCTTGGCTTCTGAAGACATGCATAGTCCAGTACCTAGGGAAGGTTTTATGTCTATAGTGGAAGGGAAATATCGAACATCTCTTCAATACATATCCACCAACTTGCAAGGAATACCCGTCTACCTCGATGGTCTACACAGGTCAGTAGCAAGAATGATAGACACTGTAGAATTGGAAATAATTCCAAGACCAGCTGTCAAGTAGGAAGATGGAGTTTACATGGACAAGATGGGCTAGATCTATGTAGTAATAGAAAATCGTGATCAAATAAATGATAGAAGAGAATTAGAGGGACAAGGAACTTCCAAAAAATCTAACCAAGAAGAACTAGTGACGACCCCAAGGGGCAAGTCTTTGGTGACTCAAGTCTTGAGAGGGGATTTGATACCTCAAGATAATTACATGTTAGACATATACCTGATCCATGGGTCTAACCTACTCCTCCAAACTGATTCACTGAGACAAGGAGAAAGCATCAGCCCAACAACTATATACGAGTTAAGGGATCCAGAAAATCCATATAGAGTTACATACCTAGACCAAAGTCAAGGGAGATATTGGCTTGTAGATGAAGTCAAGGGGTCTAGATTAAAGTACATGGATCTTCCTATATTCCCTCCTCGAGATCAAGCAACTACCTCACAAAACCCATTCCAGACTATGATGTTAGGACAAATGAGCCAACATAGTAGGCCGAACAGACCTCACGAGCAATCCACTATGCCAGGAATTAACTCCCACAACCAAACTAGCTAGGGAATAAGGAAGAACCTCCCCGAGGTGTAGGAGCTGAAATACACCCAGTAAGACCCACTTTTCCCATCAAAAGTCGAACCCTAGAGCCCAAAAAAATACTGAGACCAATCCAATTGGCCAAATGTATGCGAAAATCCCACTAAATTTTGGTGGTTGAAGTTGCATTCAATCAAGCAAATCAAATCACCTAAAAGTAGATCAATCAAGATCTTCACTTTTCCTAGATTGTAGGAAAGTGAATTGAATCCCTCCAACAACCATTCCCACCTTCATTTGAATTCAAATTCAACTTGTAAAACTCATGGAACAATCCTAGGGTCTATATAAATACTTCGAATCATTTGTAAAATACATGGAAGCAATATACATACACTTGTGACCATCATTGTCTTGCTCCTTCAATTTTCTGCATCATCTTCTTCGCCAACAGTAATCTTGCTGAGGCTGTTGCTCTCTCTCCAGAGCTCCAAACTGAGTGCAAGATGGCTCATTGGAAAGGTATAAGTGTCTAGTTTATTCCTGTAAATTTTCAAAGCACTTAGTTCAGCAGATTTGGAGAAATCTCAGTTTTTCTGCCTCGGGGTCAATCTCTACGTATTCCTGAAAAATAGGAAGTACCACCGGTGAATGTCGCATTCATTCCTATAGCATATTTTGCTTATTCCTTATACTTTTGTGCATTCCATACACTCAACCCTATGTGTATCACTCCCATAAAAGGATTTTTTCTAATTGTAATCACGCTGGTCGCTATGGGCATTTGAAGTTCATTGTCTCTTCCATAGATAGTAAGTTTTTTTGAGCTAGTCGACCCTCGAAGCTATCTGTTTTGTATTGACTCATTCTCCTTGATGCTCCAAAGTACATAGTGTGTTTCTTTGCACTTATAGCATGCCTATAAGGTCTATTTGAGTCTCCATAAGCTCAAGGGCTGGTCTTATGCCGGTTGTCTTGACCAAACTTCGTCGCTTCGAAACGCACTTTTCTACCTTCGACAAGCTTCTTCAAGTTTTTTCAGTGGTATCAGAGCTAGATCAACATGGGTGAACGCTTTCCCTCAATGATCGAGAAGCTTGATTGACACAACTACGCGGCTTGGCAAATCAGAATGGAGGCCTATTTGCAAGGTAGAAATCTTTATGGAATTGTAGCAGGTGATGAAGCTATGCCTATTCCAAGATCCAAAGGAGGACCTACACAAGAGGAGACAGATAAGCTCACACTTTGGTGCACAAGGGATGCTCAAGCAAGGTCATACATACTAAAATCTATCTCTGAATTTCTATTACCACATATTAGAGGATGCAAGACAACTCAAGAGACTTGGAATGCCCTAGAGACTTTCTTTTCTGCTAGTACCAAAGCAAGAAAGAATCATCTTTGGAACGAGTTCAACCAATGAAGAAGACACCTAAGCAAACCATCACAGAGTTTGTTACCAAGGTCAAGGAGGTTGCGGATCAGTTAGCATCCATTGGAGAGCTAATTGAAGAAGAGGTCATCATGAGGCAAATTCTCAACGGCATTCGAAGTGATAAGCAATGGCAATCCTTCACGACGGCCTATGATCTCATCATGGATGTGCAGACTCCAGATTTCAACATCTTTCTTGGACAACTTTTCAATCAAGAAGCCAACAGTAGCATAAAGGAAGGTAACTCTTATCATGGTAATTCAACTAGTGTTCTATATGCAGATAAGAAGGATAAGAAGCAGAAAGGCAAGAAGAAGGAAAAAGATGAAGAAGAGACTTCTGTTGAAGCTCAAAGTCAAGGACAAAGCATGGAAGCACATCAAAAGGTGGACACACGAGGAAAGGGAGCAAGTAGGGAGCTCCAAGAAGTGTATGTCAAATTTTCAGAAGAATCCCCTACAAAAATAGTGATTTTCATCACTAGAAACCATTGTAAATACCATTATCTATTTTTAGTAACTCCATTTTGTTCAAGCCGAGGAGTCCTCGAGCTTGAGGAGTATTAGAAGTACCATCGTACCAATTTTCATAATTTTTAGACTTCGTTTGAGCCCTCAAATAAGCCCTGGAACCTAATTTTTAACTAGGCCGGACACTAGGTCTGGACAGGGCCAAAACTAGTCAAAAAACTATAAAAAGAGCTAGAGAGCTCATTTTTGGGGTTAGCTTGTTAGAGAATAGAACTTTTGTAAGAGAACTCTTTTGCAATCTAAGCTTTCCATTGTTCCTCTCTTTGATCTTACTTTGTGCGCGTGTGTGTGTATGTGTGTGCATGTTTGTGTGCTTTCACTCACGCACTTGTGCCTTCACTTGCTCGTGGTCTTCATACCGGTCCTCACGTCTCCGCGGATTGACAAGTAAAGGAGGTGGTGCTTACGCTTGAGCTACACCAAATTTTGGCGCCGTTGCCGGGGAGAGAGCTTCGAGGAGGAGCGTTGTGATGGTAAGATCGTAGATTTGCGACGTTGGAAGGTAAAAAAACTATCATTTCAGTTCATTTTCTGTTTTTTTCCTCTTCATCTTCATCATCATCATCATCTCCACCTTCTTCCATCTTCTTCTTCATAGAAATTTCTTGTTTTTTAGTGCATTTTCACCATCTTCATACCATTTTTCATGCATTATTGTGTGGGAAGGAGTTAGGAGGTGCAAGGGAGAGCAAGCGCTGTATTTTTTTCATGATTTTCTGCTCATACGAAGCTCGCCATAGCCGGCGCTCAGAAATTTGAATTTCCCGCCAAAAAACGCGATTCTGTGATGAAAATCGCGATTCTGTGAAAATTCAAAATTTTTTGAAAAATCACGATTTTCAGTTTTCCCGCCTAAAAGTTGGTTGAAAAGAATCGCGATTCTGTGTTTTTTCTCAAAAAACACGATTCTCTGCTCAAAATCGCGATTCTCAAAAAACACGATTCTCTGCTCAAAATCGCGATTCTCAAAAAACACGATTCTCTGCTCAAAATCGCGATTCTCAAAAAACACGATTCTCTGCTCAAAATCGCGATTCTCACCAATCACAATTTTCAGCAAAAAACACGATTTTGTGAAAAAACACGACTTTCTGCTCAAAATCGCGATTCTCACAAATCACGATTTTCAGCCAAAAATACGATTTTGAGAAAAACACGATTCTGTGGAAAAACACGATTCTCTGGGACAAAATCGCGATTTTCAAGTCAAAAACACGATTCTGAGAAAACACGATTTTCAGTCAAAAACACGATTTTTGTGAATCACGATTCTCTGAGTCAAAATTGCGATTTTCAGAAACACGATTTTGTGATCAACATCGCGATTCTCTGAAACACGATTTTGTGATCAACATCGCGATTCTCTAAAACACGATTTTGTGATCAAAATCGCGATTTTCAAAAAACACGATTTTGTGATCAAAATCGCGATTTTCAGAAACACGATTTTGTGATCAACATCGCGATTTTCAAATCACGATTTTCTGCTCAAAATCACGATTTTCAAAAAACACGATTTTGTGCTCAACATCGCGATTTTTTGAAACACGATTTTGTGATCAACATCGCGATTTTCAAATCACGATTTTCTGCTCAAAATCGCGATTTTCAAAAAACACGATTTTGTGCTCAACATCGCGATTTTTTTGACTTCACAGCATCGCGATTTTCAGAAAGATCACAAAATCGCGATTTTCTCCAAAGGTCCTGTTTGCCTGTTTTGACCCCGAGGAGCCTGATTTGACATAACTTTCTCATCCAAAGTCCATTTTTTGAGCTCTTTAGCTTGTTGGAAAGCTCGTTTCAAATCCTACACGATCTCAACTATTTTTTTCAAGAATAATGTGTTGATTTTGAGATAGGATAATTTGAAGTTGACCCTCAGGTGGGACTAGGGAACCAAGGGGGCTCTAAAGAATTTTGAACCATACCAAAGGGAAAATTTGGATTCTTGACTAAAGCTTATGAACCTGAGATCTGGTAGACACTTAGGCAAGGATAAACAAAGCATTAGATCTTCTGAGGCTAGTGTCAACCATACATCCAAGTCTTGGGCACAACAACTAAGTGGTCATCTTTTACTCAGATCAGACACAAGTGATTCAGAAATGTCTTTTAGTATGGGAAAACCTGCAGGTGGCTCAGGGACTGCCCATCTACAAACACCGGAAGGTCCCTATAAGACACAGTTGGAATATATTCGGACCAACCAATTAGGTGCTCGCATCTATGAGGATGGTCTGAGGCGATCAGTGGTCCAACTCAAAAATCCAGATCAATCCTTTGGACTTGAACACCCGGTGGTCAAGTTCGAAGAGGGTTCATACATTGATAAGGAAGGAACCATGTATGTGGTTACCAACCAACCCGATAGGACCGATGAGTTTGGAAATATCATTCATGAGAATGAGATAGGAGACCTAGAACAAGGAAATATAGGACAAGGACCCCAGACTCCTAGAGGCAAGTCAGTTTTGACCCGAGTGATCACTCCAGACTGGATCCCTCAAGACAACAAAAGCATAGAACTATTTTTGAATAGAGAAACAGAGGAAGCCTTTTGGAGATTCAAGCCAGAACAACCTAGCCAATTGGGCATAGTCATCATCTACGAGTTCAAGGATCCAGAGATACCAGGAAAGGTTGTCTACCTGGATAACACATCAGAGAAAATTTTCTTGGTAACAGAACATGATAGACATGCATATACTTGGAAGAATGAATTGATTTTCCCCCCACCAAGATCCAATGTTTCCCACGGCCTCCAAGGAGTAGGGTCATCCCAAGCTCAGGAAGCCCAGAGAGAAAGAACTAGAGAGAGACCGGAGGTAAGTTTTGCACACACAGTGGGCAGGAATAGGTCAGGATTTGAAAATGAAAGACCTGAAAGAGAGAGATATCAAGCACATAGGCAACAAAGAGACGATCATGATTTCCCATTGCCTAGACCAAGAGAGCACTCAAGAACCCTTAGACCCTCTCAAGTGGTTAAGACAATGAAGAACTACTTTGATGGATTTGGAGATCCTTATGATCATGTGGCGGAGTTCAAACAAGTGCTAAGAGCTGAACAGGTTGAAGACTTGTTCACCCAGTTCGAGGCATTTGGTTTGACTCTTAAGGGTACTGCCTTAGCTTGGTTTCAACCTCTAAACAGTCGCAACTATAGAGAGATAGGTCAGCTTCTAGAAGAATTCATTGTAGAATTTTCCAAGAGTGGTATCAGACATAACACATCATCCTTGATCCACAGCTTCAAGCAGACACCCCAAGAAACAGTGCGACTTGCAGGAAGAAGGTTTAGACAGTACTTGGAAAGATGCCCTGTACCAGAATTACCCACATCAGCCAAACAAGTGGCACTGTTTTTAGATGGCCTATTGAGCACAAAATTAAGGTCATATGTATACTTGAAAGAGCCTAGATCCATAGAAGAGTGTATACGGATGTGCATTGACATAGAAGACAACTTGGGTGAGGAGTTAGGACTATCCAAACTCTATAAGGACTCTGATAGTTCTACAAGTCATACCTCTAGAGCCTCCACTGAGATAGATGAGATAGCTGAGCAGGTGGCCAAAAAGCTAGGAGTTCAAAATAGACAAATGCCAAGGGTCACCCCAGTGAAGCGATGTTATGCATGTGGAGGAGATCACATGGCTAATGTTTGCCCGTTGACGACTCAACCCCAAGGAAACCCTAATGCTCTATATTGCACCATTGAGAGAAAATACACAAATCATACGGCCCAAGATTGTCCCTATAACAGGCAGGCTGTTAGACAAAATTATCAGCAACCTTACCAGCAGGGTAGGTATCAGAATCAGTACCAACAGCCATATTATAGGCCACAACAATATCAACCTCAATACCAGCAGCAATATCAGGCACCATATAGGCCACAACCTGTCTTGGGAAACCAACCACCAGCTCCAGCCAACGTGATTCCAGTCAAGTATGCTGTGGGAGAGGAAAATCCAAATAGAGCTTTGGTGCCACTAACCCCATTGATACCAGATAATGACTCTCATGCTCATAGTTCAGACTACACCCATGAAGGTAGTCCACATGCTTATTACACAGAGTCACCTGAACATAGTGAGATTTACTCGTATCAATATGAGGCACCGCCTATAGAGCAAAATTGGGAGCCAGAATACTCCAATGTCATGTACACAAATCCTAACCCTAGGCCCCAGTTGAGACAAATGAGACCACAAGCCCCTAGAGGATCTTGTTTTAGATGTCAAGGTGATCATTTCATTCGTGACTGTCCCCACCCACCATCTCCGAGCCAAGGACAGGCTATCACAATACAGGCTTTTTGTCCTGATTGTGGCAAAGACCATCTCCCCAGAGATTGTCCAAGAAACCCCTCTAGTGCACCCAAGATTACACCCATTAATGTGGTAGGCTTAGTGGCAGATCCAAGTTCAAGTAGTAGCAATGTGGCTCCTATACAAGCTGTCACTAGAGCACAAGCCTTAAAACAGGATAAACCAGTAGAACAATCAGAGTCGAGTGAATCGGGAGAGCCTAGTAAGAGGAAAACAAGAACATGGAAGGATACCAGAGAGAAGGCCAATCGTAAGTGGAATAAAAAGTTATCGGAACTAGAAGAAAGCTTAAAAGAAGCGAAAACAAAAATAGAAGACATTGCATCTCAAAGCCCCTCGCATGCCGAAACTCCATCCACTCCACCTCATCCCACCCCACCACCCATTGTAAATAGACCGCAACCAGGGTCTGTTCTGGCAGATCCAACCCCAGAAGGCTTGGACATGATGTTCAAGGCCTACCAGGCTCGACTTCAAGAAGGGCCTACAGCGGTAAACCTAGACAAGAGTTACCCCAGAGCAGATTTAGAGATTGAACGGATGAAAATGTGCATGAAAATGGTAGAACAAGCTCAAGCCATACTTGAGACTAGTCAAAAGTTCAATCAGACAAACTCTATCAAATCAGATTTGCATTTCCAGGGCTTACTAGAAAGATTAGAGCAATTGGTAAACAAACCACAAGTTTCTTTACCTCCACAGGCTCAACCAGTTATTGAAAGAGGAAGCTCACCACCAATGGGAGCTTATGTTCCTAATTCCACGGATCCAGGAATACTTCCTTCAATTCAACAGTACTCTCAAGAATTCTTGCGGGAAATACAAGAAGAGAAATGGGCCAAGGAGAAGGGTAATTCCCCTCCTATTCCTGAGATTGATGATCTTCATGATCAATTTCCCCAAGACATTCCATCTATTTACGAAGATGAAGCAGAACAAGAAGACGAAAGATTAGATTTTGAATCTAATACCTTAGAAGAACTGCCTCAATTTCCAGGCCCATGGGAATCTGAATCTCTCCAGATTAGAGCTCCCACAATACTAGTAAGAAATGAAGACTCAGTGGTTCCAAGGAACACGGATGTCGTGAAGAACACTAAGGTTCAGTGTCATCTCACTGTAGAAGAGCTGCTCAAAGCAAAACCTGAGCTCTGGAATCATGTGAAGGATCAGGTTCCAGAACTTGATTCCAACATGCCAAAAGCAGGCTCCAAGCAAAGGGTACCAGAGATACCTCTAGACAAAATAGGGGACATGTGTGAAGGTGAAGAAGGTAATACTTATCTTCCAATCACCTACCAAGATTACACAACCAAAGCAATCATAGATTCAGGTGCTGGTGTTGCTATTGCGACCACCTCCTTGTGGAAGCAATGGGGCAAACCCACATTAAGACCAACTAGAATGAAGCTTCAAATGGCTGATGGTCATTTTGAAAGACCTCTAGGATTGTTAGAAGGGATCACTCTAACCACTTGTGGTGTAGAGTTTGAGCACACATTTGCTATATGTGAGTTTGAGAAAAATAATGTCTATGAGATGATCCTAGGAAGACCCTTCCTACGACAATTGCAAATAGTACAGGATTGGGGAACTAACTCCTTGTACTTACAACACTTAGGGGTTACCACCAAGGTCAATTTGAAGGATTACACCTTTAGAGATGTACCACCCCTACAGTGGAATTCTATCCACAAAGTGAAAGAAGATTCCATCTCTGTGCATTCTGAAAGTTCACCTGATCCATCATGGCTGCATGAAGATACTCATTTGTGGATGTGCAAAGTCGCAAAGGAAGAGGAAAAACGTTTAAAGGCAAGGGAAGAAGGAACTTCACTAGGAGATAGACCAGTTAGAGACCCAGCCTACACACCGATGATCTTTCCAGATGAGGAGTTTGAGCCTCATGGCTGGCCAGAAATCTTAGCCACCATGGACATTGCTGTCAATGAGGAACAGTGGACACCTCATTGTGATGAGGAGGGTTATGATATCTCAGTGTTCATGTGTCAACCCTTGCTAGAAGAATGTGACCCTAGTGATGTCATAGAAGAAGAAGAGAATGACGATGATCTGGAGTCTATTGTGATGGATAGTTGCTTTAACTCAGAGCAGCACTATCTAGAAGATATAGGAGTGTTCACCCAGAAAGAAGAAGAACCTCTCACAAGTATTAAAACAGTAAACTCAAAGGATGGAAGTGAGAGTAGTCAAAAGAAAAAGAAAAGAAAAGCAGTGAAACAAGAAAAGGAGGAATCATTGTTTGAAGTACCAGAAAACTTCAAGAAATATGAAGTTGACGACCGCAAAATTTTGGTACGAATGCCTAAGAGAGAGGCCATCATAGGAGAATCATATGATAATAAAGAAAAGACCAAGAAGATTGTAGTGACCATTGAAGAGAACGAAGAGAGATGCACATATATAGGAGATGACCTAAGTGCAAGAGAAGAAATGGAGCTCATAGCTCTATTAAGGGAATATAGGGATGTTTTTGCATGGCACTATAGAGACTTGAAAGGGGTAGATCCAAGAATTTGGTCTCATACTATCCCCATGACTGCTGATGCTAAGCCCACCAAACAGAAGCCCTACACATATAATGATACCTATGCAGCCAAAATCAAAGAAGAAATTGATAGGTTGATTGAGGCTGGATTCATCTATGAGATTGAGCATACCGAATGGGTGTCCCCCATTGTAGTACTGCCCAAGAAGAACGGAAAGTTGCGAGTGTGCATTAACCTGAAAAAAGTTAATGCCGCTACAATCAGAGATAGCTATCCGCTTCCAATCACCGAACATTTATTGGAGCGTGTTGCAGGCAAGGAAGTTTATAGCTTTCTTGATGGATTTTCAGGTTACAACCAAGTAGCCATTGCCCCAGAAGATCAACACAAGACGGCTTTTGCCACCGAATGGGGAATCTTTGCATTTCGTGTGATGCCATTTGGGCTCACCAATGCACCTGCAACATTCCAAAGGCTCATGTGTCATGTCTTCAAAGAGTTCTTACGAAAGAGCTTAGAAGTGTATGTGGATGATTTATGTGCTCATTCCCAAGAAAGAAGATTTCACATCCCTGAGCTCAGACAGATCTTCAACAAGTGTAGAGAATATCGAGTGTGTCTGAACCCAGAAAAGTGTGTGTTCATGGTGCGTCAAGGTAAAATCCTCGGTCATATTGTTTCTAAGAATGGAATCTCAACGGATGAAGATAAGGTACGAGCCATAGCGGAGCTGCCAAGGCCAAGGAATGTTAAAGAGGTACAAGCCTTTATGGGCCATTGTGGATATTACCGTAGGTTTATCCACATGTACGCGATCATAGCTAGACCCCTTTATGCCTTGTTGTCTAATTTTGAGTGGAACGAGGAATGCGAGAATTCTTTCAATGAACTGAAGAAACGTTTGTGCACAGCACCAATATTGACCACTCCTGATTGGAATAAGCCATTCCATGTCCATGTGGATGCATCCAATCATGCCATAGGATGTGTGCTAGCACAACCCACAAGTGAAGGGAATTTAGATTTGCCCATAGCATATGCTAGTAGACAACTAAACCCAGCCGAAAGAAATTATACCACAACCGAGCGAGAAGGGTTAGGCATGGTATATGCTGTAAAGAAGTTTAGACACTATTTATTGGCCAACAAGTTCAAGTTTTTCACTGATCATCAAGCTTTGTTATATTTGGTCAATAAACCTTGCAATACTGGACGCTTAGTAAGATGGTTCCTCTTACTAATGGAGTATGACTTTGAAGTTGTTGTCAGGAAAGGTAGAACCCACCTTCGGGCAGATCACCTTTCTCGCATTACTTCAGGAGAGTCACCACAAGGAGTGTCTGATGAACTACCTGATGCTTATCTGTTCAATTTGGAAGTTGTTCCTAAATGGGCAAATAAGTTGGTACCAGTCCTAACCTTCGGCCCTGCAAATAAGAATGTGAAAACATCACAAGAAGAAATTGTAAAATCACAAAAATATCACATATTGGCAGGAAGCATGTACAAACAAGATACTGAGGGTGTATTAGCTTGTTGTGTCGAGGATGATGAACATAGTAGTTGGTTGCAGCAAGCTCATGAGGGATTGCTAGGAAATCACTATTCTAAACAACGAACATTGCAGAATTTGAAACGTTTAGGAGTGTATTGGCCTAGCATGGACAAAGAAATACATGAGTGGATCAAGAATTGTCCAATGTGCAGAGAGAGACCACCAGTGGAGCATGCGACCCTTTATCAAGTATCATTAATTCTAGATTGGAGTGCTCCATTGGTAGAGTTTATGAGATCGGGAAGATTACCCAAAGAGGCCAGTCTAGCAAGAAGACGAAATATGGAGCAAGAGGCTCAAGGCTATGCCTTAGTAGGAGAGAACCTATACCGAAGAGGTAAAGATGGTTACTTAAGACTGTGCGTTCATGAATCAGACTATTTAAGGGTCTTAGAGACTGCACACAGTGGTGTTGCAGGTGGACATTTTGGCCCTGACCGAGTGATTAAAACCATTCTATTCTCAGGACTTTGGTGGCCCACTCTTCATATGGATGCACATACCTATGTGAAGAAATGTGACACATGCCAACGTGCACAATATCCAGTGAGAAAAGACGAGATGCCCTTGAGGCCAATGATGGGAGGACGTGCATTTTCGAAGTGGGGCATAGACTTCATAGGTCTTATTAACCACCCATCTAGAAACTCCCATGCAGAGTACATCATTGTAGCCACAGATTACCTTACAAAGTGGGTAGAAGTCAAAGCCACAACAAAGAATGATGCTCAGACTACGGCTAAGTTCTTATTCGAGAATGTGTTCATGAGATATGGACTACCAATAGAGTTGGTGAGCGATAGAGGCACACACTTCTTGAATGAAGTCATTGAAAATCTTCTCCAAGAATTCTTGGTGATACATAAGAAATCCGCCCCCTATCATCCACAAGCCAACGGACAAGCCGAGAGTACCAATAAGATCCTCTGTAACGTATTGACAAAACTGGTGAATAATAAACGCTCTGATTGGGACAAACAACTTCATCATGTTGTTTGGGCTTATCGAGTTGCCTACAAAACGGTACTCAACGCCACCCCATTTCAGATGGTCTTCGGACAGAACGCTGTGCTACCATTAGATTTCTTAATCCCTGCCTTAAAAGTAGCACAAGAGTATGAGTGGAATGGGCATGAATTGTCCTCTAGGATCTTTGATCTCGAACGTTTGGGTGAAACGAGGCTACGAGCGGCAGCAGGCATCTACGCTGCAAAGAAGAGGCAAAAGGCATACTTTGATGCACACATCAAGGATAAGGGATTGAAAGAGGGAGATCTAGTGTTGGTATACACACTAAAACAACATGCCCGTAAGTTGGAAAAAAGAGGATATGGACCCATGATCATTAATAGAATTTCCACTAGTGGTGCAGTTCAGTTGGCCACTCTAGAAGGAGATATCTTGCCAAACTATATTAGTGGCTGCAGAGTCAAGCTATATCAAGAACCTCTTACTGAGGATATGCTAATGAGACTCAACACTGCTAAGAAGCGAAAAGAAGAAGAGTTAAGAGTGAGAGAAGAAGCACAGGTAGAGGCCAGAGAGCGTATTAGGCGAAATAAGTTAAGGCGATTAGGCCTAGATGTCAACTCAAAAGCCCCAAAATATCACATGGATATGTGTCAAAAGTCAGGTATTGCGACTTCTCAGGTCATTGACCGAAGACCCTTTGTGACCATAGAGATAGGACAAGGGAAGGGTGCAAGGACGGTGAAAGCATTGATTGACTCAGGTGCAGCAAGTAGTGCAATTAAACTTTCCTACTGCCAAGACTTGGGGTTGAACATCGATCCCATAGAAGCTTATCTCATAGGATTGGGAGGTGTGGAAACCCCTTGTTTGGGCGAGGTGGAACTTCCCATCTACCTTCAAGATGTTCCAATGAAAGTCAGAGCGCTAGTATGTCAAGATGAGAACCTTACAGAACCACTTGTCTTGGGTCAAGATTGGATCTATGACCATGCAGTTAACTTAAACCTAAGAAGTCAAATTCTTCAAGTTTGGGTACATGAACAATGCATTACATTAGAATTAGAGAACTGCATGCTCCTAGATCATGGCACCACACACTCTCTTAGTTCTTCCAAGACTAATCATATGAAAGAAGATGTTGTATGTGTCAAAAGCTCTATGATGCAGAAGGAGTCAATCGTGGAAGACCAGGTTCGAAGGCGGGTGGATCTTTCTTCTTCTCCAAAGACTCAAGTAGCCACAGTAGTGAGCCCACCACACAAGCAAACACAACCGTTCATGACAACTGCTACATCAAATAGAAAGACACCATTCGATAAAAAAGCGGTTCCGGGCATGAAGCAGATCTGGGTACGCAAAGGAGCGCAACCACCAGCCTTGCCCCCGCAAATCCCATCCAGGCAAGCCAACCAAGTCAGAAGACGAAGAAAGCAGCTCGGACAAGCTCAATCACGAGGCATCCAACAAGTTTGGGTGCCTAAGAAGTTAGCTGCAGCTCAACAAGGGCAATTACAAATGTGGGTACCTAAGAAGCTCTTACATCCACAACAACCTATGTTCTCCCACATGCGAAAGGTCTCAACCAAGAAGCCAAAAGGAGAAGAGGGTAAGAACCACGTACAGAGACCGAAAGAAGATCAAATCAGCTCTTCAAGAATAGTAGGAAGACGTGCAAAAAGGATATGGGTTTGGAAGCCAAAAGTACAAGCAGTCTTCATCGAACCAAAGCGCCAACCACACTGGATACCACAGTTCAGAACGCATCCGAAGAGGAAGGCGCCTGAAGTGATTTCTACAGTGCCAAATACTGTTCTACAATGGACTCCAATAAGGAGGATTACATCAGTTCGAGACTCAATGGATACCTCCACCAAGGTCGGCATCAACCTCCACGAATAACATCGAAAGCCTCGAACGAGCAACAACCATGTGCTCCTTGCACAACCCTGTCTTTTGCACCATTTAGGTCATGCATTTCCAAAGTATGCATTAATATAGGGCCACATTGATGGAGAGTGTTAATCTCCAAAAGAACAACCTACTCTTGTGATTAGAGCACCTCTATACCAAGAGTAAGTCAAAACCTTCACTAAATTAGAGGTCCAATCTCCAAATTATCAAAATTGAGAAAATCTGTGAAGAAGATGAAACACAGAAAAGTCTGCTGCAGAATTTCTTCACATTGACTTATCAAATGTGTAAAGTTTTTGATGAAACTTTGTACGAATCATCTCCTAGAGATTGCGCATCACCTCCAAGTTGAATTACTTCAAAAGCTTTAGTATAACTTGAGAAATTGTCTTCACAAGTTACCTATGTCTGAATCTGTACTTCTGAGAAGTCGATCTAGACACCCCTAACTTCTTAACTTTGGTTCTCACAATATCTAACCCGTTTTGCCAAATGCTTTTAGCCACGAGTAGATCACCTTCCAACTTAAAGACTAAGTGCTTGCTTGCACAAAACTTTAAACTATGGAGTGAGCACTGACCAAAAGATTAAACTCGAAATTTGCGCCTGTTTCAGAGAACTGTAGACACTCAACCTCATATGAATGTTCCTACTCACAATTCTCCTAGCCTGTTTACAATTAGACTCTGAAATTCAGGTCACAGGCTCATTAACTAACAACTTAGATATCCTCAAAAGGATTTCACAATTGATCAAACACAGAAGGAGCAGACACGAAAAGATCGGGCGCAATATTTCTTCATTAACTCAGAAAATTACAACTGAGTGATGAGAGCTAACTCAACTAACTTTTCTCTATCTCTTGACTCCTAATTTCCTCAAACTTGATTTCTACATATGCTCTCATACATGCCCTGACTTTTCTCAAAGTATTTATAGACAATTTGTACAAGACTCTTACTCAGACAAAAGATCTAAGTCACCTATGACTATACTAATGTACATATGTGTACACTTCTCTTATCCTCTGAATATGTCTTTCTTCCAAGCTTCAATAGTTGATCCTTCCTTCACTCTTTAACCTTCCAAGCCTTCAATTGGTGATTGGTCTGCACCAACAGCTCCCCCTCAATCATCAATTGAGGTCTTCACTATCTTCTTTATACCTGCCATGTCTTTGAATCTTTGTAACTTTGGTCCATCCAAGCCTTTTGTAAGCATATCAGCTATCTGATCTTTTGTTGAAGTATGGATTACTTCAATCTCTTTATCCATCACTTTCTCTCTTAGAAAGTGATACTGAATCTCAATGTGTTTGGTCCTGGCATGAAAAACAGGATTAGCAGCTAAGTATAATGAACTCATGTTATCTCCATATATAATTGGTACCCCATGCATAATGTCAAGACTCTTCATCAATGTCTTAACCCAAATTACTTCCTTTGCAGCTTCAACCATGCCTTTATACTCTGCTTCTGTAGAAGATAAAGCAACTGTATGTTGCTTCTTGGAACACCATGAGATAAGTTTATCTCCCACATAACACATATATCCAAATGTAGACCTTCTATCATCTGGATTACCTGCCCAATCTGCATCACTATAAATTTTGATATTTGTATCTGAGGTAAACCCATAATACAAACCTTCATTGAGTGTACCCTTAATGTACCTCAACACCCTTTGTCCTGCAATCCAATGTTCTTTCCTTGGGCAATGCATAAATTGAGACAAAACCCCTACTGCATATGATAAATCAGGTCTAGTTAGAGTAGCATAGATAAGGCTACCAACCAAACTCTGATATTGTCTCATGTCCTTGAATTCTTCACCTCCATACTTACTCAATTTGTGATTCACCTCCATTGGTGTAGGTGCTTCCCTGCAATCATCCATTTTAAACTTGATTAACAAGTTCTTCAAATACCTTTCTTGGGTCACAAATACTCCATGTTGAGTATATGTTATCTCCATGCCCAAGAAGTATGATAAGTCTCCCAAGTCACTTATCTTGAACTCCTTTTCCATTTGCCTCTTGAGCCTTTGTATTCCTTCTTCATCTGTACCTATAAGAATTATATCATCAACATATATGCACATGTATATGAAACCATTTTCACTTGCCTTGACAAGCAAACTACTATCTGCTTTAGACACCTGAAAACCAAGTTCTTTTAAGAACTTCACAAGTCTATAGTTCCATGCCCTTGGGGCCTGCTTCAAGCCATACAAAGCTCTCTTGAGCTTGCACACATGATCTGGATACCTTTTATCTCTGAACCCTTGAGGTTGCTCCATGAATACATCATCTGAAATATAACCATTCAGAAAAGCATTTTTCACATCAAGTTGACATAGCTTCCAACCTTTACATGCAGCAATAGCAATAAGTGTCCTTATGGTTGTCATCTTTGCCACAGGACTATAGGTCTCATCATAATCAATACCATATGTCTGAGCAAAGCCTTTGACAACAAGTCTAGCTTTGTATCTAGACACACTTCCATCTGCAAACCTTTTTGTCTTGTAGACCCACTTGCATCCAATAATCTTCTGACTATTTGGTTTAGGAACCAAATCCCAAGTTTGATTCTCCAATAGTGCATCATATTCTTCCTGCATAGCATTCTCCCATTTTTCCTTACCTTTTGCCTCTTCATATGTAGAAGGGTCTTCATCTGTATTCACCATGTAAGCATAATCTTTTGTGGCTAGAAATGAAGTATCATAACTATACCTTGTAGGTTGCCACCTGTTTCTTGTTGACCTTCTGAGTTCTCCACTCCTTGAGGTTTCTGGTTCTTCACATTCAGGATCAAATCTTGGTGTCTCTTCCACTTCATCCTGCACTTCATTATTCTCTTGGTCATCAAATATCTGAACTTTTGATTTACCTTTTCTTTGACTCACTTCTTCTTCATCACCTGTATTGATGTTGATTGTACCTGCATACCAAGTGCTTTGTTCATCAAATGTAACATCCTTAGAAACCATAAATTGCTTTGTTGATGGACTCCACAATCTATAGCCCATCTGCTTATCATCATAGCCAATGAAAATATACTTTTCAGCTTTAGGCTCCAACTTGTGCCTTAATTGTGATGGCACATATGCATATGCCACACACCCAAAAACTCTGCAATGATCCAAGGTAGGTCTCTTACCCCACCAAGCCTCATATGGTGTCATACCCTGTAAGGCTTTACATGGTAGCCTATTGACCAAGTAAGTGGCTGTATTTACAGCCTCAGCCCACAAATAATTAGGGCAATTTTTCTCCTTCATCATGGATCTTGCAAATTCAACAATTGTTCTATTTCTCCTTTCTGCAACACCATTTTGTTGAGGAGAGTACCTGCAAGTAACTTCCCTTTTTATACCTGCATTCCATAAGTAATCACTGAACTCATTTGAGAAATACTCTCCCCCTCCATCTGACCTTAGTCTTTTCAACTTATGACCTGTAATTCTTTCTGCATATGCATGATAGTGTTTAAATGTATTAAACACTTCTGACTTATCTTTGATCACATAGATAGTGATCCATCTAGTAGCATCATCAACATAAATCACATAGTACCTTGATCCATTTATACTGAAATATTTTGATGGTCCCCACACATCTGTGTGTACCAACTCAAGCTTCTCTGAATACATAAAACCATGCTTGGAATAGGAATGTTTATGAGCCTTACCTAATTGACATGCCTCACATTTGTATGTCATATGTTGACCTGCAACATTAGGCAATCCAAGCACTGAACCATTGTTAACCATATCTTTAATACCTCTTTCATTGAAATGTCCAAGCCTCTTGTGCCAAAGATCTAACTCAGAGATCTTATGCCCTCCATATGTGAACATAGCATGACCAATATTGCCTTGAATCTTCAATGTAAACAATCTTCCTTCCTTTTTTCCTGAAACAATCTGTTTATACCCTTGGCTAGGGTCTTCCACATATACTCCATCATTAGTGAACCTTACTTCATATCCCTTTTCAACAATTTGTCCTACACTTATCAAATTCTTAGGGATTGTAGGAACATACAAAACCTTACTCAATAATGTGCTTCCATCCTTGGCCTTCACTGATCCAATTGACTTCACATTGTGCTTTGTGTTGTCACCTGTTTGAACAACATGATTAAAAACTTTACTCTCCAAATCAGTCATCAAAGATATGTTACCACTCAGGTGATTGCTACATCCTGAGTCAATGTAGAAGACTCTTTGATCTTCATTCTGCCTTTCACAAGTTGCATTCATTATCAATGTTGAATCTTCCTTTTGATCTGAAGCATAATTGTAGTAGGTGTTGTTGTATTGTTGACTTTGGAATCCTCTACCTGCATTTCTTCCAAAGTAATTCCTTCCACCTCTACCTCTGTAGTTACCTCTTTGATTTCTGCCACCTCTTCCTCTTGAATTATAATTTTGATTGTATCCACTATTATTCTGATTATTATGCCAACAATCATTAGCTAAGTGATTTGTCTTACCACAAATCCAGCAAGCTTTGCCTCCATCTTTATTGTTCCTGCCTCTTCCTCTACCTTTGCCACCTCCTCTTCCTCTTAGGAAGTTGGCTTGAGTAGTTGTTCCTTCATCTTCACCTGCTTGTTGTTTTCCTTTGCTATTCTTCTTCTTGTCCTTTGAGTACATTGCATGTCCTATACTCTTGTCACCATCTCCTTTAACATCCTGCTCAAATGTTAGCATATGACCTAACAATTGATTTAAATCAGGAGTGAAATGGTCAAGTGATAGTTCTGTAGACAAAATAAATGGCTTCCATTTGTCATCACCTCTCAACCCTGTAAGGATTTGCCTTACCAATTTATCTTCCTCAATGTCTTCATCAACAGCTCCTAAAGCATCTGCAATATCTTTCATCCTTGTTACATAGTCTGAGATGGATTGAGAGGCCTTCTTCTTGAAGGTAGTAAACTCTGCCCATAAGGATGCCTTCCTTGACTTTGTAGTGTTCTGGAAATGCTCCTCCAAAGCATTCCATATGTCAGTTGCACTTTCAAGACCTCTAATATGAGGTAACAAGTAATCATTGACTCCCATATAGTTAATGCTCCTAGCTTGAGCATCTTTCTTCATCCAATTTTTCAGATCTGCTAACTCTTCCCTAGTTGGAACACTAGGATCTCTGAACTCTGGCTTCTCTTCTTCTCCTGTGATGTAACCAATTAAATCTTTGCTCATAAGATGAGCTTCCATCCTCATTGACCATGCAGGATAGTTTTCCCTATCCAATTTCTCTATCTGTAGAGCATCTCCCATCTTGTATCCACCTGTGTATTGAAATCTTCAAGCTTTACAAACAATGTATGTACCTTTACTTCGAATTAGACTCCTTTTGCCTTTCTTGATGTTGAGTAGTCTTCTTCTCAGGCTTTTGACTCCAAGCTTTCACTTCTTAGTTCTTCAAATGTTGAACTTCTTGAATCTGCAGCAGTCGGGACCTTCCTTTCCTTGATTTTGATGTCTCCTGCTCTGATACCACTGATGGAGAGTGTTAATCTCCAAAAGAACAACCTACTCTTGTGATTAGAGCACCTCTATACCAAGAGTAAGTCAAAACCTTCACTAAATTAGAGGTCCAATCTCCAAATTATCAAAATTGAGAAAATCTGTGAAGAAGATGAAACACAGAAAAGTCTGCTGCAGAATTTCTTCACATTGACTTATTAAATGTGTAAAGTTTTTGATGAAACTTTGTACGAATCATCTCCTAGAGATTGCGCATCACCTCCAAGTTGAATTACTTCAAAAGCTTTAGTATAACTTGAGAAATTGTCTTCACAAGTTACCTATGTCTGAATCTGTACTTCTGAGAAGTCGATCTAGACACCCCTAACTTCTTAACTTTGGTTCTCACAATATCTAACCCGTTTTGCCAAATGCTTTTAGCCACGAGTAGATCACCTTCCAACTTAAAGATTAAGTGCTTGCTTGCACAAAACTTTAAACTATGGAGTGAGCACTGACCAAAAGATTAAACTCGAAATTTGCGCCTGTTTCAGAGAACTGTAGACACTCAACACATATGAATGTTCCTACTCACAATTCTCCTAGCCTGTTTACAATTAGACTCTGAAATTCAGGTCACAGGCTCATTAACTAACAACTTAGATATCCTTAAAAGGATTTCACAATTGATCAAACACAGAAGGAGCAGACACGAAAAGATCGGGCGCAATATTTCTTCATTAACTCAGAAAATTACAACTGAGTGATGAGAGCTAACTCAACTAACTTTTCTCTATCTCTTGACTCCTAATTTCCTCAAACTTGATTTCTACATATGCTCTCATACATGCCCCGACTTTTCTCAAAGTATTTATAGACAATTTGTACAAGACTCTTACTCAGACAAAAGATCTAAGTCACCTATGACTATACTAATGTACATATGTGTACACTTCTCTTATCCTCTGAATATGTCTTTCTTCCAAGCTTCAATAGTTGATCCTTCCTTCACTCTTTAACCTTCCAAGCCTTCAATTGGTGATTGGTCTGCACCAACACACATTACACGGCCGTGCATAGACACACTGGAGAATCCCATGCACAAGAGCACAGTGACATATGTCGAACATTTCTATTGATACTAACTTTTGTGTTCTTGTTTTGTGATATCCTGTTCCTCACAAAAAAAAAAAAAAAAAAAAAAAAAAGAAGTGGGAGAGAGCTTGTTCCCAGGTTTGGCTTATGAAACATGAATGAGTCATGCTTAGTTGAAGGTGGAACTGTTGATTACTAGGCATTTATCAATTTGGATAAAAGTGTGTCTCGACCAGCAGTGAGATTATTGCTGCCTTATCTGGTAGATGACAAGCATTTGGCATGAACATGGCATCTACAACTATGATTTTCTCTTACCATGGTAGGAATGAAGAGCTTGAAGGTCCGCAACTTGAGGGATGCTTAACTACTTCATGTACCAGAGCACCCAAGGAGATATCTGCACAAGGTAGTTCTGGAGGAGAAGACTCCTGCATATGGGGAGCTAAAGAGCATACGTGAAACTCAGCTTGGTGTAGTTACCTGATGTTGCTTGCCAAGGAATATAAAGCAATTCAATTCTCAGTATTTCCTGAACCAGTATGGAACAATAGCACTGGTGAATGGTCTATGTCAATCAGCATGGTAATCTCTTAGAAACCGGCACGTGTCCAATATTCCTCTGAGTGTCAATATAGGGAAGTGAACGTGCATGAGCCCAAGCTCAGAAATGCACATTGTTAGTGACAAATGTTGCTTTGAAAAGAGGAGAGGGGATCCACCACTCAAAAGATCTCATCAGTGGACAATCAACATGGACATTCATCAACAAGGTTCCATCCCAAAGGCCGAGTGTACAACACAAAGAGGCAAACATCCATCAACCTTCGCCATGGTAAGTATCTTTACTCTGGAAACACCATAACCATGATAGTTTAGGAAACCTCTTCGTCAGCATACCCTTGAGCACTTAGCTCAAGACCCGCAATTTTTGCACCATACTTCTTCCAATGCATTTTCCAAGTAAGCATGCATAGGGCTACATTACAAGGCCGGGCACAAGTCACATACTTTTTTCAACCCAGGCACGAACACACTTACCCATCATTCATTATGGGTTATGAGTAGTTGACATGAATGCTCTCAACATCATCTTTAAAAGAGCTAGCAGACATCTTGGGAACAACATCCATATCTCGAAAGCAAATTGAAGCCAGTAGTTGCTCCAAATCACTCTTGACCACCTCTTCTGAGCAACTTGCAGTTTTGAAAGCTCACAACGACACATTCTTGCTGGAATCCAAGGAACCAGCTCATACAACGAATGGACACCACCTCTCAAAGCACTACACAGAACAGCCCTTCCAACAAGGGTCTGTCAGGGACGACAGACTCGAGAGGGGGGGGAGTGTTGAAGCTCAAAGTCAAGGACAAAGCATGGAAGCACATCAAAAGGTGGACACACGAGGAAAGGGAGCAAGTAGGGAGCTCCAAGAAGTGTATGTCAAATTTTCAGAAGAATCCCCTACAAAAATAGTGATTTTCATCACTAGAAACCATTGTAAATACCATTATCTATTTTTAGTAACTCCATTTTGTTCAAGCCGAGGAGTCCTCGAGCTTGAGGAGTATTAGAAGTACCATCGTACCAATTTTCATAATTTTTAGACTTCGTTTGAGCCCTCAAATAAGCCCTGGAACCTAATTTTTAACTAGGCCGGACACTAGGTCTGGACAGGGCCAAAACTAGTCAAAAAACTATAAAAAGAGCTAGAGAGCTCATTTTTGGGGTTAGCTTGTTAGAGAATAGAACTTTTGTAAGAGAACTCTTTTGCAATCTAAGCTTTCCATTGTTCCTCTCTTTGATCTTACTTTGTGCGCGTGTGTGTGTATGTGTGTGCATGTTTGTGTGCTTTCACTCACGCACTTGTGCCTTCACTTGCTCGTGGTCTTCATACCGGTCCTCACGTCTCCGCGGATTGACAAGTAAAGGAGGTGGTGCTTACGCTTGAGCTACAACTTCCCAAGCCAACTTCGCAAGCAAGAGCAAGTGCAAAGGGAAGAAGAAAGGACCAAAGCAAGACAAAGCCAAAGGTCAGAATGTTCAACCTTGTGCCATATCCGATAAGACCAACCACACCACTCAGAATTGCTGGTTCAATGGGAAGACCCAGAAAGGAAGTGGAAGAGGTGGATATGGCAGCAATAGAGGCCGAGGTGGACACAACTTCAACAACAACAATAGAAGCTATAATAGAAGGGACTACAACAATTATTCAGAAGATCAACCACATGAAGACTCATTGCTTCTTATGAATCTAAGCCACAAAGAAGGTAAAGAAGATGATCATTTGTTCTACATAGATTCAGGATGTTCGAATCATGTTGCAGGCAATATTGCTCTTCTATCTGACTTGGAAAGTCCAAAGCACAGGTCCAAGATCCAAGAAGTGATACAGATGATGACCAAGACAAAAGAGAAAGGGATTACAAGCTATGGAAGTCAAGAGGCAAAGAAAAGATGCAAGAGGTTGGAGAATGCTCAAAACAAGCACCTAGAATATCAACAAGAGAGAAGAAACAACCAGAAAGGTCTGGATATGATTCCACGTTTGTTACAAAGCATTCAATCTACTTGGCAAAAGACTCTATTTCAGAGGAGCCCTCAACCTATGAAGAGGCAAAGGGAAACCCTAATTGGGAAAAGGCCATGAACGAAGAGATAGATGCGTTGAAGGAGATGGACACTTGGGATTTGGTTCCAATGTCGCTGAATCAAAAGATAATTGGTTGCAGATGGGTATATAAAGTTAAAAGAAATTCATATGGAACAGTTTGCAGGTACAAGGCAAGATTAGTTGCCAAAGGATGCTCACAAACTCATGGTATAGACTATGAGGAAACATTCTCACCAGTTGCAAAGATGACTACAATCAGGCCAATGATAAGTGTAGTTGCTGCAAGGAATTGGAGACTCCTCCAACTTGATGTGAAAAATGCATTCTTAAATGGTTGGATAAGTGAAGAGGTATACATGTCACAACCACCAGGTTTTGAAAACCCTAATCATCCATCTTATGTTTTCAGACTTAAGAAAGCATTGTATGGATTGAAACAAGCTCCAAGAGCTTGGAATTACAGATTGGTTACATATCTTCAAGATCAAGGGTTCAAAGCTAGTAGCTCAGATCCTTCTGTATTCATCAAAAGGAATCACAATGAGGTTATCTATCTATGTGTATATGTAGATGATATTATTGTGACAGGTGATGATATAAATGGCATTCAAAGGATCAAGAGACACATGCAAGAGGAGTTCAAAATCAGTGACCTAGGTGAGCTCACATATTTCCTAGGTATGCAGGTGATATATACAGATGAAGGAATGTATTTGACTCAAAGAAGATACATTCCGGATCTTCTTCTCAAGTTCAAAATGGAGAACACTAAACCTGCAGGTACACCTTTGGAGATGAATCATAAACTTAGTGTTTATGAAGGTGAGATAAAGAGTATCAAAGCTTGGTAGGTAGCTTGATATATGCTACTCATACAAGGGAAGATATCTCATATAGTGTGGGAGTGCTTAGTCAGTTCATGCACTCACCGAGAAGACCACGCATGGATGCGACTAAGAGAGTACTTAAGTATCTCAAAGGTACAATCAATGAAGGTATATTCTATCCTTACTCTTTAGATTTGGATATCAAAATCTACTCAGATGCAAATTGGGCAGTGTTGGTGCATTTTACCCAAGCCTATATGCTTCATATGCTTGATATTATGATCATTTGTAAGTCACATGAGGAGTCGTGTGAACACCTCTTGTAAATGAGTTCATTTTATCTCTTGTAAATGGAAAAAGAAAAAAGGAAAAGGATGGCTTACCTCATCCATGATGTAAAAACAAACTCGTAGCTCTAACTACCTAAAACCATGAATTTTTGAGCTGAGGGAATATCTCCTAACTTTAGGGATCACTTTTAGGTGGAGCCATTCGAATTCGAATTCAAAACTCCCTCCAAGAATCGATATAAAAGGAGAAAGAAGGAAGAGGCGATTAGCAAGCCTTGTACGTGACCACTTCATGTCATTTTGTAGAGATTGAAGAGCTTACTCCATAGCTCTATCATTCTACTCCCATTGTGCAAAGATTCGTTGCCAATGTGGTTGTAATCATATGTGAATCTATACACTTATTATCATCTACTTCTCTGTTTTGTTCTGTGCTATACTCACTCAGAGCAGTACCTTCAGAAGGTCATATCTCGAGTTCTACTGATCCATTTTCAGGGTTTTAAAGTGCGTTGGATAGCTCTTACTGTCTAGGTTTTACCTATACATTTTCATGGTCCGTGGAGTAATATGTTTGAAGATATCTGCAATGTACTACCCACTGGTCTATCTCTACAGAGCCCCGAGAATTGTGGGATTGTTTCAGAAATTGATGAAACTTGTTCTCAGTGCTCAGTCCATCATTTGAAGTGTTTTAACTTGGATTGGGAAGCTTGCTAAGTCTATTTTCTATGCTCAAAAGGAATTTTTCTAATTCCTTTCTAGGTTGAGAGCAGTGTTCATTTTTTCCAGCAAGTGTATGTCCAAAAATAGCAAGTTTTGGGAGCTAGTCATTTCGCAACTAGTCTGTCTTGACTTAAACTTTTGGGATACATGTTCCAAAGTACTTGGCTGATATTTTGGTGGATTTAGGAAGCTCAAAGGGTCTACTAATCAACTTTGAAGTCTCAGTTGGCTGGTGTGAAGCTGGTTGTAGCGGCAGCTACTCATCTTTGGATTGCATCCACCATCTCTCTCCACAGTGGTATCAGAGCATAGTCACGCAACATGGGAGATGGATTTCCATCAACAATTGACAAATTGGATTGAAACAGCTACCCAGCATGGTCTCTAAGGATGGAGGCTTATCTTCAAGGGAGGAATCTATATGGATTCATATCCAGAGATGAAGCAATGCCAACCATGAGGAACAAAGGGCAACCATCACATGAAGAAGTGGAAGAACTTACAAATTGGTGTTCGAAGGATGCACTTGCAAGGTCCTATATTCTAAACTCAATTTCTGATTTTCTTTTACCTCATGTCAAGGGATGCAAGACATCAAGAGAGACCTGGAATGCACTTGCTTCTTTCTTCTCTTCCAACACTCGAGCAAGGAAGAACCAATTGTGGATGGAGTTCACAACAATGAAGAAAAGCGCGAAGCAAAATGTGACTGATTATGTCACAAAGATGAAGGAGATTTTGGACCAACTTGGAAGCATTGAAGAGGTAATTGAAGAGGAGCAAATCATTAGACAAATCATAAATGGAATAAAAGCAGACGACAAGTGGGAGTCATTCACAACAACCATGGATTTATACATGGATATGCATGTACCCGACCTCAACACACTCATGGGCCAACTCTTCGCTCATGAAGCAAAGATTAGCAAAGGTGGTGAGTCCTCAAGAGGTAATCAAACTTCTGCCTTATATTCTGATAAAGCTAAGGTCAAGGACAAGTCAAAGAATAGGAAGAATGAAGATGAGGGTAGCTCTTTCCAAGCAAACTTTGCAGGTAGAGGAAGAGCTAGAGGAAGAGACAGAAGTGGAAAGAAAGGCAGGGGGAGATTCCAATCATCTCAACCTTGCAACATATGTGGCTTATCTAACCATACTACTGAAGAATGTTTCAGGAATCCAAGGAACTCAAGAGGAAGAGGATTCAATAGAGGTGGCTATGGATCAAATAGAGGCAGGTACAATGGAGGCTACAACAACAACCCCTACAACAACAATTACAACAACGACAACTATCAAAGTGGCCATAGAGGAAGAAGAGATTACAATAACTATGCAGAGGACCAAAGTCAAGAAGATTCATTATTGATTATGAATCTATCACTGAAGAAGGGTAAGGATGATGATAACATATTTTACATTGATTCGGGATGCTCAAACCATGTAGCAGGAAATGTGGCTTTACTTTCTGATTTGGAAGATCCTCATAATAAGCATGAAGTGCAGACAGGAGATGACACGAGGCACTCAGTGGAGAAGATAGGTAATGTGAAGACATCAGATGGGAATATGAACCTCTTAAGCAAAGTCTTGTATGTCCCTACAATTACCAAAAATTTAATAAGTCATGGATAGATTGTTGAAAAAGGATTGCAGGTTAGATTCAACCAATTTGGAGCATATGTTGAAGACCGAAGGCAAGGATTTCAAAGGATTGCCAAAGGAGAAAAGACAGGAAGGCTTTTCACTTTTGAAGTGGAAGATACAAAGAACATAGCTTTGTTTAGCTATGGATCTCAAACTCTTACAGAGTTGGAGATATGGCACAAAAGGCTTGCTCACATTGGTGAGAGGACACTCAAACAAATTTGCAGGGACCAAAGTGTACTTGGTTTGCCTAATATCACAAGGCAACACATGATTTATAAGTGTGAAGCTTGTCAACTCGGCAAGGCTCATAGACAACCTTTCAATAAGAAAGGATATATGTATCAAAATCCTTTGGATCTAGTGCACACGGATGTGTGGGGTCCAAGTAAGGAGCCATCTATATCAGGCTCAAGATATTATGTGTCTTTCATAGATGATTGTAGCAGGTGGACCATTCTGTTTTTCATGAAGCACAAGGATGAAGTGTTTAATTGCTTTAAGAAGTATATTGCTCTTGTTGAAAACTAAATAGGTAGGACGTTGAAACAACTCAGATCAGATGGTGGAGGAGAATACTTCTCTTCTGAATTTGATGCCTTTTTGCATGAAAGAGGCATTAAAAGGGAAGTCACTACAAGGTATACACCCGAACTCAATGGTGTAGCAAAGAGGAGAAACAGAGCTATTGTCAAAGCTGCAAGGTCCATGCTCAACGAAAAGGGATTGCCAAACTACCTATGGGTAGAGGCTGTGTCTACAGCCACATATCTCATAAATAGACTTCCATCTAAGTCACTAGATGGAACCACTCCATATGAAGTATGGAATGGAAGAAGACCTAGTCTAGAGCAGTGCAAAATCTTTGGATGCTTAGCCTATGCTCACATTCCTTCTCAAGTAAGAGGGAAATTGGATCCCAAGGCAGAGAAGTGTGTATTTATTGGTTATGATCAAAACCAAAAAGGATATAGATTGTACAATCCAACCAATAAAGGATTTTCTGTGAGTAGAGATGTAATTTTTGATGAAAACAAATCATGGTTTGATGATGACAGGAAAGTGAAGCTACCATACGAGTTGGATGAAGATTTTCCATCACTTCAACCAAAGGAGCCAAAGCAGATTGAAGAAAGTGATTCAGAGATTGACCTAGAAGACTTGGAAAGACTAAAGCTATGGAAGAACAAAGGTAAAGCAAAGATGCAGGATGCTACATATGGACCCGAGAGCTCACATCAACCACTTAGAAGGTCTTCAAGGGAGAAGAAGAAACCAGAGAGGTTTGGTTATGATACTTCTTTGGTCACCAAGCACTCAATCTACATTGCAAAGGATTCAACCAATGAAGAACCTACCACATTCGAAGAAGCACAAAGCAAGAAAGCTTGGAGAGATGCAATGGATAAAGAAATGGAAGCCCTGAAGGAGAGTGACACTTGGGAGCTTGTACCTAACAAGCCATCTATGAGGGTAATTGGATCTCGATGGATATACAAAATCAAGAGGAATCCAGATGGAAGTATAAATAGACACAAAGCAAGGTTAGTTGCTAAAGGGTTTGCTCAAACCCATGGTATTGATTATGATGAGACTTTCTCTCCTGTTGCAAAAATGCCTACAATTAGAGTTCTCATAAGTCTTGCTGCATCTAGAAATTGGAATCTCTATCAACTTGATGTAAAGAATGCTTTCTTGAATGGATGGATTTCTGAGGAAGTTGTTGGTGCAAGACAATCAACAATTGAAGGTCTTTAAGTCCGCAGAGACTTCAGAAAAAAGTTCTTAAAAAGGATCACCAGAAGATCACCGGAAGGTCACCGGAACAGTACCGGAAGGTCACAGGAAAGTCACCGGAATGTTACCGGAATAAATCAATTTTACAGATTTCAGTTCATGAAGAGTTGAAGGATGGAAAGAGGAAGAAAAGAACAAAGTTTGAAGCTTGGAAGAAGAACCGGAAAAATTGTACACATATGTACAGTAGTATAGTCAGTGTTATAAGCCTGTACAAATTTATCTATAAATACCTGAAAATGCCGAGGCGCGTATAATTAGAGGACGAGAGAAAATATGAGAGGATGTATGAGAAGAAGAGAGGAAGAATGAGAGGCATAGAATAAGAGAGAATGAGAAGTTAGATGTCATGAGACACATGTAAAGTTAGTTGAGTTTTCCTCTCATCACTCAACTGTAACTGTCTCAGTAATCGAAGAAAAGTTGCGCCGAAATTTCTGTGTGTTCTTCGTCTGTGTTAGATGGTTTGTGAAATCCTATTGAGGATATCTAAGTCTATAGTTAATCAATCTATAGCTTAAGTTTCAGAGTTTAATTGTAAACAGAAACCGAGAATTGTCAGTAGGAACATTCTTATGTGTTGAGTGTTCAAAGTTTACTGAAACAGGCGCATTTTCGGTGATCAATGTTTTGATCATTTCTCAGTGCATACTTTAAAGTTTTGCATGAGTGAGAGCTTAATCTTTAAGTTAGAAGATAAGCTACTCGTAACCAGAAGCATTTGCTTAAACGGGTTCTATTCAAGGAGAACCAAGTCTTAGAAGTTACAGGTGTGAAGTCGACTGTTCAGAATAACAGTTTCAGACAAAAGTAACCTGTGAAGATTAATTTAAAGAAATCGTGCAGCAGAATATTTGTGGTGTGAAGTTTTTGACTTACTCTTGGTATAGAAGTGTTCTAATCTCAAGAGTAGGTTATTCTGAAGGAGATTAACACTCTCCGACAGTGGTATCAGAGTATCAACAGTGGTATCAGAGCCAGGTACAGTGGTTTTAGAGCAGGAGACACCAAAATCAAAGAAAGGAGGTTCCCGTTTGCTGCGGTTACAAAGAATTCAACAACCGAAGGACTAAAAGGTGAAAGCTTGAAGGCGAAACCTGAAGAAGAGATCATACGGCATCAAGAAAGACAAACGGAGTCTAATTTGAAGTAAAGGTACATACATTATTCATAAAGGTTGAAGATTTAAGTACACAGGAAGACACAAGATGGGAGATTCTCTACAGATAGAGAAACTGGATAGGGAAAACTATCCTGCGTGGTCAATGAGGATGGAAGCTCATCTTATGAGCAAAGATTTGATAGCTTATATCACAGGAGAAGAAGAAAAGCCACAGTTCAGAGATCCTAGTGTTCCGACTAGGGAAGAGTTAGCAGATCTGAAAAACTGGATGAAGAAAGATGCGCAAGCTAGAAGCATTATCTATATGGCAGTAAATGATTACTTGTTACCTCATATTCGAGGTCTTGAAAGTGCAACGGACATTTGGAATGCATTGGAGGAGCATTTCCAGAATACTACTAAGTCAAGAAAGGCATCCTTATGGGCAGAGTTTACAACCTTCAAGAAGAAGGCTTCTCAGTCCGTTTCAGACTATGTGACAAGAATGAAAGACATTGCAGATGCTTTAGGTGCGGTTGATGAAGATATCGAAGAGGATAAATTGGTAAGACAAATTCTTACAGGCTTAAGAGGTGATGACAAATGGAAGCCGTTTATTTTGTCTACAGAATTATCCCTTGATCATTTCACTCCAGATTTAAATCAGTTGTTAGGTCATATGCTAACATTTGAGAATGATGTTAAAGGAGATGGTGACAAGAGTGCAGGTCACGCAATGTACTCGAAAGATAAAAAGAAGAATAGCAAAGGAAAGCAACAAGCAAATGAAGATGAAGAAACAACTAGCCAGGCCAATTTCCTAAGAGGAAGAGGAGGTGGTAAAGGTAGAGGAAAAGGCAGAAACAACAAAGATGGAGGTAAAGCCTGCTGGATTTGTGGTAAGACAAATCATTTAGTTAATGATTGTTGGCACAATACTCAAAGTAATAATGGATATAGTCAAAGCTACAATGCAAGAGGAAGAGGTGGCAGAAATCAAAGAGGAAATTTCAGAGGAAGAGGTGGTAGGAGTTACTTTGGAAGAAATGCAGGTAGAGGATTCCAAAGTCAACAATATAACAATACCTACTACAATTACGCTTCAGAACAGAAGGAAGATTCAACAATGATATTGAATGCTACTTGTGAAAGTCAGAATGAAGATCAAAGAGTCTTCTACATTGACTCAGGATGTAGCAATCATCTGAGTGGAAACATATCATTGATGACTGATTTGGAGAATAAAGTTTCTAATCATGTTGTTCAAACAGGTGACAACACAAAGCATAAAGTGCAGTCGATTGGATCAGTGAAAGCCAAAGATGGCAGTACCTTATTGGGTAAGGTTCTGTATGTTCCTACAATTCCTAAGAATTTGATAAGTGTAGGACAAATTGTTGAAAAAGGATATGAAGTAAGATTCACTAATGAAGGAGTATACGTGGAAGATCCCAGTCAGGGGTATAAACAGATTGTTTCAGGAAAAAAAGAAGGAAGACTGTTTACACTGAAGATTCAAGGTAACATTGGTCAGGCCATGTTTACATATGAGGGACAGAAAATTTCTGAGTTAGATCTTTGGCACAAGAGACTTGGACATTTCAATGAAAGACGTATAAAAGATATGGTTAACAATGGTTCAGTGCTTGGATTGCCTAATGTTGCAGGTCAACATATGACATACAAATGTGAGGCATGTCAGTTTGGTAAGGCTCATAAGAATTCTTATACTAAGCATGGTTTTATGCACTCAGAGAAGCTTGAGTTGGTACACACAGACGTGTGGGGACCATCAAAAGATTTTAGCATAAGTGGATCAAGATATTATGTGATTTATGTTGATGATGCTACCAGATGGATCACTATCTATGTGATCAAGGATAAGTCAGAAGTTTTCAATACATTCAGACATTATCATGCGTATGCAGAAAGAACTACAGGTCATAGGCTGAAGAGACTAAGATCAGATGGAGGGGGAGAGTATTTCTCCAACGAGTTCAGTGACTACTTATGGAATGCAGGTATAAAAAGGGAAGTTACTTGCAGATATTCTCCTCAACAAAATGGTGTTGCAGAAAGGAAGAATAGGACTCTTGTTGAGTTTGCGAGGTCCATGATGAATGAGAAAAATTGCCCTAATTATTTGTGGGCTGAAGCTGTAAACACAGCTACTTATTTGGTCAACAGGTTACCATGTAAAGCCCTGCAAGGTATGACACCATATGAAGCTTGGTGGGGTAAAAGACCTACCCTGGATCATTGCAGAGTATTTGGATGTGTGGCATATGCATATGTGCCATCACAATTAAGGCACAAGTTGGAGCCTAAAGCTGAAAAATATGTCTTCATTGGTTATGATGATAGACAGATGGGATACAGGTTGTGGAATCCATCCACAAAACATTTTCTGGTATCGAAAGATGTTACGTTTGATGAGCAAAGTTCTTGGTATACAGGAACAGTTAATAACAATACAATTGATGAAGAAGAAGTGCGTCAGAAGAAAGGTAAATCAAAGGTTCAAATAATTGATGAAGAAGAAAATTATGAAGTGCAGAAAGAAGCTGAAGAAAGGCCAAGATTTGATCCTGAGTGTGAAGAACCAGAAACCTCAAGGACTGGAGAACTCAGAAGGTCATCAAGAAATAGATGGCAACCTACAAGGTACAGTTATGATACGTCATTTTTGGCTACGAAAGATTATGCTTACATAGTGAAAGCAGATGAAGACCCTTCTACATATGAAGAGGCAAAAGGTAAGGAAAAATGGGAAAAAGCTATGCAGGAAGAACATGATGCATTGATAGAAAATCGAACATGGGATTTAGTTCCTAAACCAAATAGCCAGAAGGTTATTGGATGCAAGTGGGTCTACAAGACCAAAAGATTTGCAGATGGAAGTGTGTCTAGATACAAAGCTAGACTTGTTGTCAAAGGGTTTGCTCAGACTTATGGAGTTGATTATGATGAGACTTATAGTCCAGTAGCAAAGATGACAACTATCAGAACACTTATAGCTGTTGCTGCGAGCAAAGGTTGGAAGTTATGTCAGTTAGATGTGAAAAATGCTTTTCTGAATGGATATATTTCAGATGATGTGTTCATGGAGCAACCTCAAGGGTTCAGAGATAAAAAATATCCAGAACATGTGTGCAAGCTCAAGAGAGCTTTGTATGGCTTGAAGCAAGCGCCAAGAGCGTGGAACTATAGACTGATAAAGTTCTTGAAAGAACTTGGTTTTCAGGTGTCTGAAGCAGATAGTAGTCTGCTTATAAAAGCAAGTGATAAAGGTTTCATATACATGTGCATATATGTTGATGATATAATCCTTACAGGAACAGATGAGTCAGGTATACAAAGACTCAAGAAGCAAATGGAAAAGGAGTTCAAGATAAGTGACTTGGGAAACTTGTCTTACTTCTTGGGTATGGAGATCACATATACTCAGCATGGAGTATTCGTGACCCAAGAAAGATATTTGAAGAACTTGTTAATCAAGTTTAAAATGAGTGATTGCCGGATAGCACCTACTCCAATGGAGGTGAACCACAAACTGAGTAAGTTTGGTGGAGAAGAATTCAAAGATGTGAGACAATATCAGAGTTTGGTTGGTAGTCTTATCTATGCTACTTTAACCAGACCTGATTTATCATATGCAGTAGGAGTGTTGTCTCAGTTCATGCACTGTCCAAGAAAAGAACACTGGATCGCAGGACAAAGGGTGTTGAGGTACATTAAAGGTACACTCAAAGAAGGTTTGTATTATGGTTTTACATCAGATACAAACATCAAAATATACAGTGATGCAGATTGGGCAGGTAGTCCAGATGACAGAAGGTCAACCTATGGATACATGTGTTATGTGGGAGATAAGCTAATCTCATGGTGTTCCAAGAAGCAACATACAGTTGCTTTGTCGTCTACCGAAGCCGAGTACAAAGGCATGGTTGAAGCCGCAAAGGAAGTGATTTGGCTAAAGACTTTAATGAAGAGTTTTGATGCTATACAGAGGACTCCAATTATATTTGGAGATAATATGAGTTCATTATATTTAGCTGCTAATCCTGTTTTTCATGCCAGGACTAAGCACATTGAGATTCAGTATCACTTTCTAAGAGAGAAGGTGATGGATAAAGAGATTGAAGTAATTCATACTTCAACGAAAGATCAGATAGCTGATATGCTTACAAAAAGTTTGGACGGACCAAAGCTACAAAGGTTTAAAGATATGGCAGGAATAAAGAAGACAGAGAAAACCTCAATTGATGATTGAGGGGGAGCTGTTGGTGCAAGACAATCAACAATTGAAGGTCTTTAAGTCCGCAGAGACTTCAGAAAAAAGTTCTTAAAAAGGATCACCAGAAGATCACCGGAAGGTCACCGGAACAGTACCGGAAGGTCACAGGAAAGTCACCGGAATGTTACCGGAATAAATCAATTTTACAGATTTCAGTTCATGAAGAGTTGAAGGATGGAAAGAGGAAGAAAAGAACAAAGTTTGAAGCTTGGAAGAAGAACCGGAAAAATTGTACACATATGTACAGTAGTATAGTCAGTGTTATAAGCCTGTACAAATTTATCTATAAATACCTGAAAATGCCGAGGCGCGTATAATTAGAGGACGAGAGAAAATATGAGAGGATGTATGAGAAGAAGAGAGGAAGAATGAAAGGCATAGAATAAGAGAGAATGAGAAGTTAGATGTCATGAGACACATGTAAAGTTAGTTGAGTTTTCCTCTCATCACTCAACTGTAACTGTCTCAGTAATCGAAGAAAAGTTGCGCCGAAATTTCTGTGTGTTCTTCGTCTGTGTTAGATGGTTTGTGAAATCCTATTGAGGATATCTAAGTCTATAGTTAATCAATCTATAGCTTAAGTTTCAGAGTTTAATTGTAAACAGAAACCGAGAATTGTCAGTAGGAACATTCTTATGTGTTGAGTGTTCAAAGTTTACTGAAACAGGCGCATTTTCGGTGATCAATGTTTTGATCATTTCTCAGTGCATACTTTAAAGTTTTGCATGAGTGAGAGCTTAATCTTTAAGTTAGAAGATAAGCTACTCGTAACCAGAAGCATTTGCTTAAACGGGTTCTATTCAAGGAGAACCAAGTCTTAGAAGTTACAGGTGTGAAGTCGACTGTTCAGAATAACAGTTTCAGACAAAAGTAACCTGTGAAGATTAATTTAAAGAAATCGTGCAGCAGAATATTTGTGGTGTGAAGTTTTTGACTTACTCTTGGTATAGAAGTGTTCTAATCTCAAGAGTAGGTTATTCTGAAGGAGATTAACACTCTCCGACAGTGGTATCAGAGTATCAACAGAAGTGTATATGGCACAACCTCCTGGATATGAGGATGCACATCATCCTAACTATGTATGCAAACTAAAAAAAGCTTTGTATGGATTGAAGCAAGCTCCAAGAGCTTGGAATTTCAGATTGGTGACTTATTTGCAGGACCAAGGATTCAAAGCTAGCAAGGCGGATACCTCTTTGTTCATAAAGAGGAATGGATCTGAAGTGATCTATTTATGTGTGTATGTTGATGATATTATTATCACAGGCAATGATCTTGAAGGAATCAAACAGGTAAAGAGTCAAATGAAGGAGGAGTTCAAAATAAGTGACCTCGGACCACTCACTTATTTTCTTGGATTGGAGTTGATCTACACAGATTCAGGTATATACATCACACAAAGGAAGTATGTCCATGACATGCTCATCAAGTTCAAGATGGAAAATACCAAGTGTGCAGGTACACCTATGGAGCAAAATCATAAGTTTAGTGCTTATGAAGGAGAGCCAATTGAAGACATCACAAGCTATCAAAGCTTGGTTGGAAGTTTGAACTATGCAACACTCAGAAGGATGGATATATGCTATAGTGTTAGCATATTGAGTCAGTTTATGCATAAGCCGAGAAGACCACATATGGAAGCGGCCAAGAGAGTCCTCAAGTACCTAAAGGGGACCATGAATGAAGGTTTGTTCTATTCATATACTTCACATATTGAGCTAAAGGTCTACTCAGATGCAGATTGGGCCGGATCTAGAGATGATAGAAGAAGCACATCCGGGTATATATCATTTGCAGGTTCAAAAATCATTTCTTGGTCATCGAAGAAGCAACCAACCGTGGCATTATCTTCTACCGAAGCCGAATATAGAGGTTTGGCTAATGCAACTCAAGAAATTATGTGGTTAAAGTCTATGTACATAGATCTTGGACTTCATTCTTCAACACCTCACATTTTTTAGGACAACACAAGCTCACTACATCTAGCAGCTAATCCGGTATACCATGCTAGAACCAAGCATATTGAAGTCCACTACCATTATGTAAGGGAGAAGCTAATGAGCAAGGATATTCAACTATCCTATGTCTCTACAGATATGCAGTGTGCAGACATGTTGACTAAAGCTCTTGATGGTACAAAGTTAAGTAGATTCAAGTTGATGATTGGCTTGCAGGAAATCAAGGACAATTGAAGACTTATTTGGAGGCCAAGCACGTTAGGCTTGAGGGGGAGCTGTTGGTGCATTTTACCCAAGCCTACATGCTTCATATGCTTGATATTATGATCATTTGTAAGTCACATGAGTAGTCGTGGAACACCTCTTGTAAATGAGTTCATTTTATCTCTTGTAAATGGAAAAAGAAAAAAGGAAAAGGATGGCTTACCTCATCCATGATGTAAAAACAAACTCATGGCTCTAACTACCTAAAACCATGAATTTTTGAGCTGAGGGAATATCTCCTAACTTTGCGGATCACTTTTAGGTGGAGCCATTCGAATTCGAATTCAAATTCAAAACTCCCTCCAAGAATCGCTATAAAAGGAGCAAGAAGGAAGAGGCAATTAGCAAGCCTTGTACGTGACCACTTCATGTCATTTTGTAGAGATTGAAGAGCTTACTCCATAGCTCTATCATTCTACTCCCATTGTGCAAAGATTCATTGCCAATGTGGTTGTAATCATATGTGAGTCTATACACTTATTATCATCTACTTCTCTGTTTTGTTCTCTGCTATACTCACTCAGAGTAGTACCTTCAAAAGGTCATATCTCGAGTTCTACGGATTCATTTTAAGTATTTTAAAGTGTGTTGGATAGTTCGTATAGTCTAGTTTCTACTTATAAATTTTCATGGTCATTGAATTAATAATTGTGAAGATATCTGCAATTTATTGCCCACTGGTCTATCTCTGCAGAGCCCCGAGAATTGTGGGAATGTTCCAGAAATTGATGAAACTTGTTCTCAGTGCTCAGTCCATCATTTGAAGTGTTTTAACTTGGATTGGGAAGCTTGCTAAGTCTATTTGCTATGCCCAAAAGGAATGTTTCTAATTCCTTCCAGGTTGAGAGCAGTGTTCATTTTTTCCAGTAGGTGTAAGTCCAAAAATAGCAAGTTTTGGGAGCCAGTCATTTCGCAACTAGTCTGTCTTGACTTAAACTTTTGGGATACATGTTCCAAAGTACTTGGCTGATATTTTGGTGGATTTACAGGCAGGAGCTAAGGATGATAGAAAAAGTACATCTGGTTACTTAGCATTTGCAGGTTCGAAGCTAGTGTCATGGAGTTCCAAGAAGCAACCAATAGTTGCTTTATCTTCAACTGAAGCAGAGTACAGAGGCTTGACCATAGCAACTCAAGAAGCAATATGGTTAAAAGCATTGTATACAGATTTGGGACTTGTGAGTTCCAAACCTCACATATTTGGAGATAATGTAAGTTCCATGCATCTAGCGGCGAATCCTATTTTCCATGCGAGAACCAAGCACATAGAAGTCAATTACCACTTCATCAGGGAGAAGCTCATGGCAAAGGAGATTTACATTTCTTTTGTTCCGACTGAAAAGCAAGTAGCAGATATGATGACGAAGGCACTTGATGGAATAAAGCTTTGTAGATTCAAAGCTATGGCAGGTATTCAACCTATCAGAGAATGAAGACTCAAGCATACTTTAGCTTGAGGGGGAGCTATTGGAACATCAAGCTTACACTATGCTTGAGGTGTATTTGATCTACATCGAAGGCTATCGCGTCGAAAGAATATCCGTTGGAGAGTTCTTTTTCATATGCTCATTTATTGTATTTGTTGAGAGATTTTTTATGGCTCATTTACCGTTGTAAAAGCCTTGAGCTTGACACATGTAAAGGTAGAAATATAGAGCCAAAATCCCACGAAATTTTGGTGGTTGAAGTTGCATTCAATCAAGCAAATCAAATCACCTAAAAGTAGATCAATCAAGATCTTCACTTTTCCTAGATTGTAGGAAAGTCAATTGATTCCCTCCAACAACCATTCCCACCTTCATTTGAATTCAAATTCAACTTGTAAAACTCGTGGAACACTCCTAGGGTCTATATAAAGACTTTGAATCACTTGTAAAATACATGGAAGCAATATACATACACTTGTGACCATCATTGTCTTGCTCCTTCAATTTTCTGCATCATCTTCTTCGCCAACAGTAATCTTGCAGAGGCTGTTGCTCTCTCTCCAAAGCTCCAAACTGAGTGCAAGATGGCTCATTGGAAAGGTAAAAGTGTCTAGTTTATGCTCGTAAATTTTTAAAGCACTTGGTTCAGCAGATTTGGAGGAATCTCAGTTTTTCTGCCTCGGGGTCAATCTCTGCGTATTCCTGAAAAATAGGAAATACCACCGGTGAATGTCGCATTCATTCCTATAGCATATTTTGCTTATTCCTTATACTTTTGTGCATTCCATACACTCAACCCTATTGTATCACTCCCATAAAAGGATTTTGTGCCGGTTGGCTTGACCAAACTTTGTCGCTTCGAAGCACACTTTTCTACTTTCGACAAGCTTCTCCAAGTTTTCTCAGGTAATACTTATCTTCCAATCACCTACCAAGGTTACACAACCAAAGCAATCATAGATTCTGGTGCTGGTGCTGCTATTGCATCCACCTCCTTGTGGAAGCAATGGGGCAAGCCCACAGTAAGACTAACTAGAATGAAGCTTTAGATGGGTGACGGCCATGTGGAAAAACCTCTAGGATTGCTTGAAGGGGTAACTCTAACCACTTGTGGTGTAGAGTTGGAACACACATTTGCTATATGTGACTTTGAAAAAAATAATGCCTACGAGATGATCCTAGGAAGGCCCTTCCTACGACAATTGCAAATAGTCCAGGATTGGGGAACCAACTCCTTATACTTGTATCACTTAGGGGTCACAACCAAGGTCAATTTGAAGGATTACACCTTCAGAGATGCACCACCCCTACAATGGAATCCTATCCACAAGGAACAAGAAGATTCAATCTTTGTGCATTCTAAAAGTTCATCTGATACAACCTGGATGCATGAAGATACTCATTTGTGGATGTGCAAGGTTGCAAAGGAAGAGGAAAAATGCTTAACGACAAGAGAAAAAGGAACTTCTCAAGGAGAAAGGCCAATTAAAGACCCAACGTATACACAGATGGTCTTTCCAGATGAGGAATTTGAGCCTCATGGTTGGGCAGAAATCTTAGCTACCATGGACATTACTATCAATGAAGAACAGTGGACACCTCATTGTGATGAGGAGGGATATGATATGTCAGTGTTCATTTGTCAGCCCTTGCTAGAAGAATGTGACTCTAATGACTTCATAGAAGAAGAAGAGAACGATGTCGATCTAGAGTCCATTGTGATGGATAGTTGCTTTATTTGAGAGGAGCACTATCTAGAAGGCATAGGAGTATTTACACAAAAAGAAGAGGAACCTCTCACAAGCATCAAAATAGTAAGTTCAAAGAATGGCACTGAGGGTGATCAAAAGAAAAAAAAAAAGTAGTGAAACAAGAAGAGGAGGAACCATTGTTTGAAGTACCAGAAAATTTCAAGAAATATGAAGTTGAGGACCGAAAATGTTTGGTACGAATGCCTAAGAGAGAGGCCACAATAGGAGAAGCATATGATAACAAAGAAAAGACCAAAAAGATCGTGGTCACCATCGAAGAGAACGAAGAGAGATGTACGTACATAGGAGATGACCTAAGTAAAGAAGAGGAAGCAGAGTTGGTAGCCTTATTAAGGGAATATAGGGACGTGTTTGCATGGCACTATAGAGACTTGAAGGGAGTAGATCTGAAAATTTGTTCTCATACAATTCCCATGATAGCAGATGCCAAGCCCACCAAACATAAGCCCTACACATATAATGACACTTATGCAGCCAAAATAAAAGAAGAAATTGATAGATTGATTGAAGCTGGATTTATCTATGAGATTGAACATACGGAATGGGTATCCCCCATCTTTGTAATGCCCAAGAAGAATGGAAAGTTGTACGTATGTATTAATCTTAAAAAAGTTAATGTTGCCACGATAAGAGATAGTTATCCGCTTCCAATCACTGAACATTTATTGGAGCGTGTTGCAGGCAAGGAAGTTTATAGCTTCCTTGATGGATTTTCAGGTTACAATCAAGTAGCCATCGCCCTAGAAGATCAGCACAAAACATCTTTTGCCACAATGGGGAATCTTTGCATTTCGTGTGATGCCATTTGGGCTCACCAATGCACCTGCAACATTCCAAAGGCTCATGTGTCATATCTTCAAAGAGTTCTTGCAAAAGAGCTTAGAAGTATATGTGGATGATTTATGTGCTCATTCCCAAGAAAGAAGATACCATATCCCGAGCTTAGGTCACATTGTTTCTAAGAATGGAATATCAAGAGATGAGGACAAAGTAAGAGCCATAGCGGATCTGCCCAGGCCAAGGAACATTAAAGAGGTACAAGCCTTTATGGGCCATTGTAGATATTACCGTAGGTTTATCCACATGTATGCGATCATAGCTAAACCTCTTTATGCCTTGTTGACAAATTTTGAGTGGAACGACGAATGCAAAAAGTCCTTGAATGAGCTAAAGAGACGGCCACTCCTAATTGGAATAAGCCATTCCATGTACACGTGGATGCATCCAATTATGCAATAGGATGTGTGTTGTCACAACCAACTGGTGAAGGGAATTTAGATTTGCCTATAGCATATGCTAGTAGGCAATTGAATGCTGCTGAGCAAAACTACACCACAACCGAAAGAGAAGGTTTAGGCATGGTATATGCTGTGAAAACGTTTAGACACTACTTATTGGCCAACAAGTTCAAGTTTTTTATCGATCATCAAGCCTTATGTTGATAGCAGTCAGGACATCCAAGGACTGACGAGACAAGGAAGCTAGCAGAAAGAGTCAGAGCAAAGAGAAGGACTAAGTAGATAGAGTAGTCAACGAAGATCTGGCAAATAGGCCATTCAATTTTTTGCAAATCAACATCTTTATAACAATGATTTTCATCACTACACGAACATTGTAAATACCATTTTTGGATAGTTTCGACTTCATTTTGTGCAAGCCAAGGAGTCCTTGAGCTTGAGGAGCATTAGAAGTACATCCCTATCAATTTTCATATTTTTTAAACTCCATTTGAGCCCTCAAATAGGCCCTAGAACCTAATTTTTAACTAGGTTGGACACTAGGTCTGGACAGGGTCAAAACTAGTCAAAAACTATAAAAAGAGCTAGAAAGCTCATTTTTGAGATTAGCTTGTTGTAGACTGAACTTGTAAGAGCACTTTTGAGTAATCTAAAGAACTCCATTGTCTCTCTCTTTGTTCTTGCCTTGTGTGTATGTGTGTGTGTATGTGTGTGCATGTTAGTGTGCTTCTCATTCACGCACTTGTGCCATCACTTGTTCGAGGTCTTCATACCATCCTCATGTCTTCCCAGATGGACATTAAAGGAGGTGCTACTCATCACTGAGCTACACCAAATTTTGGCACCGTTGTCGGGGATCAAGCTTTGAGGACGAGCGTGTGATGGTAAGATGTAGAGTTGTGACATTGACATTGTAGGTAATTTCTACTTTTCCTTATTTTTTCTTTTTCTTACTTCACCATCATCATCATCATCATCCTCACCATCTCCCACCTCCATCTCCATCATCGCAAAAATTTTAGTTTTTTGATCATATCACCTTCCCCCTTCCGGTTCCCTCATTTCACTTATGAGAGAGAGTGAGAGAGCAATTTGTGTGCGCAGTTTTTGCATCTTTTTTTAGTGTTGTTGGAGGTTTTGGCTATATCATCATCTCTGGCAGGTCGCGTAGGTACGAAAAAGCTCTGCACAGTCTCCGGGGCATTCATTACTGTCAATCACGATTGATAGAAAAATTGCTCCTTTGGTAAAACTAAGTGCACCACAGTAGACTAGAGACCTCGCACATCACAAATCCACAAAAATTTCTAAAAAATTTGCATTTTTGTTGTCCATCGCAATCGACAACATCAATCACGATCGATAGTGTCCATCGTGATGGACAGCGTATCCATCGCAATCGACAGACCCCGATGGACACCTCTGTCAATCGTGACAGACGGTATCCATCACGACGGACTGCCTATCCATCGCAATGGACAGCAGACCATCGTGACCAACATGTGTCCATCGCGACGAACACCCCTCTTCATCACGATTGACAACACCATCGTGATTGACACCCCATCTTGGCAAAAAAATGTATCCATCGGGACTCATAGACCTCGATTGACACAAAGTCATGCAAAAATCCCAAAAATCTTAGTCCATCACGATTGACACAATCAGTCATGATTGACCCATCAATCGCGACCGATACCCCTGTCCATCGCGATTGACACCCATCAATCGCGATTGGCACGTGTCGGTCGCGACTGACACGCCACGATAGATAGCTCTGTCCATCATGATTGATAGCCCAGTGGATCGCAATTGACAACCATTTTTGGCCAATTTTTCGGGTTTTTTAATTTGAAGATTTTGGCTAATTTTGGGCATGAATATTTGGCTATAGGACATAGAGGGAGGCTATAAGCAAATAATTTGAGGAAACCCTATTGGCCACTTAGCCTGTTTGAACCTTGTTTTAACCCTAGAACCCGGAACAGTCATAGCTTCCTCATAGGAAATCGGTTTAGGGTGATCTTAGGCTCGGGGTATTTTGATACCAGGATGATTAGATAGGGTATTTTGAAGGACTATACCCCGGGGTAAGAAAACTGAGGGATCTTTAGGATTGTTTTCCATAACTCCAAAGAACAATTTGGTCATTGAATTGCATGAATGAACATGGTCTATTGTGTCAATTGAATTCGAATCTTGAGCTAATTGTGGGACTGTTACAGGTCGATTCAGAGCATTGAAGGGAATTCTAAGCAAGAGTAAGTGCAAGCTTGGGAACACGCTTCCTGGGCACACAAGGGCAACCAAGGAGAGAAACTAAAGGTTGGAAATTCTCAACAGCCTCTGTCAATTCCTAGCTTAGGCTAAGTATGAATAGAGGTTTTGATCAATTAGGTTACGATAAGCACGACCAAGTCCAAGAACTCTAATCACTCAAGTGCAAGTACAAAGAAATTCCATTTGTGAAACAACCTAAGGGAAAAGAATTTAAATCAAGCAACCAAACTCAAGTACGATAAAACCTAAGCGTTCCTTGTGACAAAGATTGTTTGGACAAGAAGTGACATCCTAAGAAATTAAAAAGAACAAGTGACTAATACAACTTGATCCACAACGAGATTGTACTTGGAAAAATTGGAGCTATTCAATTAGGCATATGAACCTTCGATCAGGATGACACCTAGGAAGAGATAGACAGAGTCTTAGGTCTTCAGAGGCTAGTGCCAATCATACTGCCAGGTCTTGGGCCCAGCAGTTGAGCAATTATTCCCACTACCCTAGCTTTGAAACTAGCGAGTCCGAGATGTTTCATGGTATGGAGAAACCCACAAGAAGTTCAGATATGGCAAAGGGTAGAAGGCCCTTACAAGATGCAACTCGAATACCTTAGGACCAACTGAATAGGTGTGTGCATCTATGAGGATGGCCTAGGAAGATCTGTGGTCCAGATTAAAAACCCGTACCAACCAATTGGACTCGAACATCCAGTAGCCAAGTTTGAAAATGGTGCATACTTGGACAAAGAAGGAACCATATATGTAGTCACCAATCACCCAGATAGGACAAAAAAATTTGGGAATGTGATCCCAGGGATGGACGTTGGTGACCTAGAGCAAGGGAACTTAGGTGGAGAACCTAAAACCCCTTGAGGCAAATCAGTTCTTACTAGAATTATCACGCTAGAATGGGTTCCCCAGGACAATAAGAGCATAGATCTGCTTCTGAACCGAGAGACTGATGAAGCTTTTTGGAGATATAAGTCTGACCAACCGAATGAGATACGAACAATCACCATCTATGAGTTCAAAGATCTTGATAGGCCAGGCAAAGTAACCTATCTGGACAATACTTCAGAGAGGTTCTTTGTGGTCACAAAGCATGGTAGGCATGCCTATACTTGGAAGGGTGAATTCATTTTCCCCCAACCAAGATCCACCAAGGAGCTGGAACATCCCAAGCTCATGGAGCTCAAAGAGACAAGAATAGAGATAGACATGAAGTAAGCTTTGCCAATCCAATAGGAAGAGAAAGGATGAGAACAGAGTCGACTTATATGATGCAACATGTATTGGTTGCAAAAGGATTGTGGAACATTGTGCAGGGTGTTGAAAGACGTCCTATTACACCTGTAACTACATGTACTACAAATACAGGTGCTGGAGCTGATGGAGATGGTGTCAAAGATGATATTGTGCAGATTCCTGTTCGTGCTGCTGTTTCTGCTGCACCTATTGTAGAGCAGATTTGTTGGGATGGCAGAGATGCCTAGGCACATGCATTGATAGCTTTGTCTGTCAAACGTGCCATTATTCCTCAAATTTTCTCTTGTAGAATAGATAAGGATGCTTGGGATACACTTACCACATTGTACCAGGCTCATGTTGCTTACCTCTGAAAACAGTTGGAGAGTGAGCAAATGAATGAAGGTGATTCTATGGATGGTTTCCTAACTGTTGGCAGCAGCCAGAGGCATAGGCGACGCGGAAGCATGTGAAGACAGAGCATAATGAAGAAGCAAGGAGTCAGTGGGATCATTTTTTCAAACAAATATGTTTTATATTACTTTTTCAAACACTCAATAGTGATTTTCATCACTCATGTACCATATGTAACATAGAAAAACCCCTTCTGTAAAGTGTAGCTCCATTTTGTGGAAGTCGAGGAGTCCTCCACCTTGAGGAGCTTAGGTAGAATGAGCATACCAATTTTGGTTATTTTTGGATACCGTTTATCCTTTCAAATAGCACCTAGAACCTATTTTTTAACTATGTCGGACACTAGATGTGGAACCAGTCAAAACTAGTCTAGAATCTATAAAAAGAGCTAGAGAGCTCATTTTTGGGGGTAGCTAGTGTAGACTTGTATGAACTAGAGTGAGCTTGAGCTTGTAAGAGTGTTCTTCAGTAATAGATTTGATTTCCTACCTTCCATTGTGTCTTGCTTGTCTCTTCATTGTGTGTGTGTATGTGTGTGTGCATGTCTATGCTTCTCACCTTCACTCTCACTACATCTTGCGTTCACGATCTTCATATCACTCCTATCTCTATCGCGGATTGACATTAAGGAGGTGGAGCTTCTTAACGTGGTTCTCATCATTGTGCTAGAGCAACACCAAATTTGGGACCATTGTCGGGGATCGAGTCTAGGACACATGTGTGATGGTAAGAGTATAGCAAGAAGTGGCATTGGAAGGTAAAATTTTTAGTTTTTGTTGTTGTTTTCATGAGTTTTTTGTGTTTTTCACCTCCCCCACACTCCATCTTCATCACCACATCATCCTTTTCCACTTCAAAAAAATCAGAAAATTCACCATATCCACCTATTCTCCTCATTTCCCCTCATTTGTGCATGCGAGAGAGAGAGAGAGAGAGAGAGATTTTGTGCTTGCATGTGCTATTGTGTTTTTGAGTTTTCTTGTAGGTACGGTGCTCCAGTGCATCAGGAAAGCTTGGAAAAGGTAAAATTTCACTTTCTATCAAAGATATGCCGAGTGTGTCAAACCATCGCGATGGTCTATCAACTTCGACATTTTTGGTAAGCGAGTTCACCACGAGATAGGCGAAATCAGCGCATACATGGATCCACAAACGCATTTGCAAAATTTGCATTTTGGTGGACCATCGCGAGTGGCTCACGCCATCGCGATTGTTTCACACCATCGTGATTGGCTCACGCCATCGCGATGGCTCGGCCAGACCATCGTGATCGTCTCACGCCATCGTGATGGTTCACTTGAACCATAATGACGGTCCTTGACCATCGCGACGATCCCGTCGACCCCACGCCATCGCGATTGGCTCACGCCATCGCGACCTAGTTAATGATTAGGTTCCAAGGCTTATTTGGGGACTCAAACGGAATCTAAAAATTATGAAAATTGGTAGGATGATACTTCTAATACTCCTCAAGCTTAAGGACTCCTTGGATTGAACAAAATGGAATTGTAAAAATGGAAAATGGTATTTACAATGGTTTTTAGAGACAAAAGTCACTATATTTATAGGGATTTCTTCTGAAAATTTGACATGTGCTTCTTGAAGCACATGTCAAATTTTCAAAAGAAATTATAAAAATTGGTAGGATGATACTTCTAATACTCCTCAAGCTCGAGGACTCCTTGGCTTGAACAAAATGGAGCTGTAAAGATGGAAAATGGTATTTACAATGGTTTTTAGTGACAAAAGTCACTCTATTTATAGGGATTTCTTCTGAAAATTTGACATGTCCTATTGTTTTGTGCATGTAAGAGCGTCTTGAATACCTACATCTGCAATCGCCCTTGTTGAGCTGCAGGTAATTTCTTAGGCACCTAAATGTGTATGCAATCAATTGCTTTGGTACCCAAATCTATCAGAGACCTTGGGATTGAGCTTGTCCTTGTTTCTTGGTGCTTCTTTTAACATGGTTAGCTTGCTTCGATGAGAATGGTTGTGTCAAAGATGGTTGTTGTTCTCCTTTTTGTACCCACATCTGCTTCATGCCTTGAGCTTCTTTCTTCTTGAATTCTATCTATCTAGTTGATATGGCAGATGTCTTATTCGCTTGCCTCTTTGGTTGAGTTATGCTTGCATTAGTCTATGAAGAAGAAGAGAGGTTCATAGGCCTTTGAGCATGTGCTTCCATGATTGAGTCCTTTCGATTCATAGGGCTATTGACCCACACAACCTTTTCTTTACGAAGATTAGTTTTGGAAGAACTAAGAACTCTGGATTTGTGAGCATGCAATTGTCTAATTCTAATGTAATAAATTGTTCATGTACCCAAACTTGAAGAAGTTGTCTTTGAAGGTTTAAGTTGACTGCATGATCATAGATCCAGTCTTCACCCAGGACAAGTGGTTCTGTGAGGTTCGCATCTTCACACACTAGCATTTTCACTCTCATTGGAACATCATGAAGATAGATGGGAAGTTACACCTTGCCCAAACAAGGGGTTTCCACACCTCCCAATCCTACAAGATAGGCTTCGATGGAATTGAGGTTCAATTGCAGATCTTGGCAGTATGAAAGTCTAACTGCACTAGTTGCTACACCTGAGTCAATTAATGCTCTCACACTCCTGACATTCTTCCCTTGTCCTACCACTATGATCACAAATGGACGTCGGTTAATTATTTGAGAAGCAATTGTGCTTGATGTTTGACACATGGCCATGTGGTATCTTGGTGCCTCAGGATTGATGTCTATGCCTAGGCACCTTAACTTATTTCGCCTAATGCGCTCTGTGGCCTCTGCCTGTGCCTCTTCTCTGACCCTCAACTCTTCTTCTTTTCACTTCTTAGTAGTGTTGAGTCGCATTAGCATATCCTCTATAAGAGGTTTGTGATATAGCTTGACTCGACAACCACTAATATAGTTTGGCAGGTTATCACATTCTAGTGTGGCCAATTGAACTGCACCGCTAGTAGATATTCTATTAATGATCATGGATCTGTATCCTCTTTTTTCCAATTTACCAGCATGTTGCTTTAGTGTATAAACCAACACTAAATCTCCCTCTTTCAATCCTTCATCTTTGATGTGTGCATCGAAGTATGCCTTTTGCCTTTTCTTTGCAGCATAGATGCCTGTCGCCGCTCATAGCCTTGTATCACGTAAGCATTCTAAATCAAAGATCCTAGAAGATAACTCGTGTCCATTCCACTCATGCTCTTGTGCTAGTTTTAAAGTTAGGATTAGGAAGTCTAAAGGTAGAACAACATTGTGTCCGAAGACCATCTAAAATGGGGTGGCATTGAGCACCGAGTTATAGGCAACTTGGTAAGCCCAAACAGTGTGATGCAGTTGTTTATCCCAATCAGAGCACTTATTATTTACCTTTTGTCAATACATTACATAGGATCTTGTTTGTGCTCTCGGCTTGTTCATTAGCTTGTGGATGATAAGGGGCAGACTTCTTATGTATCACCAAGAATTATTGGAGAAGATTTTCAATGAATTCATTCAAGAAGTGCGTACCTCAATCACTCACTAACTCTATTGGTAGTCCATATCTAGTGAACACGTTCTCGAATAAAAACTTTGCTGTCGTTTGAGCATCATTCTTTGGCATGGCTTTTACTTCGACCCACTTTGTAAGATAATCTGTGGCTACAATAATGTATTCGGCATGGGAGTTTCTTGTTGGGGGGTTAACGGGACCTACAAAGTCTATACCCCACTTCGAAAATGCACATCCTCCCATCATTGGCCTCAAAGGCATCTTATCTTTTCGAATTGGGTATTGGGCATGTTGGCATGTGTCACATTTCTTCACATAGGTATGTGCATCCATATGAAGAGTGGGCCACCAGAGTGTTGAGAATGGAATGGTCTTAATTACTTGATCAGGACCAAAGTGTCCACCCGCAACACCACTATGTGCAGTTTCTAAGACTTTCAAATAATTTGATTCATGAACGCATAGTCTTAAATAACCATCTTTGCCTCTTCGATAAATCTCCTATGAGGGTGTAGTCTTGGGCTTCTTGCTCCATGCTTCGTTTCCTTGGTAGACTATCCTGATTGGGTAATGTTCCTGATCTCATAAATTCTGCCAATGGAGCACTCCATTTTGGAATTAATGATACGTGATAAAGAGTTGCATGCTCCACAAGGGGTTTCTTCTGGCACACTGGACAATTCTTGATCCACTCATGAATTTCTTTGTACATACTAGGCCAATACACTCCTAAACATTTTAGATTTTGCAATGTTCATTGTTTAGAATAGTGATTCCCTAGAAATCCTTCATGGGCGTGTTGCAACCAACTACTATGTTCATCATCCTTGACATAACAAGCTAGTACACCCTTTGTATCTTTTTTGTACATGCTTCCTGCCAATATTTGATGTTGTTGTGATTTTACAATTTCATCTTTGTTTGGTTTTACATTCTTGTTTGTCAGTCTGAAGGTTAGGATAGGTACCAACTTATTTGCCCATTTAGGAACAACTTCTAAATTGAACAGATAATCATCAAGCAATTCATCAGAGACTCCTTGCCGAGACTCTCCTGAATTGATATGAGAAAGGTGATCCGCTCTGAGGTGGGTCTTACCTATACTAACAACCACTTCAAAGTCGTATTCCATTAGTAAGAGGAACCATCTTACTAAGCATCCTGTATTACAAGATTTATTGACCAAATATAATAAGGTGTAGCTCAATGATGAGTAGCACCTCCTTTAATGCAATCTGGGAAGACATGAGGATGGTATGAAGACCTCGAACAAGTGATGGCACAAGTGCGTGAGTGAGAAGCACACTAACATGCACACACATACACACACACGTGCACACAAGGCAAGAACAAAGAGAGAGACAATCGAGTTCTTTACATTACTCAAAAGTGCTCTTACAAGTTCAATCTCCAACAAGCTAACTCAAAAATGAGCTCTCTAGCTCTTTTTATAATTTTTGACTAGTTTTGGCCCTATCTAGACCTAGTGTCTAGCCTAGTTAAAAACTAGGTTCTAGGGCCTATTTGAGGGCTCAAATGGAGTCTAAAAAATATGAAAATTGATAGGCAAGTACTTCTAATGCTCCTCAAGCTCAAGGACTCCTTGGCTTGCACAAATTGGAGTCGAAACTTTCCAAAAACGATATTCACAATATTTGTGTAGTGATGAAAATCACTGTTATAAAGATGTTGATTTGCAAAAAATTGAATGGCCTATTTGCCAGATCTTCGTCGACTACTTTGTCTACATAGTCCTTCTCTTTTCTCTGACTCTTTCTGCTGGCTTCCTTGTCTCATCAGTCCTTGGGTTCCTTGACTGCTATCAATACCCCCCCTCTCTTGCGTCTATCGTCTCTGACAGACCCTTCTTGCTGGGAGTCTTGGATGTAATATTCCACAACATGAGTGGTAAGCTGATGTTCTAGGATGCGTAGTCCTCTAGCCAAGTCTATCATCATGCGATCCCAATCAATTGGTCCTGGACTGTCCAGATGTGGCAGACGTAACTATCTGCATGGATGGCTTGTTCGAATGCGAATAGATGTAGCAAATGTGTTGGTGTGGGAATGAAAATCTTTGAATGATACTCCCAGAACCCTATAGGGAACATTTCTTCAAAGGTCTTCTTGAAGCATGCAAGTAAATACTTTATTCGTGCATGTCAAGCAAAGATTATGGTGACCGAGGGAGTCTGGCTCATGTCGTAGACTAAATCCTGTTTACCTTGAGAGAATCCGGGGGCGGAGATGTATGGAGCTTGTACCTTCCGAAAGGTTTTGAAGACAATTGTCATGAGCTCGAATATTTTCATACACATTTTTGCTGCTATGTCAGGCACATTCTTTAGACGTGTAGACCAGTGTCGAATGGTTGATATCATATATGCTACAGTTGGGGTCCCTCGAGGTGGAGCAAAATATGGATAGTTGACCCATGCCGAGCATTCTTTATTGTTGCATACCTTGATTGCAAATACTTGCCATGATTTGTGACAAACCATTGGAAAATAGCATGGATTATACTTGATATATAGTGGCATGGTCGCCTAGGTGCTCATCATCTCAGGGTAATCAGTTAGTAACCATGCACGCCAATTAGGTTGGGAGATCGAGCCAGTGCGTGCATCTTTCGGTAAGTCAGTCGACTCAAATTGAGTGGCAAATGTGGGCTCCTTCCCGCCTTTTAACTTCTGCATTATAATCATGTAGCAAGACATAGTAAGGCATGTATTGCGGCTCTGATGTTGTGATTAACCGTTGGTGGAATAGGTGCTGAAAGTAAGAAGATCAAAGAACAATTTCTTCTAGATTTATGAGGGATTGAAGATCATCATGTGTTTGTCCCACTTTCTCAAACCTTTTGATCCAATCTCGGACTCCAATTTCTAAAGTGTCCTGTCCTTCCTCTGTAACTTGATCATCAGTTCTTGGCATCGACTCATATGGTTCTTCATAGCTGTCATCAACGGGGATTTCCACCACTGTATCAGGTTCTGATTCTTTAGCTAGGGAGGGTGGCCTTTCATATGGTAAGAGACGTGCTTGGAGTTCTGCCAGCTGCTTTCGGAGGGTCTCCAATTCTTATGTCGATCGTTGCAAGATTACCGGCTCCTGTTGAGATGTGTGGGCACTAGCGATCTGCTTCTTTAGGTCAGCACATTCAGATTCTAAATTTTCATATGACTCCAAAAACATTTGCATGCTCTTCAAGTAAGATGCAAATGTCTTCTGATGGAACTACTCTATACTTGGTAGGGCTCATGGCTTCTCCCGAGTTTCCTTCCATAGCTGCTTCAAAATTGTCTTGGTTTTGTTGCTGAAGCCGCTTGTTCTCTTCTAATGTTGCTGCCATGTGCTTCCTTAATAGCTCGAGATTGCGTCTGAGTGTAGCATTGGATATCATTTGTGCCTGGCGCACACTTTCTAGTTCCTTGACTGCTTTATCATCCACCGTGGATATCTTTGACTCCAATTCTCTGTGGGCCTATTGTAAAGTGGTATGTTTTCTGCTAGGAGCATTTGGTAATCAACTTTGAGAGTGTTGACTCTAGCCTACAGGTGCTGAGATTCTGCCTTGAGGGCAGCGGTGCGTTCTTCCAATTGATGGTATTCTTGTTGTAGCTAATGTGCACACTAAAGTAATGTATTAAATGTACTATTTACATTATGAGATGCAAGGGGGAAATTTTGGAATGTAGGGGAAGTGGGAATTGCAAGGGAGGTAGTGAATGTTGTGTCTGCCAATGACATGGCGAGTGGTGAGGTGGGGGATAGGGGAGTGGGAGATGGTGGAATTGTGGGGAGAGGTGTTGTGGTTGGTAAAATGTCCATTGGATCAGACAATGTGGTGTATGCAGGGGCTACCATGTAAGTTGGTATGGTAGGTGAAGTGAGTGTGGTGTCTGTGTAGATTGATGTTGTCACGAGCATCTGGGAACTGTGCCTCTGAGACACTGGAGTGCGGATGTACTGTTCATGAAAGATGGGTATTGGGGTGGGGTGATTGGGTTGACTGAGGTATAGGGAGCAGACGGGAAGTATGGCTCATGGGATGGGGGTACCTGTAATGGGGGATAAGTTGGGAAATAAAGGATACCCTTTGTTGGTAGGGGGTTCCAACCACACTCGGAATTATGGGGTGGCCAATTATGGGCTTAGAGGACAAAAAGGGTAAAGTGTACAGGGGATTTGTGATGGAAGAGAAAAGGGTGCCTTGTGAGGTTGGCTCACAAAAGGAGAAGGATGTGGATGAGGTTGGGTTGTAGGTGAAGGGAGATGTGATGACTGCGGTTTCTTCAAGGGTGGGAGGTGGTGGTGGTGGTGGAGAAGGGGGGGATGGGGGGTGCGGGGGTGAGATGGGTGATGTTTGAACAAAAGTTTCAGTAGTGAGGTCAATGGTGGTGGTGGGGGTAGTTGTCGTTTTGATGGTTATTTCTGGTTCTGTGATGGGTATTCTGAAATTCTTACCTGCGCGTGGTAATGTGTCGACTCTGTGTTTGTCATACCTCACGGACTGGCGAACTGCTGTGTGGATAGCCTCCGAAACTCCTAAGGATTCTAACACTAATTTGAGGGTGTTAATAAAATTTTGATCCACTCCCTCATTTGCCAGCATTTCTTCCATCAAGGCTTGGCCTGATGCAAGGGAGAGTTGGTGCCTTTCTTGCACTCCTTTGATCGTATCGTATAACCTTTGTAGTTGAGTTGTGTATGCTGGAGCACCTACAAGTTCTGGCACTTCTTACTGCTCATCTTGATTGTTGGTGCAGACCAATCACCAATTCAAGTTTGGAAGACAAAAGAATGGAGATAAGATCAAGACTTGAAGCAAAGAAGGTGGTTACAGGATGATATGTACACATATGTACATTAGTGAAGACATAGATCACTTATACTTTTTGATTAGTCATAAGCTTGTACATATTTACCTATAAATACTTTGAAAAATGTCGGGGCAAATTGAGAGAGCATAGGAATAGAGAAATGAGAACTTGTAAATGTCATTAGACACATGAAAAGTTAGTTGGAGCCTCTCTCTCATTTAGTTGTAACTTCCTTCAATAATGACAGAACATTTGCGCCCGATGGAATCGTGTTTCCTCCTTTTGTGATTAATCTTTTGAGAAATCCTTCTGAACATATCTAAGTCCATAGTTAATCTATCTATGGCTAGAATTTGAGAGTTAAATTTTGATCAGGTTGAGAGAATTTTAATTAGGAACATTCGTATGTGGAAATGTTCAAGTATCTTCTGAAACAGGCGCAGATTTCAAGTTCAGAGAAATGGATGGTGCTCAGTGCACAGTGTAAAGTTTTATATAAATGATATCTCAAAATCTAAGTTGAGAGATAATCTATCTACAGCTAAAAGCATTTGATCAAACGGGTTTGACATTGAGAGAACTGAAGCTAAGAAGTTACAGGTGTCAAAGTCGCTATTGCAAAGAAGCAGTTTTATACATAGGTAAAGTGTTTGAGTTATTTCTCAAAGTACACTCAATCATTTTGAGTAATTTAAGTTGGAGGAGTTGCACAAAATCTATGCGACATATTCTACAAAGTTTTATCAAAAACTTTACAGAATTGGTTAGTCAATGAGTGATTAATCTGCAGCAGACTTTTCTGAAGAAGTAGTTTCTCACAGTAAACCAATTTCTTGATAAGTGGATAATTAATTTCCAAAATTATGTGGAGTCTGAAGTTATTCTTGATCTAGAGGAGGTCTAACATCAAGGATAGCTTGTTCTTTAGGAGATTTACACTCTCCTTCAGTGGTATCAGAGCAGGTTGTGTTGATTTTGAGGAAAGAAAGACTCCGACTGCTGCAGAAGTAAAGATTTTACATCTCAAAGGTTCAGAAGGTCAAAGTGTGAAGAAAGATTGAAGGAAGACGCACAAAGATTATCAAAAGAATCAGAAGAAGCAACATTTGAAGTAAAGGTACATTCATTTCCTGTAAAGGTTAAAGATTTGAGACTACAGGTGAAGTAAAGATGGGAGATAGTCTCCAAATTGAAAAGTTGGATAGAGAAAACTATCCTGCATGGTCTATGAGAATGGAAGCTCATCTAATGAGCAAAGATTTGATAGCATACATTACAGGTGAAGAAGAGAAGCCTCAGTTCAGAGATCCTAGTGTTCCAACTAGGGAAGAATTGTCAGAATTGAAGACATGGATGAAGAAGGATGCTCAGGCAAGGAGCATTATCTATATGGCAGTCAATGACTACTTGCTACCTCACATTAGAGGTCTTGAGAGTGCAAGTGATATTTGGAATGCTTTAGAGGAGCATTTCCAGAATACTACCAAGTCAAGGAAAGCTTCATTATGGGCAGAGTTCACTACTTTCAAGAAGAAGGCTTCACAATCAATATCTGATTATGTGACAAAAATGAAAGACATTGCTGATTCTTTAGGCGCAGTGGATGAAGACATAGAGGAGGATAAATTGGTAAGACAAATTCTCACAGGACTTAAAGGAGATGAGAAATGGAAGCCTTTTATTTTGTCTACAGAACTTTCATTAGATCACTTCACTCCTGATTTGAATCAATTGTTAGGACATATGCTAACTTTTGAGAATGATATCAAAGGAGATGTTGACAAGAGTGCAGGTCATGCAATGTACTCTAAAGACAAGAAGAAATCTAACAAAGGAAAGCAACAATCAGGTGAAGAAGAAGGTACTTCAAGCCAAGCAAACTTCCTAAGAGGAAGAGGAAATGGAAGAAGTAGAGGAAGAGGCAGAAACAACAAGGAAAATGTCAGAGCTTGTTGGATATGTGGTAAGACCAATCATCTATCTCATGATTGTTGGCATAATAATCAAAGCAATGGTAATTTTAATCAGAACTTTAATCAAAGAGCAAGAGGTGGTAGATTTCAGAGAGGAAATTTCAGAGGTAGAGGTGGTAGGAATTATTTTGGAAGAGGTGGAGGTAGAAACTTCCAAAATCAGTCCTATAATAACACCTACTACAACTATGCATCAGATCAGAAAGAGGATTCAACTCTCATTATGAATGCAACATGTGAAGCCTCACATGAGGACATGAGAGTGTTCTACATAGACTCAGGATGTAGCAATCATCTGAGTGGAAATATTGCTTTGATGACTGATTTAGATCATAAGGCAATTAATCACACAGTTCAAACAGGTGATAACACAAAGCATAAGGTAAAGTCAATTGGTTCAGTCAAAGCCAAAGATGGAAGCACTCTTCTGAGTAAGGTTCTGTATGTTCCTACAATTCCAAAGAATTTGATCAGTGTAGGTCAAATTGTGGAAAAAGGATATGAGGTAAGGTTCACTAATGATGGAGTTTATGTTGAAGACCCTAGTCAAGGGTATAAACAGGTTGTTTCAGGAAAGAAAGAAGGAAGGCTTTTCACATTAAAGGTACAAGGAAATGTTGGACATGCTATGTTTGCATATGGAGAGCAAAAGGTGTCAGAATTGGATCTTTGGCACAAAAGACTTGGACACTTCAATGAAAGAGGTATCAAAGACATGATTAACAATGGTTCAGTGCTTGGGTTGCCTAACATTGCAGGTCAACACATGACATACAAGTGTGAAGCATGTCAGTTAGGTAAGGCCCATAAACAATCATACAATAAACATGGTTTTATGTATACAGAAAGACTTGAATTGGTACATACAGATGTGTGGGGTCCTTCAAAGGACTTTAGTATAAATGGTTCAAGATATTATGTCATCTATGTTGATGATGCAACTAGGTGGATCACAATCTATGTGATCAAAGACAAATCAGAAGTGTTTAATACATTTAAACACTTTCACTCATATGCAGAAAGAACTACAGGCCAAAAATTAAAGAGACTAAGGTCAGATGGAGGGGGAGAGTATTTATCAAATGAGTTCAGTAATTACTTGTGGAATGTAGGTATAAAGAGAGAAGTTACTTGCAGGTACTCTCCTCAACAAAATGGTGTAGCAGAAAGGAGGAATAGGACACTTGTTGAATTTGCAAGGTCCATGATGAAAGAGAAGAATTGCCCAAATTATTTGTGGGCTGAGGCTGTAAACACAGCCACATATTTGGTTAATAGATTGCCTTGTAAAGCTTTGCAGGGTATGACACCATATGAAGCTTGGTGGGGTAAGAGACCTACCTTGGATCATTGCAGAATATTTGGATGCTTAGCATATGCATATGTGCCTTCTCAATTGAGGCATAAATTGGAGCCTAAAGCAAAGAAATATGTTTTCATTGGATATGATGATAAGCAGATGGGTTATAGGTTGTGGAGTCCATCCACAAAGCAATTTCTTGTGTCTAAGGATGTTACTTTTGATGAGCAAGGCACTTGGTATGCAGGTACATCTAATGTGTATGCAGATGTTGAAGAAGTTATGAATCAGAAGAAAGGGAAATCAAAGGTTCAAATCTTTGATGAAGATGAGAATAATGAAGTACAGGTTGAAGCTGAAGAAAGGCCAAGGTTTGATCCAGAATGTGATGAACCAGAAACTTCAAGAAGTGGAGAAGTCAGAAGATCATCTAGGCATAAGTGGCAACCTACAAGGTATAGTTATGACACTTCATTTCTGACTACTAAGGATTATGCTTATATGGTAAAAACAGATGAAGATCCCTTTACATATGAAGAGGCCAAAGGAAAGAAGAATTGGGAAGAAGCTATGCAGGAGGAGTATGATGCATTGATAGAGAATCAAACATGGGATTTGGTTCCTAAACCAAATAGTCAGAAAATCATTGGTTGTAAGTGGGTTTACAAAACCAAAAGATTTGCAGATGGAAGTGTGTCTAGATACAAAGCTAGACTTGTTGTGAAAGGATATGCACACACATATGGAGTGGATTATGATGAGACTTATAGTCCTGTGGCAAAGATGACAACCATCAGGACACTTATAGCAATTGCTGCTTGCAAAGGTTGGAAGTTGTCTCAATTAGATGTTAAAAATGCTTTTTTGAATGGTTACATTTCAGATGAAGTCTACATGGAGCAACCAGATGGTTTCAAAGATCAAATGTATCCAAATTATGTGTGTAAGCTCAAGAGAGCTTTGTATGGATTAAAGCAGGCCCCAAGGGCATGGAATTATAGGCTTGTAAAGTTCTTGAAGGAACTTGGATCTCAAGCATCAAAGGCAGATAGTAGCTTGCTAGTCAAAGTAAGTGAAGATGGTTTTATTTATGTTTGTATTTATGTTGATGACATAATACTTATAGGAACAGATGACAAAGGCATACACATGATCAAGAAACAGATGGAGAAGGAGTTCAAAATCAGTGATTTGGGAAAGTTGTCATTCTTCTTGGGAATGGAGATTTCATATACTCAACATGGAGTATATGTAACTCAAGAAAGGTATCTGAAAAATTTGCTAACCAAATTTAAAATGGAAGATTGCAGGATAGCACCAACTCCAATGGAAGTCAATCATAAATTGACTAGATATGGAGGAGAGGAATTCAAAGACATGAAGCTCTATCAGAGTTTGGTGGGTAGCTTGATTTATGCTACATTAACAAGGCCTGATTTATCATATGCAGTTGGAGTTCTATCTCAATTTATGCATTGTCCTAGAAAGGAACATTGGATTGCAGGACAAAGAGTACTTAGGTACATCAAAGGTACACTCAAAGAAGGACTATATTATGGGTTTACTTCAGATACAAGAGTCAAGATATACAGTGATGCAGATTGGGCAGGTAATATGGATGATAGAAGATCAACACATGGATATTTGTGTTATGTGGGAGACAAGCTAATCTCATGGTGTTCTAAGAAGCAACATACAGTTGCTTTATCATCCACAGAAGCAGAATATAAAGGTATGGTGGAAGCTGCAAAGGAGGTGATATGGCTAAAGACACTTATGAAGAATTTTGATGTGATTCAGAGTACTCCTATCATTTGTGGAGATAATATGAGCTCTTTATACTTGGTAGCAAATCCTGTATTTCATGCTAGAACTAAGCATATTGAAATACAATATCATTTTCTGAGAGAGAAGGTTATTGATAAGGAGATTGAAGTTATGCATACTCCTACAGAAGATCAACTTGCAGATATGATGGCAAAAAGTCTAGATGGACCAAAGTTGTAGACATTCAAGGACATGGCAGGCATAAAGAAGATAAGAGAAACCTCATTTGATGATTGAGGGGGAGCTGTTGGTGCAGACCAATCACCAATTGAAGTTTGGAAGACAAAAGAATAGAGATAAGATCAAGACTTGAAGCAAAGAAGGTGGTTACAGGATGATATGTACACATATGTACATTAGTGAAGACATAGATCACTTATACTTTTTGATTAGTCATAAGCTTGTACATATTTACCTATAAATACTTTGAAAAATGTCGGGGCAAAGTGAGAGAGCATAGGAATAGAGAAATGAGAACTTGTAAATGTCATTAGACACATGAAACGTTAGTTGGAGCCTCTCTCTCATTCAGTTGTAACTTCCTTCAGTAATGACAGAACATTTGCGCCCGATGTTATCGTGTTTCCTCCTTCTGTGATTAATCTTTTGAGAAATCCTTCTGAACATATCTAAGTCCATAGTTAATCTATCTATGGCTAGAATTTGAGAGTTAAATTTCGATCAGGCTGAGAGAATTTTAATTAGGAACATTCATATGTGGAAATGTTCAAGTATCTTCTGAAACAGGCACAGATTTCAAGTTCAGAGAAATGGATGGTGCTCAGTGCACAGTGTAAAGTTTTATACAAATGATAGCTCAAAATCTAAGTTGAGAGATAAGCTATCTACAGCTAAAAGCATTTGATCAAACGGGTTTGACATTGAGAGAACTGAAGCTAAGAAGTTACAGGTGTCAAAGTCGCTATTGCAAAGAAGCAGTTTTATACATAGGTAAAGTGTTTGAGTTATTTCTCAAAGTACACTCAATCATTTTGAGTAATTTAAGTTGGAGGAGTTGCGCAAACTCTATGCGACATATTCTACAAAGTTTTATCAAAAACTTTACAGAATTGGTTAGTCAATGAGTGATTAATCTGCAGCAGACTTTTCTGAAGAAGTAGTTTCTCACAGTAAACCAATTTCTTGATAAGTGGATAATTAATTTCCAAAATTCTGTGGAGTCTGAAGTTATTCTTGATCTAGAGGAGGTCTAACATCAAGGATAGCTTGTTCTTTAGGAGATTTACACTCTCCTTCATTGATGCCCATGGTCATATTCCTCCTCATCCTCCTCATACTCTTCATCTTCATCGTCCTCTTCATCCATTTCAACTGTGGTAATAGGTACTTGAGAGGTTGTTGCCTATGGTTGAACATCCCCCACTTGTTGTTCCTCTTTTGCCTTGAGATCTACATCTCATAACAACTGTTCCGTGCTACATCTTGGAAGTCGTAGTGTGAATGGCCGAACCCTTTGGGGTGGTGGAGTAACGTCCGGTGTTAGGGTGGCTCCACGTGGTTGAGCACAAGGTACTTGGGAAGATCCTCTCATCTTCTTGGAAGGGGGTCCAGTGGATGTCCGGCCTCTAAACTACTATAATCGATTCCACATCAGGGCTCATTGAATAGGGATGCCATAAGCCAAACACCTATAAATGATTCTAGTTAGAGAACAACATCCATATAGAATGTGCTTCCATGGCCATCGTTTGTGGCCTAGGTGTATCTGATCAATTATCCAGTGGGGTAGGTTGATGGTGAGGTTCTGTGTTTCTGCTAGATACAAACTAAATCATATCTTCTTGGGCGGCATGGTGAATCTATCCTAGGCGAAAAAAGCAAAGTGTTGTATGCACATTCGAAGGTGTATTGAAATATTGGGCATCATGGCCACCATGTCCTTGAGCTTGGTGAGGCTCCAATTCTTCATGTAATCAGGCGCTAGGGTCTTCTCTCTGTTGTAATATGCATTCCTCGCATATCTACAGCCTCTCTCACTAAGTTGTTTGATAACCTAAATCTCTTGAGCTCATTTCCCCTTGTTAGAGATGGAAGCACAAATGATCTTGTACCTTTTGGGTGCTTGCTTGGAGTCAAAGTATTGATGAGATAGAAGCATCGCATGAAGTCAAGCTTTGGGAGCCGAACACTGAAGTATGCATCCAATCTTGCCTTCTCCCATATGGGACGTAGGCCTTCTGCATTTTGTAACTTTTCGAATTCCCTTGTAAAAAAGTGGTATTTACCTTGCTTCTCATTGAAGTCCAACTCTGACTCCCATAGGTATGATCCCTCTCCCAAGGGTCTTTCGACTTCACTAAACCAATGGGAAGCCTTTCCTACAGGCATGGTATGGCCACTTGGGGGGTCTGCAATTCATATGATTTGTATGGCCTGCAACTCTTCTGGTCTTTCATTTGTCTCCGACATGATTGGTAAACTCTCTAAATCAACCACTTGTTGGCTCGTGCCTGCTTGAGAGCTGGTTCCTATTGTGTCAGCCATGTTGAGGAAATTGCGGCCGGTTCTGTGAGAATATACAAATCAATGTTAACATCGCAAATGGACACAAAATGATGTTGTGTCCCTGTTACAACATTAACTTAATGAATTTCGATGTGGTTATTGGGTTAGTGGCTTAGTGAGTGCTCGTGTCATTGTGAGTGTGAAGGGTGGTTAGCACATGCAGGGTTCCTATGTGCTAGTCAGGGTGGTAGAGTGGAGTGTGGATACAGTTAGTATGCGGAGATGACTTTACAATGGGATACGGTGACTTATTACAAGTTTTGGGCTGCCAAACACAATGGATGGCTTTTATTTCTGGTTTTGTGGAGACTCTGAAGGGCTTTGTCAGAAGGTCTACTTGAAAATGAGGCTTTTTAGGGACCCATTTACAAGTGATTCTACCCGTGCTCAAAGAAGAATAGGTGTTTTTGTGTGTCAAATGAGAGTGGGATTCAGTTTTTCATGTGAGTGAATTTTTGTTGTACATGGTGTGTTTTATGTGTAGCTTTTTGAGCCCGCAAGCAAGCCTTGGGCACCCAAATTCATCTTGGTTGCAGGTCAGCCTTCATCGACCTCTTGGGTACCCAGATAGACTTTACTTTCTTAGAAGAATTAGTGTCCTATAGTTGATCACTAATATGAAGTTGACCCAGTGGTTGTGACTGGACCGCAACAGGATGCTCGCCTTTCCACACCCACTCTTGTTTTGGTGGTTGAGACACCGTGCTTCGTACTTTCTTTTGGCTTTGAGCATAGGTCATCTGCTTCTTATGCATTTGATCTGCCTTCGGTTGTCGTATCCTTTGATGTGCGGTTTGAGCTCTAGTAACCACTTGCACTGGTGTAGTGGAAGTTACACTCCCTGAAGAGTCTACAACTAGCCCAATAACGTTAATAGGAGTGATTTTTGGCATGTTATTGGGGTTCTTTGGGCAGTCTTGTAAGAGATGCTCTTTTTCACAATCTTGAAAAAAGCCTTGAATAGTCACAAATTGAGTTTGTGTAGGTGCAGGCATAGGGCAATTAGGAATGAGGTGATCTCCCTGACATCTATATCTTAGAAATGGGGGTCATGTCTGCCTAGGTTGAGGTCTGGGGTTAGGATTTGTGTACATGACATTAGCATAATCTGGCTCCCAACTAGGTTCACTTGGGTCTTCATAATAGTATGACTCGTTATGCTCAGGTGACTGCATGTAGTAAGCATGCGGGCTATCAATGTGAGTAGAGTCAAAACTATGATCACTAGGGTCACTTTTTGAAAGTAATGGGGTTACTAGAACTATGGCTCTGTTCAAATCCTCTTTTGCCGCTACATACTTTACTAGAATTACATTGGCTTGGGTTGGAGTTTGCTAAGCTAGCATAGGCTGAGGCCTTTGCTGAGCTTGATATTGTGGTTGGTAAGGTTGTTGAGGCCTAGCATATTTTTATGGTGGGTACTGGTTCTTATATCTGCCATGTTGTGGATGTGGCTATTGGTAAGGTTGCCTAACTGCTTGCTTATTGTATGGGCAATCTTGCACGGTGTGATTGGTGTATCTCCATTCTATGGTGTAGTATTGACTGCTAGGGTTCACTTGGGGTTGAGCCATAATGGGACATACATTCGCCATATGGTCACCTCCACAAGTATAGCATCTTTTCACTAGGGCAAACCCTGGTATTTGTTTGCTTGAGACTCCTAACTTATGAGCTACTTTCTTAGCGAGTTCCTCAATAGATGTGGATTGCGTGGAAGTGAGGCTAGTAGAAGTATCTGAATCTTTGTAGATTTTTGAAAGTTCTAATGACTCCCCTAGGCTATCTTCAATGTCAATGCACATGCGTACACACTCTTCTATGGTCCTAGGGTCATTCAGATAAACATAAGATCTTAGTTTAGCACTTAGCAATCCATCTAGGAATAAAGCCACTTGTTTGGTTGTGTGGGTAACTTAGGGACATAATATCTCTCTAGGTATTTCCAAAACCTTCTTCCTACCAATCTAATATACAAGCCGGTGGAAAAAAACCTTCTAAAGAGGGAAAAAAGTGCCCCGACGGTCCTAGAGTGTTCACGCACATCACTACCTAAATATATCAACAGTCCAATGACGGTCTCCTACCATTCTATGCCTCATTGGATGCCATTTCATCCAAGGATTTGGATGGGAGCCTGTTAATGCGGTTGTGGAAACAGCCTCAGCCCATAGTTAATTTGATAGTTTCTGTTCATTCAACATTGATCTTGTAGCTTCTACTATCAATCTATTCCTCCTCTCTACTATTCCATTTAGTTCAGGAGTGTATCTAGTTGTGACCTCTCTTTTTATACCTTTGTCCTATAAGAATGAATCAAATTCATGTGAAAAATACTCATCATATCCATTAGATCTGATCCTCTAATTGTCCATCTACTGTAATCATCTATAGATGAAACGTAGTACCTTGAACCTGAGACTAATGGCTCTCTGCTAGGACCCCACACATTAGTGTGCACAAGCTCCAAGTATTCTACATACATGTACCCTTTTCTGTTGAATGGTTGCTTGTGAGAATTGCCAAATGGGCATGCTCCACATTTGTATATCAATTGTTGCTTGGAGACATTTGGAATGCCAAGCACACTATGATCCCTACATATTTAATTTAGTGTTCTTTCACCTATATGACCTAGCCTTTTATGCCATATCTCTATTTTAGATAGGATTTGATCTTTTTAATTGATGAGTGCAATGTTTCTGGTATCTTTAACCTCAAATGTAAAGAGTCTACCAGATTTCTCCCCTATTACAATCCTCTTGAAGCCTTGTTGAGGGTCTTCCACATATGCTCCATGCCTTGTGAATCTGACTTGTAAGCCTTTCTCAACAATATGCCCAACACTGATTAGGTTTTTTGTTACGGTTGGCACATAAAAAGCCTTACTTATGAGGTTCATATTACCATCAGAAGCCTTCACATTTCTAATTTTCTTAACATAATGTCTAGTGTCAACACCTGTCTGCACTTCGTGCTTCCCTTTAGGTTCTTCAAGATTAGATAGCAATGCTACATTTCCAGCAGCATGATTGGAACAACCAGAATCAATATAGAAAATGTGTTCATCATCTTTATTGTGCTTGGATGTCATGTTCATGATTAGTTATGAATCCTCTTGGTCTTCTATGTAGTTGTTATAATCTCTTCTACCTTTGAAGCCTCCTTGATAGTAGTTGTTGTAGCCTTGATTGTAGATGTGATGGTAATTAATTCCACCATTGTTGAGACCACCTCTATATTTTTCCATAGCCCCCTCTATGGAAGCTACTTCCCCTCTGATTCCTTGTGTTCATGAAGCATTCTTCTATCATGTGATTGGTTAGGCCATAAATGTTGCAAGGTGAAGTGTTGTAAGATCTCTCCCTGCCTTTCTTTCCTCCTCAGCCCCTTCCTCTAGTACCTCTTCTTCTACCTTTGAATTGTTGGAACAAGTCCATGGCAAGTCCAAGTGATGTCTTGGGTCATCAAAAGGATTAGAAGTTTAAAGGAAATGTAAACTCCTTGTAGAGTTCACTTGTGAACTACCTCTTGTAATTTTTCAAGACTTTACTTGATGTAAAAGTAAAGGAATCTAAATAGTTGAGTCCACTTCATGAAAAACAAAAGAAAAGCCACATATTTTGATTAGGTGAGTAGGAGAATCAATCACCAAAAGATTGAAGAGTGATTTTAGTCAAGATTCAAACTCAAATCTTGCCTCCAAAGATGACAATAAATACATGGCTCTTTAGTTGCATTTAGAAGACCTCCATGAGCTGAGCTTTATGCCATATCAAAGAGTGGTTTCAAGGCAAACATATGTATCAGTAAATCAATTGTATTTTACAATCAATATACTTTCATTTTCATGATAATTTGAGTTTATATTTTCATGCTCTTGTGAAGTGTACGTTCACTGCCATATATCTCCGTTTTCTCAGTCAGATTGGAGAGATGATTTCTCTCAGCTTGGTGCATCCTTTTTAGTGATTCAACTTGGTAGAGTTAACTCTCTATGTCTACTTCATGATAATTTTAGTTTATATTTTCATGCTCTTGTGAAGTGTATTGTTCACTGCCATATATCTCCGTTTTCTCAGTCAGATTGGAGAGATGATTTCTCTCAGCTTGGTGCATCCTTCTCAGTGATTCAACTTGTTAAAGTTAACTCTTTATGTCTATTGTATAATCACAAATTTTCATTGCAATTGGATATTTCGATCGTCAGCTATGTTCATTTGAAGTCGACTGTATCACTTCATTTTCTACTTCTCTGTGAGCACCACTCTCAGAATAGTCATTTTCTCATATTTGTTTCTTCGTGTGTCTTCACTATTTTCCATGATTCAAAGCTTGCTACAATCCGCATATTGTCTTGTATATGCCTACAAAATCTTGTAAGCATTGAGTTCCTGAATCAGGAGATATTGTCATTTATCTGCTCATGGGTCTGAGTACTGCTACAACTTGTGAAAACTGGGATGGTCCTATGACTTGCTAGGTTCTTTTCTCCTTGTGTAGTCCATCAATTTTTATAAAGTAACTCTTTATTTTTAGGTTATTAAGCTAATAAGAGCCCAAAAAGGAATCAAGTCAATTGCTACTCAGAGAATTGTTCAAAACTTTTGACAGGTGTATGAGCATAAATAGCAAGTTTTTTGCTCTTGAATCTACTCCAACATATATGTTTTGATACAACTTTTTGAGAGTGATCTTCCAAGGTACATAGGTGTCTAATACATCCTTTGGCAAGCTAAAAGGGCCCCCTACATATCCGCAGAGTTCATTTGGTTGGTGTATTGCAAAGTTTTTGCAGCACCACTTCATCTTCATCAACCACAAATCCATCTCTTCACAGCGGTATCAGAGCAAGGTTGGACAACATGGTAGATGGATTTCCTTCATCAATGAAAAATTGGATAGCGGTAACTACTCAGCCTGGTCATTAAGGATGGAAGCGTATCTTCAAGGAAGGAATTTATATGGTTATATAGCTGGAGATGAAGTTATGCCAAGTTTCAGGAACAAAGGTCAACCAACGCAAGAAAAGCAAGAAAGATTGAGCACATGGTGCTCCAAGGATGCACTTGCAAGATCTTATCTCCTCAACTCTATCCCACATTTTTTGTTGCCTCACATTAGAAGGTGTAAAACATCTCAGGAAAGGTGGAATGCACTTGAAGCCTTCTTCTCTTCAAGTACAAAGGCAAGGAAGCATCAACTATGGCTAGACTTCACAACTCTCAAGAAAGCTCCCAAACAAAATGTGATTGATTTTATCACAAAGCTCAAGGGCATATCAGATCATTTGGGAAGCATTGGAGAGGTAATGGATGAAGAAAAAATTGTAAGGCAAGTCATCAATGGCTTGAAGGTAGATGATAGGTGGGAAGCATTCACCACAGCTATGGATCTATACATGGATATGCATGTACCAGATTTCAACACACTCATAGGACAACTAATTACTCAAGCAGCCATGCTTATGAAGAATGGAGAAAGCTACAAAGGTAATCAATCTTCAGCTTTGTATATTGATAAAAGAAAGTCCAAAGAAAACAAAGGAATAGGAAAGAAAGTGGATGATGAAGCAGGTACACATCAAGCTAACTATGCAGGTAGAGGAAGACATGGTAGAGGTAGAGGCAGAAGAGGAAGACAAGGCAGGGGGAGATCCCAAGTCTCTAATTCATGCTCTATTTGTGGTTTAACTAATCATACAACTAAAAATTGCTTTAGGAATTCTAGGAAACAAAGAGAGAGAGGCTACAATTGAGGAAGTTTCGGCTACTCAAGAGGAAAGTTCAATAATTACCATGGCACCCACATTAATTACAACCATTCAAACTATCAAGGAGGCAATAGAGGAAGAAGAGACTTCAATAACTACACACAAGACTCAAATCAAGAGGACTCATTGCTAATCATGAATATGGTCATGCCACAAGGTAAATCAGATGAGCATGTTTTCTGCATAGATTCAAGTTGTTCCAATCATGTGGCAGGAAATGTGGCCCTCCTATCAGATTTAGAAGATCCAAGGAACAAGCATGACGTACAAACAGGAGATGATACAAGACACCTTGTGGAGAAAATAGGAAATGTCAAAGCACCTGATGGAAACATCACCTACTCAGTAAGGTACTCTATGTCCCTACCATTACAAAGAATTTGATAAGTCTCAGGCAGATAGTAGAGAAAGGGTTGCAAGTCATGTTCACAAAAGTAGGAGCATTTGTTGAAGATCCAAGTCAAGGATTCAAGAGAATTGCAAAAGGTGAAAAGATAGGTAGATTGTTCATATTCGAATTACAAGACACTAGAAACATTGCTCTCTTTAATTATGGTAGTCAGACACTCACATGATTGGAAGTATGGCACAAAAGGTTAGCACATCTTGGTGAAAGGTCATTAAAGAAAATTGGCAGGGACCAAAGTGTACTTGGACTCCCTAACTTGTCAAAACAACACATGATTTATAAGTGTAGTGCATGTCAATTTGGAAAGTCTCACAATTTACCATTCATGAAGAAAGGATATATGCATGGAGATCTCTTGGATTTGGTTCATACAGACGTATGGGGACCTAGCAAGGATGCTTCAAGATCAGGATGAAGGTATTATGTCTCCTTCATTGATGATTGTAGTAGATGGACTATATTATATTTTATCAAACACAAAGATGAAGTTTTTTCATGCTTCAAAAGATATTTGGCTCTTGTGGACAATCAAACAAGTAAAACACTAAAAAGGCTAAGGTCAGATGGAGGGGGACAGTACTTCTCTTATGAATTTGAAAATTGTTGAAGCTGCAAGGTCTATGCTAAATGAGAAGCACTTACCTAATTACTTATGGGCTGAGGTTGTATCCATAACCACTTATTTGATTCACAGGTTATCTTCAAAATCACTTGATGGCATGACACCATATGAGGCTTGGAATGGAAGAAGACCAAGCTTGGAGCATTGTAAGATTTTTGGATGTGTTGCTATTGCTCATGTTCCTTCAGAGGTCAGAGGCAAGATGGATCCCAAAGCAAAAAGGTGTGTATTCATTGGATATGACCAATCAAAAGGGCTATAGATTATACAACCCAACAAACAAAGGCTTCTTGGTGAGAAGAGATGTAGTATTTGATGAGAATAGTTCTTGGTATGAAGATTCATGCAGAAAGGTCAACCTACCTTATGATCTTGAAGAAGATTTTCCAAAACTTGTTAAGGATAATTCTTATAAAGTTGAAGAGCAAGATACCTTAGAAGATGATGAAGCAACTCAGTACAAAAAACTCAAAATGTGGAAGTCTAAAGGTAAAGCAAAAATACAAGAACTTGGAAAAGACTCTAGTCACTAAACATTGAATCTATCTAGCACAGGACATAAATCAAGAGGAACCTTCAACATTTGAGGAAGCAAAGAAGAAATCAAAATGGAGGCATGCAATGGAAGAAGAAATTGAAGCTCTTGAAGAGAATAACACTTGGGAGTTGGTTCCCAAGTCTCCATCAATGAAAGTGATAGGCTCAAGGTGGATTTACAAATTGAAGAAGAACTCAGATGGCTCCATTAACAAGTATAAGGCAAGGCTTGTGGCAAAATGCTTTGCACAAACTCAGGGAATTGATTATGAAGAGACCGTCCTCTCGTATGGCAAAGATGGCTACTATTAGGGTTTTGTTTAGTATTGCCTCTTCCAATTGGAAGATACTTCAATTGGATGTAAAAAATGCATTTCTTAATGGATGGATAACAAAAGAGGTATATATGGCAGAACCACCTGGTTTTGAGAATCACATATATCTTGATTATGTGTGTAAAATTAATAATGCTTTATATGGACTCAAACAAGTGCCAAGGGCTTTGAATCATAGGCTTGTCTCATTCTTGCAGGACAAAGGATTTCAACCTAGCAAGGCAGATCCATCTCTAGTCATAAAAAAGGAGTAATTCTGAAGTCATCTATTTGTGTGTGTATGTAGATGATATTATACTTACAAGAAATGATACAGATGGCATGAAAAGAATCAAAGAACAGATGAGAGAAGAATTCAAGATAAGTGATTTGGGTTCACTTACCTACTTCCTAGGATTGGAAGTTATCTACAAAGATCATGGTTTGTTTCTTACTCAAACAAAGTACATTAAAGACATGTTGGAAAAATTCAAGATGCAAGATTGCAGGTACTCCAATGGAGGCTAATCATAAATTGAGCTCACATGAAGGTGAACTTATATAACATGTGATAGGTTATCAAAGCCTTGTGGGTAGTTTGAACTATGCCACATTGACAAGGGTTGATATATGTTATAGTGTGAGTGTGATAAGTAAATTTATGCACACACCTAGGAAACCTCACATGGAAGCTTCCAAGAGGATACTCAGATATCTCAAAGGAACCATGAATGAAGGGTTATATTGACCTTATGTATCTAATTTAAGTTTGAAATTGTTCTCTGATGCAGATTGGGCTGGATCCAAGAAAGATAGAAGGAGCACCTCAGGTTATCTTACCTTTGCAAGTTCAAAACTTGTTTCATGGTCATCCAAGAAGCAACCCACAGTTGCTCTCTCTTCCACAGAGGCTGAATGTAGAGGTCTTGCCATAGCTACTCAAGAAGCTATGTGGATGAAGACACTATTCGCTGATCTTGGTTTGGAGATTAGAACTCCAAATATTTTTGGTGACAATATGAGCTCTATTCACTTAGCTGCTAATTCAATTTTTCATGCAAGGACTAACCGTATTGAAGTTCATTATCACTATGTAAGAGATAATATTGTCAACAAGGAGATTCAAATATCATATGTGTCCACTCATCAACAATGTGCAGATATTCTAACCAAAGCATTGGATGGTACAAAGCTTTGCAAATTCAAGGCTATGATTGGTTTGCAAGTAACCTTGGAAGATTGAAGAACTCAAGATCACTTGACTTGAGAGGAAGCTGTTGGAACAAGTCCATGGAAAGTCCAAGTGATGGCTTGGGTAATCAAAAGGCTTAGAAAGTTAAAGCAAATGTAAACTCCTTGTAGAGTTCACTTGTGAACTACCTATTGTAATTTTTGAAGACTTTACTTGATGTAAAAGTAAAGGAATTTAAGTGGCTGAGTCCACTTCATGAAAAGCCATGAATTTTGATTAGGTGAGTAGGAGAATCAATCACCAAAAGATTGGAGGGTGAGTTTACGCAAGACTTGTTTCTTAGTGTGTACTTCACCATTTTCCATGAATCAAATATTTTTAGAATGATCATATTCTCTACTATATTCTTACAAAATTTTGTAAGCATTGGATTCTTGAATCGTGAGATATTGTCATTTGTCTACTCACAGGTCTGAGTACTACTACAACCCATGAAAATCGGGATGGTCCTATGACTTCCTAAGTTCTTTTCTCCTTGTATAGTTCATCATTTTTTATGAAATAACTCTTTATTGTTAGCATATTAAGGGAATAAGAGTTGCCCAAAAGGAATCAAGTCAATTGCTACTATGTCTAGAGAATTGTCCAAAACTTTGGATAGTTGTATGAACATAAATAACAAGTTTTTTGCTCTTGAATCTACTCCAACTTATATGTTTTGATACAAATTTTTGAGAGTTATCTTCCAAGGTACATAGGGTGTCTAATACATCCTCTAGCAAGCTAAAAGGGCCCACTACATATCCCTAGAGTTCATTTGGGTGGTTGCAAAGTTTTTGCAACCACCACTTCATCTTCATCAACTACAAATCCATCTCTTGATATGAAGTTCACTTGAGAGGTACTAGCCTCTTCTTCATTCTTTTTTCGTTTACCTTTATCCTTAATTTTATTTCTATCTGTATAAAGTGAAGAAGATTGATTACCTCTAGAGTTTTTTTCATTCTTGTTGAGCTTTGTTTCATGCATGAAGAGTTGCCCCATCAATGTGTTGGGGTTAGTTATTTACATATCCATATAAAGATCCATTGCTATCGTGAAGGACTCCCACTAGTATCATCAGCTTTGATGCCATTTATGATTTGCCTTATTATATGTTCTCCTTCTATCTCCTTTCCAATGCTTGCAAGCTAGTCAACCACATCCTTCATCTTGGTCACATAATCAGCTACACTTTCTTTGGTTGTTTTTTCAGGGTTTTAAACTCCATCCATAGCTGGTTCTTCCTAGCTCTTGTATTTGATGAGAAGTATGAAGAAAGTACTTCCCAAATCTCTTAGGAAGCCTTGGAATTCCTAATGTGAGGTAGTAAGAAATCAAATATTGAGTTAAGTAGATAAGACTTGGCAAGAGCATCCTTTGCACACCATGTGGTCAGCCTTTCTTGTTCTTCCCTTGTGGGTTGATGTTTGCTCTTGAATGTTGGCATTTCTTCATCTCCTGAGATGTATCCATATAAAAGTCTTTGTTGGAGATAGGCTTGCATCCTTAATGACCAAGATGGCTAGTTGCTTCTCTCCAAATTATTAATGAATGATGGAAAACCATCTCCCATCTTGCTTGTTGTTGCTGTGATACCACTGTTGGAGGAGATGGTGGATAGTCTTCAGAGATGAAGTGGTGCTGCAAAACCCTACTTCACACTAGCCAAGAACAAGTGGTGGAGAGTGTAGTAGGACTCTTTATCTCCTTAACGATCACAATTAATCACTTATGTGCTTTCGAACATGATCCACTAATCAATGTATCAAATACATGGGTAAGAAGTTGATCCAAGATCATAGACTTGCTATTTAAGTCCCTCGACATGTTTAGTCGAATGAACAATGCTATCAACCTACTAGCAATTAGCCAAATTCCTTTTGGTGGTATCTAATTAAATTAGATAGCTACCAATCATGATATATCTCAATGAAAAAGATGGACTACACACTAAGAATGATGCTTAGCAAATTACAAGACTTGCTCGACATTTTTGGGGTGCTTCAGACTATAGACTAGAGAGTAATGATATGAAGATATACCACGATTCACTAAAGCAATAACAATGAAACAACAGACAGTATGGTGGTTCTATAGCACTTTAAATCACATCAAATGATCAACGAATGCATTGAGAACAAGCTTTGAGAAATTCACTGTTCTAAGATGGTCATAGTAGAGAAGTGAGGTAGAGATATGATCAATGTATATGCATTGGGGTAGAGAAGTGGCTAAGCGATGAGCACACTAATCACTTAGGTCCCTCAAAAATGATCTCATAATCAAGCTCTTCTGATTTCACTATTCAGGAGTCTTTTTTATCCTCTTTTATAGTTTAAGTTGGAACGAGTCTTTGGATTGAAATTTGAATGCTCAACTAAAAATAAGTCCTAAACTATAGGATTTATTATCTCATCAAGTAACTCAAGAGTTGAGTCCATCTAACTCCTCGTGGAATTAGTGCATCTAACATATGCACTTTTACATGGGTAAAAGTAATTGTTTTTATAAGAGAATGGTCATATGTGATTGTTTGGAATACATGCTAATTATCCAAGTATGTAGGCTTGGATTCTCTTCCACCAACAATATCAACTACAAATGAGTGGAGTCAAAAGTACTAGTAGATTGCACCCAAATGTATATCCACTAGTCTTGCACCTTTTAATAAGAGTTAGGAGATATTTACACTTTCAATAATCCTATTGCCACTCTTGAAATATATAGATTTCCATAGTTATCCCATTGATAAGAATGGGATTTACAAGTTCAAATATGCTTTAGATTTAGCTTCTGATAGAGATATATCAAAAAGAGTAGACACACATGAACTACTTAGAGTATTCTCACATCTAACTTGGTATGGTTTAAAGATATCCATGATGGATGGATTAAGACCATATTGAAAATGATCTATATTCATTTGAACTATCTGGCTTAAATGATATAGATTCTTTTGCATTACGTGGAGTAACTGGCGTGGATTCATTTGAATTATGTGGATTAAATGAAGTGATATCATTTGAGTTAAGTGGATTAAATGAGCTGTATTCATTTGTAATATGTGGATTTATTTGAATTATGTGGATTAAATGAAGTGATATCATTTGAGTTATGTGGATTAAATGTTGTGGGTTGATTTAAATTATGTTAATTAAATGTTGTGGATTCATTTGAATTATGTGAAGTAAATGAAGTGGTATCATTTGAGTTACGTGCATTAAATGAACTGAATTCATTTGTAATATCTACATTAAATAATATGGATTTATTTGAGTTATGTGGATTGAATGAAGTGGTATCATTTGAGTTATGTGGATTAAATGAAGTGGTATCATTTGAGTTATATGGATTAAATGTTGTGGATTCATTTAAATTATGTGAATTACATGTTGTGGATTCATTTGAATTATATGGAGTAAATGAAGTGGTATCATTTGAGTTAAATGGATTAAATGAAGTGGATTCATTTGAACTATGTGGATTAAATGATGTGGATCTATTTGATTTATGTGAATTAAATGAAGTGGCATCATTTGAATTATGTGGACTAAATGAAGTGCTATCGAGGATTAAATGTTATGGATTCATTTGAACTATGCAGATTAAATGGTGGTATCATTTTCATTAAGTGGATTAAATAAAGTGGTATTGTTAGATTTATGTGGATTAAATGAAGTGGTATCATTTGAACTATGTGGATTAGATGAAGTGGTAACAAGATTTATTTGAATTATGTGGATTCTTTTGAGGTAAAATTAGTGTTTTGGTCTCGCAAATTTAAAATTAAAACATGGAAAGAATGCCAAATGTGAATAATGATCTTGATCATGCTAAATATCAAAGGATTTTTTCTGAGCAGAATACTCGATTTGCGCAACTGAAATTAGCATTTTTATTCCACCAAGATTTAGAGCTAGAGGGATTAAAAGGAGAACCATTGTCAATGAAAGAAGTAAAAAAACCTATGTCCAAATCACTTTGTTCGTGATGTTCTCTTTTGAGTTACACAAAGGGCAAAAGAAACAGCACCCTTAAAGCTTTCTGACTTACAACATAAAGAATTACAGAAAGTCTACTTCAACACTTTGTGCAAGTTGAGAGATCATTACCAAATAATAATCAAATAGCACTATATTTCATTCAAAAAGTTTTTGTACAAGATATTCTTCATCGATGTGTAGATTGGGATGATCATCCGAAGAATGCAGGTATCCATTTGGGTCATCCTCAAAATCAAGCAGAACGCGTAATCAAGGAAACAAAGGCAATCTTCCTCAAAAGCAGCCCTACATTTTACTACTTGAAGAACATAACCTTATACATGATTTTTCATCATAGGGAGAAGAATTATATAATGAAGGATTAACAACTCTTGCATTACAAAGAACAATAAATGATCAACAAAATGAATGGGGATGCAAAAATGGAAAATGGATGCCCTCCACTAGGTCAACAAGCAATGATATATGCTCACTCTTCTGAATTTTTCTCTACACAACTACAGAGACTTAAAATCAAAATTGGAAAACTTAGAATAGACTATAAGAGCTACCCAACAAGATTTAAATCATCCAAAATGCATATTCCAACTGGGAGAAGCAACCTCTGTAAAATAGGCTAGTTGTTTGCAACAGTCTCTGCCTATGTGTAATATATGGGAGACCAAATGAAGCTTGAAATCAATGAAAATGACTACAATGAGAGAGCAGAAAATTCTCTCCAACCTAGTACAATCAGATTTGGAAAAGCCTAACTACACCTCTAGATAGAGAGGAGCAAAATCATGAGAAAATGAGTTAAGCAATCAAGGAAGCTACTTGTTGGATTTTATGACTTCACTAAACTGAGTGGGAAACTCATGGAACGCATACAAATCAAGAAAAAAAGGTGATATGATGCTTATATAGAGTTTTACTTTTCCTACAATCTAGATAACCACCCACCAATCAGTGTAGGTGAACTTTTTGATGGCTGATTTGATGAGATTTGAATTTGATTGAGTTTGGTGGAGCTTCTAACTTTATTCCATGACTTTGGGTCCTCCTTTTTTATTGGTCCACTTGAAAAACTCATGTTTGAGCCCTTTTTGCATGATTGAGATTTGATTTACAACACTCCCCCTCAAGTCTCAATGCCTAGGTCCATCATTCCAATGCATGCTTTGAAGTGTTGTAACTTTACTCCATCCAATGCTTTGGTAAACATATATGCATATTGGTCATTTTTATTGAAATGCTCCACCTTGAAATCCTTTGACATGATCTTCATTTGAGTTATGTGGATTAAATGAAGTGGTATCATTTGAGTTATATGGATTAAATGTTGTGGATTCATTTAAATTATGTGAACTACATGTTGTGGATTCATTTGAATTATATGGAGTAAATGAAGTGGTATCATTTGAGTTAAATGGATTAAATGAAGTGGATTCATTTGAACTATGTGGATTAAATGATGTGGATCTATTTGATTTATGTGGATTAAATGAGGTGGCATCATTTGAATTATGTGGACTAAATGAAGTGCTATCGAGGATTAAATGTTATGGATTCATTTGAACTATGCAGATTAAATGGTGGTATCATTTTCATTAAGTGGATTAAATAAAGTGGTATTGTTAGATTTATGTGGATCAAATGAAGTGTATCATTTGAACTATGTGGATTAGATGAAGTGGTAACAAGATTTATTTGAATTATGTGGATTCTTTTGAGGTAAAATTAGTGTTTTAGTCTCGCAAATTTAAAATTAAAACATGGAAAGAATGCCAAATGTGAATAATGATCTTGATCATGCTAAATATCAAAGGATTTTTTCTGAGCAGAATACTCAATTTGCGCAATTGAAATTAGCATTTTTATTCCACCAAGATTTAGAGCTAGAGGGATTAAAAGGAGAACCATTGTCAATGCAAGAAGTAAAAAAACCTATGTCCAAATCACTTTGTTCGTGATGTTCTCTTTTGAGTTACACAAAGGGCAAAAGAAACAGCACCCTTAAAGCTTTCTGACTTACAACATAAAGAATTACAGAAAGTCTACTTCAACACTTTGTGCAAGTTGAGAGATCATTACCAAATAATAATCAAATAGCACTATATTTCATTCAAAAAGTTTTTGTACAAGATATTCTTCATCGATGTGTAGATTGGGATGATCATCCGAAGAATGCAGGTATCCATTTGGGTCATCCTCAAAATCAAGTAGAATGCGTAATCAAGGAAACAAAGGCAATCTTCCTCAAAAGCAGCCCTACATTTTACTACCTGAAGAACATAACCTTATACATGATTTTTCATCATAGGGAGAAGAATTATATAATGAAGGATTAACAACTCTTGCATTAGAAAGAACAATAAATGATCAACAAAATGAATGGGGATGATTCTAACACCCCAATGCAAAAATGGAAGATGGATGCCCTCTACTAGGTCAACAAGCAATGATATATGCTCACTCTTCTGAATTTTTCTCTACACAACTACAGAGACTTAAAATGAAAATTGGAAAACTTAGAATAGACTATAAGAGCTACCCAACAAGATTTAAATCATCCAAAATGCATATTCCAACTGGGAGAAGCACCCTCTATAAAATAGGCTAGTTGTTTGCAACAGTCTCTGCCTATGTGTAGAGATATACCTTAACAAAGTTGGCAATTTCTCACAACTCAATTAGTCATTTGAAACTTTGCCAAAGTTGAAGGCACTATATGGGAGATCAAATGAAGCTTGAAATCAATGAAAATGACTACAATGAGAGAGCAAAAAATTCTCTCCAATCTAGTACAATCAGATTTGGAAAAGCCTAACTACACCTCTAGATAAAGAGGAGCAAAATCATGAGAAAATGAGTTAAGCAAGCAAGGAAGCTGCTTGTTGGATTTTATGACTTCACTAAACTGAGTGGGAAACTCATGGAACGCATACAACTCAAGAAAAAAAGGTGATATGATGCTTATATAGAGTTTTACTTTTCCTACAATCTAGATAACCACCCACCAATCAGTGTAGGTGAACTTTTTGATGGCTGATTTGATGAGATTTGAATTTGATTGAGTTTGGTGGAGCTTCTAACTTTATTCCATGACTTTGGGTCCTCCTTTTTTATTGGTCCACTTGAAAAACTCATGTTTGAGCCCTTTTTGCATGATTGAGATTTGATTAACAACACTCCCCCTCAAGTCTCAATGCCTAGGTCCGTCATTCCAATGCATGCTTTGAAGTGTTGTAACTTTACTCCATCCAATGCTTTGGTAAACATATCTGCATATTGGTCATTTTTATTGAAATGCTCCACCTTGAAATCCTTTGACATGATCTTCTCTCTAATAAAGTGGTAATGACTTTGACCATATTGACTCTAGAACACTTTGACTTTGACCATGTTGACTTGACCGATATGACTTTGGTTGAATGCCATAAATGAATGATATAGTAATCTGTGAGATAAGATCATGTAGAAAAATATTCAATCTTCATCATCTGAGTAAGAAAATTATTAGCACCTTGAGGAAGACTACACATACATACCAATCCAAGAGATACATTACTTGCATCACATTACTAGTTGAGATTCATCATATCTAGAAAAGACGTTGCCCATTGATTAATTAGCATGTCTTGCAAAAGATTTTACAAACTCATCAATAATGTATCCAATATTATTACTTTATTAATTAGTTGAATATGCTAAATAAACAAATCTTGGAATTCTAAAATAGTAATTGTAATGTAGAGCAAAAGAGGAATCAAGAATATTCCTACTTAATTTTTCTTTAAAAAATGACAGTAACTTGTGAGGTTTTATTTAAAAGAATGAGAATCAAGTTTTACGATATGTGTGGAATCATCAAAATAATCATAGATGATATAAGCTTAGGATATGGAGAAAAGGTCCTACCATGTCTTTTAATTTACTTTGTAAAGAACTCCTTAAGCTTTAATTTCTGTACTTAATTCAAAAACGAATGTTGTTCTAACATGATATGGATGTTGTCAAAATGGAAAAATGAATTCAAACAAATGTTTTTATGTGAAATTTGAAGGGACCTCCAAACCACAAGTCATGAGTTCTATGTTTGTTAAGCTCCTAAGGTTTGGATAGTGACTCTCATATTAGAAAGGAAATGTAAAATGGAAGTTCCATTTTCTAATGTGTTTGGTCTTAATGTTCTCCTATATGCATATCTAGATGATAAGAAAAAGAAGGAATAAAGGACATAAAAAGGAGGATATGATTAGAATTCACGATCTCATATTTGGGAGAGCTAAGGTACTTCTTAGGTATTGAATTTGTGTATAAATAATATGGCATTTTGTCGATGCAAAGAAAGTACATCCTAGATGTGTTGAAAGATTTGGTCTTAAGAGTTGCAATCCATTGAGGCATCCTATGGAAGTCAATATCAAGATTAGCTCAATGCAAGGAGATGAAGTGCAAGATCTTACACTTTATATGTCCATCATTTATTCATAAGTATGTGCCACTATGAATTTACTCATGTATGCATAATGCTTTGCAATAAATAAATCATATGTAAGCTTCTCTATTGGATACCTTGCCCATACTAATTTCTGTTTTTCTACTTTGTTTGGGATGAATCTTCTTTGCCCTAGAGTTTTTATGATAGCCCTTGAGGTTTCTCCCTTTTTGAATTCATAGTCTTCATCTAGATTGTACATCTCTATCCACATATGAGAATTATCTTCTTCAAAAAACGTCTCTTTACCTTTGAGGTTTCAATTTCAAGATGCTAATCTTGATGAGCCTTCATCCCTATTTGAATCATGAGAACCACTTACCTTTATGTATGTTTGTGTATCTTCCTTTTCATGGATGCTCCTAGCTTCAATTTCACATTCAACCTTCATATTTCTAAAGGTACATACCATGGTAATACTTCATCAAACTTCATATCCCTTGAGATCTTGAGAGCCTTTGTCTTTAGAGTGTAGCACCTATATCCCCCTTTCTCACCTGCATATCCCATGAACACACATGTTTTTGCTCTAGCATCCAACTTGCTTCGTAATTCGCTAGGCATGAAGACAAAATATATAGATCCAAATACTTTGAGGTGGGATACATCATGTCTTATTCCATACCATGTTTCATAAGGTGTGAATGAGTATATAACCAATGTTTGAGCTCTATTCATGATGTCAATTGTGGTAGTGATTGTAACAACCCAATATACATTCAACATATTCATCTTTTTCATCATTGCTCTAGCACATTCTATGATATAGCTATTTTTTCTTTCCACAAACTCATTTCATTGGAGTGTATACCTAAAAGTAAATCTCCTTTTGATGCCATTTGTGTATAAAAAATCTGAAGACATTTTAACCTTCCAACTTCTCTTTCAACTAGTTCTTTGAATCTCTTGAATAAATAAAACACATCGGACTTATGCTTCATGCAATAAATCCATGTCATCCTTGTACAATAACTTATAATGTCACAAAGTACCTATTATACCCAATGGGCCCACACATCTATATGACTCAAGTCAAGGGGGTTTGGCTCACATAGTTGCTCTTCTTGAAAGCTAGCCTTAGTGACTTGCCTAGATGACATGCTTCACCTAACTGCTTCAAAATTTTTTATATCAAGCTTGGTAATCCCTGCACAAGTTTTCTTTTCTCCATCTCGTTCATCCTTTGGACATTAATATGCCCCATCCTCCTATACCAAAGATCGATCTCTATAATCCTTTGATTTCCAAATGAGAAACAAATTGTATGATTAGGGTATGGATTTACCTCAAGGTTGAAGATCCGTATTTCTTTCCTCTTGCAATCACCTTGTATCCATCCTTGGGGTTCTCCACAAAATATCCTCTTTGACTAAAATTGACTTGATAGCCCTTTCCCACCATTTTTTCGACTAATACAAGATCTTTTGTGATAGTGGGTACATGCAACACATCCTTCAAGCACTTTTCATTTTGTGATACATCCAACATAACATCACCTATGCATGTGGTAGTGTGAGGAGTGTCATAATCTAATTCCAAATGCCCCTTTGTTTATGGAGCATGCATGTTGGAGAAGAAGTCCTTGTTATACATCATATGATTGCTACATCCACTATCTATGTATAGTGTATTGTCTACATGGTTTCTATGATCTGAAATTCGCATCATAGCTAGCATTCTTTCATTATCATTATTTTAGAGAGTAGATGCACAGATATCATGTCCCTTATATGAGTTGTATCTTTGATTGTTACCTCCTCCTTGATAGCAATCCCTTGCCTAATGTCCATACTTGCCCCATATGTAGCAACTATCTAAATTACCTCCATCTATAGATTGGTTTTGTCTTCCTCATCTTCCTCTTCCTCTTTGGGATGTGGAATGTTCTCTTTGTTAGAACAATCAAGCTTTTTTCATGCTTGAGAACGAGTTGTTCTAGAACAAAATTCATTCATGAAGTGGACCATATTGTTATGGTATATCATATGATATTTTCCATAATTATAAAATCCATAAGTATTTATAGATTCTAGATCTCTATTTTTCTTAAATGATAAATATGGAGGCCCAAAATCCATGAGTAATGAATTTGGTATTAAATCAACTATCTAGATCTCTTTTTAAGCTTTATTCTTTATTTCCTAGATTATAGGAAAGAAATCTTAGTCACAACAACTTATCTTGTGAGTTATTTTGAACTCAAGTTGGATGTAAACAAGTCGTGGAATACACAAGGAGTACATATAGAGACTCTAAATAACTTGTACAACATGTTAGACGAATATAAAATTTCTTTCATCTTCATCTTTCTAGTTGCTCATTTCTCTACATCATCTTCTCCAAAGTCAGAAGACTTGCAGAGGTTGGTTCTCACCACTTAGAAGTCTAGTGTTTGTTGATAAGGCCTCATTGAAAACATATTAATGCATACGTTACGTGTATAAAGTTTTGTATCATTAGGATTCATAGTTTGTGAGAAACATATCATTTTATCTCTTGGGGTCATTCTCGGCACATTCCTAAAAAGTCAGGGTGACAACTTGTTAATGCTAAATTTATAAGTATGGCTTGATGATAAATAAAATTCTTTTTCATATTATCTACTTAACCCTATAAAACACCATCCTCTAAGAGGATTTTAGCCAATTCTAAGTAGGATGGAAGCACTATGCATTTGAAGTTGCATGATTTAACCATCAATAGCAATTTTTATGCACTAGCTCATGAGCAAAGCAATCTATTTTGGATTGATTGTTTCTCAATGATCGTCCAAAGTACCTAAGGTAAAAGTGCAGCTGGATAGCTGAGCCAAAATTTAGCACTTTCAACACTATATTTCTACTTTGCTATCTTTTTTAGAACTTTCAATGGTATCTGGGTAATGGTTTTGCTTGAGTTAACCTCTCTCTTCATTCCCATTATATATACAAGTCTGTTAGGTGGAACGGCCTAGATTTCTCTAAGTCTCTTAGTTTCTCCACTCTCGACACCCTCAGATTATGGTAAACTAATCATATTATCGAATTACACAATACCCAATAATCTACATGATCAAACTCTAACAATGTATGAATAGCACCAAAGTATAGTAGATAATGTTTTGCATCATTTGCAATCAATCTACAACCAGAGAAAGAAGTTTAGAGTTTCCTCAAGGAAAGTATATCACACTACTTCCTACTTACAATTACATAGACTCTCAATGAATTCAACAACTTATAGGAGAGAGGACAAAATGATTGATCTATGTGATACAAGACATGAAAGAATAATTGGCATGCAAAACCATGCACTCTTGGGTAGCGTCTAATGATTTGTACATGTGGTAAGTGGCCAAAAAGATCGTAAATTTGACCCATTGATTGGATGTTTAATTGGTTGACCCATTGATTGTATGTTTAACCGGTACTCTAGAAAGTGTATATAGTCGAAATTCGATAAGGTTTGAACCATCGAATTTTCAATTTACCAGCAACCCAATCCAATTTGTAGTTATACAAGAGGACAATTTGGCCCTCCTAAAAGAGAGAGGATTTGAGGAGATGTTCATGGATGTGGGCTTGCCAAATCTGCAGTTCATGCATCACTAAGAAACTGAGAGAACCAGAGCTAAAAGCCCTAGACTTGGGAAATGGGAGAATTGAGATGGATACAGCCACATTCATGTATATAACCAACAATTATATGTCCAATAAAAAACCTCAGTTCAAAGGGGGACCAAAGATAACTTGTTATAGGTGTGGGGGAGAACATTTCATTAGAGACTGTCCACGACCTCCTACATTAAGAATAGAGGGAGCATACTGTAAGGATTGTGGCCGGGAACATTTGATAAAAGATTGTCCAAAAAATCCTCAAAAATAACAAAACACACCTAATAACATACCATTAAAAGCAGTCAACATCATGGAACAAGAAGAATTGAGTGACATTGACCAAGTGAATGTAAATGCTATAACAAGGTCACAAACTAAACAACAAGGAACAACTAAGGAACAAAATGAAGGTGTAGTCTCAAAGGTGAAGAAAAATAGACAAAAAGGGAAATGGGAAAGGAAAAAAAGAATGGGTAAAAATTTGGAAGAAGAAAATAGGGAACAATCAAATAGTACTCCTCCTCAGAAGACACAAACCCAGTCTGAAATAGGAAATTCACAAAGTCTAGACACTTTAATAAAAGCATACAAGGGAAGAATTCAAGAGGGACCAAGTCCTACAGATCATACAATGGCTCATCCTATGCCAGACTTAGAACATGAAAGGATGCAGAAGTGTAAACAAATCATTCAGGAAGTACAACTCAAAATGGGGGAAGTAGACAATTCTCAGAAAACAGCTGAGGAGTTTGAGATAACAAGAACAAGAGAAAATACTAACAAGGAAGAAAACCCTCAAGTAACATTCCAGGTGAATATAGATAAACAATGCACAATTCTATATCACACCACATTGGAAGAATTAATGAAACAGAATCCTCACTTACAAAACAAAATAAAGAAAGAGGAAAAATACCAGAAAATCTTCATCCACAGCTGTAGGAATTGGAGGAATTATGGTACATTCCCATTGATAAGATAGGAGGATATTGTGAAGGAGAAGAGGGAAACTCAACCCTAAAAATACAATTTGGAAAAAACCATGCCAATGCTATTCTAGATAGTGGTTCAGGAGTGGCCATCATGACTAAACAAACCTGGGAAAAATGGGGAAAAAATGAATTATTACCCACCAAAATGAGATTGCAACTTGTAGATGGACACATAGAAAAACCCCTAGGAATATGGGAAAAAGTGATTGTGGACATATGTGGAATAGAGATTGAACATACGTTTGCCATAGTTGAATTCCCACAATCCACTTCATATGAAATTATCCTCGGAAGGTCATTTATGAGAAAAACGCAAATTGTGCAAGATTGGGGTAATGATTGCTTATACCTCCAGAGCAAAGGAAGAATAACCAGAGTAAATCTAAGAAATGGACACTACTGTGACATGTCTCCTCAAGAATGGTATAAAATACATCAAAATCAAGAGTTAAGTGAAGAATCAGACATAGAAGACCAGAATGAAACTGAATCATCACTATGGAAGTGCAATATGATAAAACATCTAACAAATAGAAAAATAAGATTGAGAAGAGAAGATTGTGTAGAAGGAAGGAAGTTACAGGATGAGAGTTATGTACCACAAGAATTCAAGGATGAAGAATTTGAGCCCTATGGTTGGAACCAAATCTTGGCTACCATGGATCTAACCAGTGAGGAGTATGTAGGAGTGGAATTTCAAAATGAAGAAGGGTATGATGTTTTTCACATTGGAATACAAATGATAAAGGTATCAAAAATAGAAGAGGACCAGAAAGAAGAAATGATAGTGAAAAAAGGGAAAACACAATATTTGGAAGAAGCAAAAGCTGAAGATGCAATTAAAGATAAAATCTCAGGCAAATATAAGAAACACAAACATAAGGAAATAGAAATAAACCAGGAAGATGAGAAGAAAGAGAAGAAAAAAAATAAAGATCAACAGTTTGATGTACCAGCAAATTTCAAGACTTATGAAGTAGAAGAAAGACTACTTGTAAAAATGAAATCAAAGAGAGAAAAGAAGAAAGGGGAGGCTTATGACAATGAAGAACAAACCAAGAAGGTTGTGATCACTCAGGAAGATGGAGAAGATGATGATATGTCAAACCAAGAAGAGGAGGCACTAAGAAGTTTGGCCAAGAATTATAGGGATGTGTTTGCTTATAGCTACAAGGATTTGATCCTAAAATCTATGAGCACAAGATTCCTATCACACCTGATGCAAAACCTAGCAAACAGAGACACTACACATTCAATGATAAATACTCTGCTAAAATAAAGGAGGAAATTGACAAGCTATTGGCTGCCAATTTCATCTATGAGATTGAGTATACAGAATGGATATCTCCTATATTTGTGGTACCAAAGAAGAATGGGAAACTTAGGGTATGCATTAACTTGAAAAAAGTGAATCCAACAACTATAAGAGATAGTTACCCATTGCCAATAACAGACCATCTTCTAGAGAGAGTTGCAGGAAAGGAGGTTTACAGTTTTTTAGATGGTTTTTCAGGATATAATCAGGTACCTATAGCATTGGAAGACCAACATAAGATTGCCTTCTCCACAGAATGGGGAATTTATGCTTTTAGGGTTATGCCCTTTGGGTTAACCAATGCCCCAACAACCTTTCAAAGATTGATGTGTCATATCTTCAAGGAATTCCTGAGGAATGTGATGGAAATTTATGTAGATGATCTGTGTACTTTTTCATTAAAAAGACAAGATCACTTACATGATTTAGAGAATATATTCAAGAAATACAGAGCATACAGAGTGTGCTTAAACCCAGAGAAGTGTGTATTCTTTGTGAGACAAGGAAGAATGTTAGGACACATAGTCTTGAAGAATGGAATTTCAATTGATGAGAAGAAAATAAAGGCCATAGTAGAACTTCCAAGACCGACAAATGTAAAGGAGCTTCAAACTTTCATGGGACAGTGTGGGTATTATAGAAAATTTGTACACAAGTTTGCTGATATAGCTAAACCATTATATGCCCTGATCACAAAGTTTGAGTGGAGCAAGGAGTGTGACCAAGCTTTTGAAACTCTTAAAACTTGTTTGGTAACAACCCCAATTCTAAAAACACCTCAATGGGATAAAATCTTTCATGTTCATGTGGATGCTTCAAATTATGCTTTGGGATGTGTGCTTGCACAGCCAATAGAAGGAAGTAAGCTAGATTTTCCAGTGGCCTATGCTAGTAGACAACTAAATGTAGCAGAGAAAAATTATACAACTACTGAGAGGGAAGGGTTGGGAATGATATTTGCTATAAAAAAATACAGACATTACCTTTTGGCCAACAAGTTTAAGTTTTTTGTGGACCATCAAGCTTTACTATATTTGGTAAACAAACCTTGTCACACTGGTAGAATAATTAGATGGTTTCTCTTACTAATGGAGTTTGAGTTTGAGGTGGTGGTCAGACAAGGAAAAACACATTTGAGAGCAGATCACCTATCTAGGATCCAGTCTAAAGAACCCAGTTCACCTTTAGATGATGACCTGCCAGATGCTTATTTGTTCAAGGTAGAGAGTGTTCCTGAGTGGGCTATGACTTTAGTACCATTACTATTAATGGGACCTTGCAGGACATTTGGAAACAGCACACACTTGGTATTACAGAGCAGGAATTTTATGCTGTTAGCAGGGCACTTATATCACCTCAACCATATAGGCATATTGGAATATTGTACTCCTGAAGAAGAGCAACAGGAATATCTGAAAAGAGCTCATTGTTGGAACCCATGCACTCATGCTTCTAGGGTAGTCACCCTAAGTAATCTCAATAGGATGGGTACATTGGCCTAATAAGATTCAGATGTAACAAAATACATTGCTAATTGTAGGAAGTGCCAATCATTGCAAGATTTAGAATTCATAACTCTATATTGGTTTCAGAAAAATCTTGATTCGAGTGAAAATATCATTGAGGAATTGAAAAGGAAGAAGCAGGGAAAACAAGTAATTGCTGGTGCAGACTCCAAAAATCTACAAGCAATCTCTGAAGAATATCAATTGATAGGAGAACAGCTGTATAAGAGAGGAATGGATGGTTACTTAAGAATTTGTGTTCTTGAGAATAAATATCTGGAAATGTTGGAATTGGCACACTCCGGAGTAGCAGGAGGACACTTCTCAAGTGACAGAACTGCTAAACTCATTCTATATTCTGGGTTTTGGTGGCCAACACTATTTCTTGATGCAAGAACCTATGTAAAAAGATGTGACATCTGTCAGAGGGTGAGCCAACCAAATAAAAGAGATAATATGCCATTAGTTCCATTAATTTCAGCCAGAGCTTTTAGCAAATGGGGATTGGACTTTATTGGACCTATACATCCTCCAGCAAAACAATCCCATGTTGAATACATCATAGTGGCTATAGACTACCTAACAAAGTGGGCTGAGGCCAAAGCCACAAGAAGGAATGATGCTCATACTACTGCCAGATTCCTTTATGAAAATATCCTCACCAGATTTGGACTTCCAATTGAACTGGTAAGTGATAGGGAGACTCATTTTTTGAATCAAATCATAGAAAATCTAACTGAATATTTCATGATCAGTCATAGAAAATCAGCCCCATATCATCCACAGGCCAATGGATTAGCAGAAAGTACTAATAAAGTACTTTGTACTATACTGTCAAAATTAGTAAACACAAACAAGAATGATTGGGATTTACAACTTAGTCATGTCCTATGGGCTTATAGAGTGGCTTATAAGACTGCAATAGGAAACACACCATTCAATCTAGTATATGGACAAAATGCAGTTCTACCTATGGAATTCCTTATTCCAACATCAAAAGTAGGTAGTCACTACAATTGGACTGGACATGAACTATCAGAGAGAGTAATAGAATTGGAAAAACTGGGGGCTTCTAGACTCCAAGCCATAATGAGTATATATGCAGACAAGAAAAGGCAAAAAGCCTATCATGATGCTCACATAAAAGAAAAATATTTACAAGAAGGAGATCTAGTCCTGGCATATACAGTCAAAGAACATCATAAAAAATTCCAGAGAAAAGGACATGGGCCATATATTATACATCAGATAAGCAACAGTGGAGCCATCCAACTAGCTAATATAGATGGAGAGATCATGCCAAATTTCATAAGTGGATGTAGAGTTAAGAGGTATGATTGCCCATTCACTGTTGATGAATGGAGAAGGCTGCAACAATCTCAAAACAGGAAAAAAGAAGAGGAAGACATTAGAAAAAACAGGAAACAAAGGAAAGAATAAGGAAAGCCAAAGATCTTAGGGAAGTTTGTTTGTGTGAAACTCATTTAAAACCAAAAGAACATTTGCCTGTGATAACAATGGTTTTTCAAAATGAAAAAATTAGGGTTTTGATAGATTCTGGAGCACAAGTGAATCTGATTAGTTCAGCTTTGGTAAGTAAATTTAACATAAAAAGAACTAAAAGCAGAACCCTTATCAAAACTTTGGAAGGCCAAATAGTACAAAGCATGTCTTCATTGTCTATTAAAGTTAAGCTCAATGAAGAATATATGAAAATAGATTGTGAAGAATGGCCAGATCATTTGATGTCTCAAAAATTAATTTTAGGTCAACCATGGCTTCAACAAGGTAAAGTGATTGTGGATTTTGAAAAAAGGAAGCTAAAATTGAAAATAAATGACAAAAGGTTTTTAATATTTTTATTGAGTGATGAAGAACAGGAAATTCAATCAGATATTTATGATTTAGACTTGGAAGGATTTACTTTTGCATTAGAAGAGACACAGACGTTACCAATACAAATGATAAATGATCAAGCTTCATATAATCAAAATCAGCAAAACATGAGAAGAGCAAAGAAGGGTGGAAAGACAAGAAGAAGGTGGCAGTCATGGCATTGTCCAAAGCATCAAAACATCAAAACAAGAAGCATGTGGAATCAAATTTTACAGGAGGTCTGCTCACCAAAACTGAAATCCAGGACAAAATGGATATGGAGACCAAAAAATTCTACAAAGTGCTTGTCAGAAGGAAATAAATGTTTGCTTGCAACAAGGATAACTATAGTGAAAAATTATTGGATCAAAAAATCAGAGTTATTCCAATGGAAAAAAGATCATTCATATTTGATCTGTATTTAGAATATTTTCAGAAACGGATCAGAATGTTGAAAAGAAAAAAAAACAAACAAAGAGAATCAAAAAAATATTGGAAATTATGACAAAAGTATTTTACCTTATCCTTTTTCTAAAAAGAGAATTAGGAGGGGAAGGAAAGGAAATAGAAAAAAATATATATATTGAAAAAAAAAGAAAGAAAGAAAAGGAAAAATAGAAGAAAAAATGGAAGCAATCTTTATTATTAAAAAAAAAAGAGAGAAAGAAAAGAGAAAAATTGAGAAAAATTGTCTATCTTTTTCCTTTTTAAATTTATATAGCACAAAGCAAGATATACGAAGGAGGGAAGCAGATTCCTATTTATTATTTTTGTATTATCTATTCCATTTTTTATGATTTCTATTTTTTGTAATTTTTTATTGTTTATTTTTTTAATTTAATTCAATCTTTTTCCTCTAAAAACATCTCTTCTTGGATGAAAATTGTCAAAAGAGGAGAGTGACAATTGAGGAGAGCGCATTAGACATCTTGCTACACCTGTAATGATCACTTTTGATTGAGTCCTTTTGAAGAAGTAGAATTTATTTTGAACTTTATTTTCATTCTTCTGTCATGACATCTCAAAAATAAATATTATTTTTTATTTCTTGTGACTCATGTGGGTGGAGTTCTTTCTTTTTGTGTGTTATATATCCAGGATGGTGAATGCAAAGGAGTTACAAATTCATGATTTCAAAGCAGAACCAGTTACTCTGTCAAGAGTGTTGGCTATGAGCTTATTGTAGTGAGAACACTCTCTTAATAAGAGAGCAATCTTATCCTCCTATTTATCCTCTTTTGATTGGCCAAAAAGGGCTTCTACTTTTGTATAAAAAGGACCTTTTGGGTCACCTAATGATAAGGGCACATCTTTATGGTCATATTTGTGCATACGTGTTTTGAGGGAAACCTCATCTTGTTCATCCTTCATCTTCTCTATGTGCGTAAGAGAGTGTTTTCTCTCTCTCTACTTTCCCTGTCCACTTCTGTACGAGTGAAAGCATCTCCGTCCATTCTGCTGCTGCTGCACACATTATTTCAACATGTGGTATCAAAGCCACTCGATTTGCAAACATGAGTGTGCTTGCGATAAGGACCAAGGAACGCCTCTGAAAGAATTGAAGTTTGAGGCAAATTTATGGTCACCTGGTGCAGCGGAGCAACAACAGACGAGGGCCTTGACAGCGTGTGATGATGTACGTGTTGCAAGCTTCATTTCAATGGATGTGAAAGGAGAGAATGGTGCAAGTTTTGGTCCGGAAAGCAGTGAGGGTGCGTCAACCAAGAAGCTAAAGAAGAGATTCGACACAGACTTTGACGATGTGGAATCCAGTGCAGGTCTGGCGAGCTCGAATGAGGAATCAGGAGCAAGAACGCTTAAGCGTCCTCGATTGGTCTGGACACCGCAGCTGCACAAACGCTTTGTGGAAGCTGTTGCTCAGCTTGGCATAAAGAATGCAGTGCAGAAGCTCCATCATCCGCTCTCAAATGGCGACTATAACATGTACAATGGCCTCATCCAGCCTTTCGCATGTCAGAGAATTAACCATGACTACGCTTTTGATGGAAGGATGCAAGCAGGATCGCCCAGAAGGCAAGTTCTAACGTTATTACCTCCAAACGGCAACTTCAACACCTACAGAACATGTACAGTAGGCATTGCTGGGAAGGGGTTCTACGCAAGAGACATCACATTTCATAACACAACAGGACCTTTGAGAAATATAGAGGTTTCAGGTGCTGCTGGCTCTCCCAGATTCTTTCGACCATGTTGTTCAAGGTCAAGTATGAAGTATAATGTGGTTTGCAGACCTTGCAACTATTTTATGAGTGTATAGTGGCAAAAATTTCCAAACACTAGTAATTCATTTGTGAGATGATCATAAGGTTTCTTCAAAATCACTATGTAAAAGCTTTTAGTGCTTTGTAATAACTCCTACACATGTAGGTCGAAGCATGACTTCTTCAATTCTTTTGTACGGGAATTAGACACCCCCTCAACATAGAGGGAAGGACCTTTCCCAAAATGTTCTTTTACTTTTCTACCAGCTTATCATTACAAGTGCCTACAACAAGTTGAACAATATTCAAGGAACCAAGTGCAAGTCAAAACAAAAAGTTGAAGAAGGGGATGGGATTACAACAACAACAACGACAATGACAACAACAAAACAATGATATTAATGTCAACAAAACAATGCCAGAAGCCCCTTTGTACCATCCTCATATGTATAGGGAAGGATTGGTACCACCCATGAGTTTGTTGAAGGAAGGATATAAATATTGTACCACCTTCTTTGTACATGGGAAGGAATCATATTTGTACCACCCTAGCCTAGTTCTGAGGAAAGGATAGTCCCTATAAGAGCTATGTACAATCAGCTCAAGGGGGGGATTGTTGGCTATGAGCTTATTGTAGTGAGAACACTCTCTTAATAAGAGAGCAATCTTATCCTCCTATTTATCCTCTTTTGATTGGCCAAAAAGGGCTTCTACTTTTGTATAAAAAGGACCTTTTGGGTCACCTAATGATAAGGGCACATCTTTATGGTCATATTTGTGCATACGTGTTTTGAGGGAAACCTCATCTTGTTCATCCTTCATCTTCTCTATGTGTGTAAGAGAGGGTTTTCTCTCTCTCTACTTTCCCTGTCCGCTTCTGTACGAGTGAAAGCATCTCTGTCCATTCTGCTGCTGCTGCGCACATTATTTCAACAAAGAGGACACTGGTTTTTGGATAGTGAAGCTGTAGTAGAGCAAGTGGACCTAGAGTCAGATGAAAAGCTAGAAATTCCAGAAGCTGAGAAGCTGGTGAAGGAGCTCAAGGAGACCTTAAGCATAATTGGCCAGCATATATTCACAGTGGGAGTAGGAGGATATAAATATACAATGCTGTGTCAAGAATTTTATAGATTTCAAAGAGTTGCTGCCAATCAGAAAAGATGGGAGGCAGTTGGCATACACAAACTATTGGAAGAGCCCATCTTTTTCATAGATTTTGAGAGAGTAGCACAAGTAATGAGCATTTTGGTGGAAGTAGGAAAAGGGAATGATGCATATTTCCGGGGCAAGGTCAAGAACAAGGATAATCAGGAGGTGGGTATCACCATAAAAGCAGAACATATCAGAGCAGCATTACAATTCTACCCAATGGGAACCAAGCTTGACCCCAGCTTTGTGAAAAAAAATAAAGAAACTTAGACAGGGTACTCCAAGTTTACTGACTTCAAAGGAAGAGAGAATGAAGAATATGCCATCAGGATGTTTTTGCAGTACTTTTGTTTTCCAAAGCTACCAAGGTATACCATGCCACATAAGTCAGTTACACTGCTTATGTTTAACAACAAGGATAGAACAAAGCCTTTTGGAGTAATGGATGTGACACCATACATCCATGAACAGCTGAAAGAAGCAGCAAAACATTGGGAGCAAAAAAAATTCATGAATGGAGCCCAGTTTTTGACAAGGATCATATATCATGTCTTGGGAATGGAAGATCAGTTGAAATTGGCTCTAGAGGCACAATATTTCAGAAGCCTTATGACAGGAGTTAAGAGTCCTCCCAGAAAGATGACTGTGAGAGAAATAGTAGGACAAACCAGTATGAGGGGAGTAGGGATGAAGAGAAAGATAATATCTGAGGAAGTAATTCCTGTGAAGAAAAGGAGATTGGATCCCAGGAAAGTTGAATTGGAGCAGGATGAAGCTACAAAAGAAGAACATGAAGTAAACACCTACCAAGAAAATCTCGTGGAAGAGTTAGGAATTTATTGATGGAATATCTCCTATAATGGAAAATCACCTTTTTAGAGGAAGCCAAAATTTGAATTCAGATTCAAATTTGAAGTAAACATCTATATAAACTTCTATGAAAAAGTGGCGGGGTAGACTCATCAATCTTGAGCTATTCATTGTACTTTCTGAGTGTGTGTGTGAGGTCTACACCTTTCTCCACCATTAGGCATTGATCATCATGCCTATAGCATTGTACAACATTGTGCATTAATACATTACAATCACATTGTTCATCTATGATATCTCTGTGTTAGTCATATTCTATTGTCAACTTGCAATGAGAATATCTCTCTCATTTCTCCACCAAATTCAATGATCCAAGGATTGTTGGAATCAGCTCAAATTCCTCTACATGCTATCAAAATTTGAGGCAAGTTTATTTAGTGGATTGTGAGAAAGCACCGTCGAAGCAGTCTCTGGTCTACATCTGCAACAATCCTAAAAAGTCAGGGGCAAAGATAATTTTGTTAAATTGATTTCTCTGTACATGGTTGATCATTTTTAGTCATTCCACTTGGAATCATTAGCCTACTAAGCTAATTAGATAACCCCAAAAGGAATTTTTCCAATTCCTACTGTATTGGTCATACTGAGCATTACAAGTAGCAGGTATATGATCCAAAATAGAAAGTTTTCTTGAGATTGTCAATAGAGAACTAGTATGTTTTGATCAAACAATTTTCACACATCATTTCCAAAAGTACTGAGGAACTTTTATGGTGTCATTGGAAAGCTAAGAGGGTCCACTTATCAACTCTGAAGTAGACAAGGGCTGGTACAAAGCAGGATTTGGCAGTACCTACTCATCATCCTGAAGTATTCATCCATATTCCCAACAGTGGTATTAGAGCAAAGTTAAGGTAAAATGGGAGATGGTTTTCCTTCATTCATTGATAAATTGGACAAGAACAACTATCAAGCATGGTCTCTAAGAATGAAGACATACCTACAAGGAAGGAGTCTTTACGGATACATCTCAGGAGATGAGGAGATGCCCATATTCATAATCAAAGGACAACCAACAAGGGAAGAGCATGAAAGACTCAACACATGGTGTGCTAAGGATCCTTTGGCAAGGTCTTATTTACTCAACTCAATCTTTGAATTTCTTCTTCCTCATATTAGGAACTGTACGACATCCCAAGAGACTTGGGAAACACTGTCTTCTTATTTCTCTTCCAACACAAGAGCTAGGAAGAATCAGTTGTGGTTTGAATTCACAACTCAAAGGAAGCAACCTAAGCAAGCTATTTCAGAGTATGTGACTAAAGTTAAAGATGTAGCAGATTAGTTGGCAAGCATTGGTGAAGAAATTGAAGAGGAGCAGATTGTAAGGCAAGTCATTAATGGTATTAAAGCAGATGATAAATGGGAGAACTTCACAACTGCCATGGATCTATACATGGACATGCAGATTCCAGACCTTACTACTCTCATGGGGAAACTATTCACCCATGAAGCCAAGCTCAACAAGAATGGGGACACATCAAGAGGTAATAGTTCTTCTACCCTATATACTGATAAAAATAAGTCTAAAGATAAAGGCAAGAGCAAGAAGATAGAAGAGGAAGGAACTACCTCCCAAGCAAACTATGCAGGGAGAGGTAGATCATCAAGAGGAAGGGGCAGAGGAGGTAAGCAAGGTAGGGGGAGACCTTATAACTCCTCACCATGTAATATTTGTGGTTTATCAAATCATATACAAATGAGTGTTTCAGGAAATTCAAGAATCAGAGAGGTAGAGGATATCAAAGAGGTGGATTCACACAATCAAGAGGTAGATTCAATCACCACCAAGGATACCACAACAACTACAAAAACAACTACAATAACAACTACAATGGCAACTACCAAGGAGGATACAAATCCAGAAAGGATTACAATAACTACACAGAGGAGCAAGAAGACTCTCTTTTGATTATGAACATGACTTCAAAACCAGGTATAAATGATGACCATCTCTTCTACATTGACTCAGGATGCTCAAATCATGTGGCAGGCAATGTAGCTCTTCTCTCTGACCTTGAGGAACCAAAGGGTAAGCATCAAGTACAAACATGTGATGATACCAAGCACTCAGTAATTAAAGTTGGAAATGTTAAGACCTCTGATGGGAACAAAAATCTGTTGAGTAGGGTTCTATATGTACCAACTATTACCAAGAATTTGATGAGTGTTGAACAGATTGTGGAAAAAGGTTTGCAGGTCAGGTTCAATCAATATGGAGCATTTGTGGAGGATCCAAGGCACGGGTTCAAGAGAATAACTAAAGGAGAAAAGGCAGGTAGACTTTTCACTTTTGAACTTGAAGATACAAGGAATATAGCACTCTATAGTTATAAGGATCAAACATTATTAGAACTTGAAATTTGGCACAAGAGATTAGGGCATGTAGGTGAAAGAACCTTGAAACAAATATGCAAGGATCAATGTGTGCTTGGCATACCTAATGTATCCAAGCAACACATGATCTACAAATGTGGTGCTTGTCACTTTGGAAAGTCTCATAGGTTACCCTTCTCAAGAAAAGGCTACATGCATGAAGACTACCTAGATCTTGTTCATACAGATGTGTGGGGACCAAGCAAGGATCCCTCAATTTTTGGATCAAGGTATTATGTGTCTTTTATTGATGACTACAGTAGATGGACTATATTATATTTCATGAAGCACAAAGATGAAGTATTTAGTTGTTTTAAAAAGTATCTTGCACTTGTGGAGAATCAGACAGGGAAACATCTAAAGAGGCTAAGGACAGATGGAGGAGGTGAGTACATCTCAAATGATTTTGATACATTCTTGCAGGACAGATGAATAAAGAGAGAAATCACCACAAGGTATACTCCTGAACAGAATGGGGTAGCAGAAAGAAGAAATAGATTAATTATAGAAACAACTAGGTCAATGTTAAATGAATAAAAGTTACCTAACTACTTGTGGGCAAGGAGTGTATCAACTCCTACTTATTTAGTAAATAGATTGCCATCAAAATCACTTGATGGGATGACCCCATATGAAGCATGGCATGGAAGGAGACCTTCACTTGATCATTGCAGGATCTTTGGATGTGTAGCATATGTGCATATCCCTTCTCAGATAAGAGGTAAACTAGACCCTAAGGCAGAGAAGTGTATATTCATTGGGTATGATCTAAACCAGAAAGGATACAGGTTCTACAATCCTTCAAACAAGGGATTCATGGTTAGTAGAGATGTTGTTTTCTATGAAAATGACTCATGGTTTGATAGTGAATGCAGGAAGGTAAAGCTACCTTATGACTTAGAAGAGGATTTTCCAAGTCTTACCAAGGAGGATGAAGGCAAAAACTCAGAAGATGAAGACATCATCAATCTTGAAGAGTACAAAGCATGGAAGTCTAAAGGTAAACTCAAAATGAAGAAATTAGAGGACATACCTGAATCAAAAACTCAGAAGATGAAGACATCATCAATCTTGAAGAGTACAAAGCATGGAAGTCTAAAGGTAAACTCAAAATGAAGAAATTAGAGGACATACCTGAATCTTCTAACCAAGCAATCAAAAGATCACTGAGGGAGAGCAAGAAACCAATCAAATATGGATATGACACCTCTCTTGTTACTAAACATTGTTGCTTTATCTTCTATAGAGGAAGAGTATAGAGGATTGGCCAATGCCACTCAAGAAGCCATGTGGATCAAACTATTATATACAAAATTGGGCCTATATACTACTTCTCCAATAATCTTTGGAGACAATACAAGTTCACTCCACCTTACAGCTAATCCTATTTATCATACTAGGACCAAACATATAGAGGTCCACTACCATTATGTGAGAGAAAAACTATTGAGCAAAGATATTCAGTTATCTTATGTATGAACTAATATGCAATGTACAGATTTTTTAACCAAAGCATTAGATGGTACAAAACTTTGTAGGTTCAAGACAATAATTGGATTGCAGGATATTCAAGAAGATCAAAGGTGAAAACCAAGCCAAGATGTTTGGCTTGAGGGGGAGCTGTTGGTGCAATTCACAAGCCTACACATTTGGCTTGTAGTCCATACACATATGAAGATGCATGGGAACCGATTCTAGAAGTTAATTACGATTTTACTCTTTTGTAAAAGTCATATTTGACTTGGAATCTTTGTAAACACCTACCAAGAAAATCTCATGGAAGAGTTAGGACTTGATTGATGGAATATCGCTATAATGGAGGATCATCTTTTTAGAGAAAGCCAAAATTTGAATTCAAATTCAAATTTGAAGTAAACATCTATATAAACTTCTATGAAAAAGTCACGGGGTAGACTCATCAATCCCGACCTATTCATTACAATCACATTGTTCATCTATGATATCTCTGTGTTAGTCATATTCTACTGTCAACGTGCAATGAGTATATCTCTCTCAATTCTCCACGAAATTCAATGATCCAAGGCTTGTTGGAATCAGCTCAAAGTCCTCTACGTGTTTTCAAAATTTTAACCAATTCTATTTAGTGGATTGTGAGAAATCACCGTAGAAGCACTCTCTGGTCTACATCTGCAACAGTCCTAAAAAGTTAGGGGTAAAGATAATTTTGCTAAATTGATTTCTCTGTACATGGTTGATCATTTTCACTGATTCCACTTGGGATCATTAGCCTACTAAGCTAATTAGATAACACCAGAAGGAAATTTCCCATTCCTACTGTACTAGTCAGACTGAGCATTACGAGCAGCAGGTATATGATCCAAAATAGAAAGTTTTCTTGAGATTTTCATTAGAGAACTAGTCTGTTTTGATCAAACATTTTCACACATCATTTCCAAAGTACTTAGGCACTTTGATGGTGTCATTGGAAAGCTAAGAGGGTCCACTTATCAACTCTGAAGTACACAAGGGCTAGTACAAAGCAAGATTTGGTAGTACCTACTCATCATCCTGAATTATTCATCCATCTTCGCTACATAGATGTGGATGTTTCTATAGGCAACAAGCAAGTGTGTGCTTGGCACATGCTTGGCAATTCAATTCCACTTATGGGATACTGGGTAGACCTTTGACAAGATGATTGGAAGAGATCTTAGCTAAGAAAGAGGTATGTCTAAATCTACAATGCCACAAGTTAAGACTTGAATCTTTTGCCATAAAACTTGAAAGCTTGTAGAGACCTTTTCCTTCATATGCTTGAGCGATCACTTCATTGGATTCATGATCAATGACTTGAACTGTGTTGTGATCGAACTGAACCGTCATGTTACACTTTGTGATGGTGTTCACTGAGAAAAGGTTTTTACAAAGGCTTGGTACATAAAGAACATCTTTGAGTGACTTGGTCTTGCCTTAAGAGTTGATGACTTGAACTTTTCCACTTCCTTGGATCTCAATGCACTTGTTGTCTCCAAGGTAAACTTGACCTTTATGATCTTCAAATTCATGAAAATCATCTTTTTCAGTACACATATGTGATGAAGCACCACTATCAGAAATCCATTCTTTGTTGGGAGTGGATGCCATAAGGGCTTTGTGTTCAGTGGTTAGAAAGAGATCTTCACTGTGTAGTGAGATTTATGTTTACTCTTTGAAGTAGACTTAGAATTATCCTTGTTTTCTTTCTTGAAACAATATTTCTCGATGTGGCAAGACTTGCCACAAAAATTGCAAGTGAGCTTCTTCTTGCCTTTATCATTCTTTGTTGGTGCAGATCAATCACCAATTGAATGTTTGAAGACTAAAGAATGAAGGATGAGATTAATTCTTGAAGCTTGGAATGAAGACACATTCAGAATATGTGAGGAATGTACACATATGTAAATAGTTCACTTAGATCTTTGATTAGTCATAGACTTGTACAAATTTATCTATAAATACCATGAAAATGTCGAGGCGTGATATGAGAGCATATGTGAGAATAGATAGAAGCCAAGAATGAGGAAGATAGATGTCATGAGACATGTGAAAAATTAGTTGAGTTTCCTCTCATCACTCAACTGTAATTTTTCTGAGTTAATGAAGAAATATTGCGCCCGATCTTTTCGTATCTGCTCCATCTGTGTTTGATCAATTGAGAAATCCTTTTGAGGATATCTAAGTTGTTAGTTAATGAGCCTGTGACCTGAGTTTCAGAGTCTAATTGCAAAGAGGCTAGGAGAATTGTAAGTAGGAACATTCATATGTGTTGAGTGTTCACAGTTCTCTGAAACAGGTGCAAATTTCGATCTTAATCTTTTGGTCAGTTCTCACTCCATAGTTTAAAGTTTTGTGCAAGAAAGCACTTAATCTTTAAGTTGGAAGGTAATCTACTCGTGGTTAGAAGCATTTGCTTAAACGGGTTTTGTACTGAGAGAATTGAAGTTAAGAAGTTAGGGGTGTCTAAATCGACTTCTCAGAAGTACAGATTCAGACATAGGTAACTTGTGAAGTTGATTTCTCAAGTTATACTAAACCTTTTGAAGAACTTTTACTTGGACGAGGTGCGCAATCTCTAGGCGACACTCCATACAAAATTTCATAGAAAACTTTACATGTTTGATAGGTCAATTAGAAGAAATTGTGCAGCAGACTTTCTGTGTTTCATCTTCTTCACAGAATTTGTCAACTTTTGATAATTTGGAGATTGGACCTCTAATTTAGTGAAGGTTTTGACTTACTCTTGATATAGAGGTGTTCTAAATTCAAGAGTAGGTTATTCTTTTGGAGATTAACACTCTCCATCAGTGGTATCAGAGCAGGAGATATCAAATCAAGGAAAGGAAGGTCCCGACTGCTGCAGATTCAAGAAATTCAACAATTGAAGAACTAAAAGGTGAAAGTTTGGAGGCAAAGCAAGAGGAGGAGACTATACGACATCAAGAAGGACAAAAGGAGTCTAATTCGAAGTAAAGGTACATATATTGTTCATAAAGCTTGAAGATTTCAATACACAGGTAGACACAAGATGGGAGATTCTCTACAGATAGAGAAATTGGATAGGGAAAACTATCCTGCATGGTCAATGAGGATGGAAGCTCATCTTATGAGCAAAGATTTAATTGCTTACATCACAGGAGAAGAAGAGAAGCCACAGTTCAGAGATCTTAGTGTTCCAACTAGGGAAGAGTTAGCAGATTTGAAAAATTGGATGAAGAAAGATGCTCAAGCTAGGAGCATTATCTATATGGCAGTCAATGATTACTTGTTACCTCATATTCGAGGTCTTGAAAGTGCAACTGATATTTGGAATGCTTTGGAGGAGCATTTCCAGAATACTACAAAGTCAAGGAAGGCATCCTTATGGGCAGAGTTTACAACTTTTAAGAAGAAGGCCTCTCAATCTATTTCAGACTATGTAACAAGGATGAAAGACATTGCAGATGCATTAGGAGCTGTTGATGAGGACATTGAGGAGGATAAATTGGTAAGGCAAATCCTTACAGGTTTGAGAGGTGATGACAAATGGAAGCCATTCATTTTGTCTACAGAATTATCACTTGACCATTTCACTCCTGATTTAAATCAATTGCTAGGTCATATGCTAACATTTGAGCAGGATGTTAAAGGAGATGGTGACAAGAGTGCAGGTCATGCAATGTACTCGAAGGACAAGAAGAAGAATAGCAAAGGAAAACAACAAGCAGGTGAAGATGAAGGAACAACTACTCAAGCCAACTTCCTAAGAGGAAGAGGAGGTGGCAAAGGTAGAGGAAGAGGCAGAAATAACAAGGATGGAGGCAAAGCTTGCTGGATTTGTGGTAAGACAAATCACTTAGCTAATGATTGTTGGCATAATACTCAGAGTAATAATGGATATAATCAAAATTATAATTCAAGAGGAAGAGGTGGCAGAAATCAAAGAGGTAATTTCAGAGGCAGAGGTGGTAGGAGTTACTTTGGAAGAAATGCAGGTAGAGGATTCCAAAGTCAACAATATAACAACACCTACTACAATTATGCTTCAGATCAAAAGGAGGATTCAACATTGATAATGAATGCAACTTGTGAAAGGCAGAGTGAAGATCAGAGAGTCTTCTACATTGACTCAGGGTGTAGCAATCACCTGAGTGGTAATATATCCTTGATGACTGATTTGGAGAATAATGTTTTTAATCATGTTGTTCAGACAGGTGACAACACAAAGCACAATGTGAAGTCAATTGGATCAGTGAAGGCCAAGGATGGTAGCACCTTATTGAGTAAGGTCTTGTATGTTCCTACAATCCCTAAGAATTTGATAAGTGTAGGACAAATTGTTGAAAAGGGATATGAAGTAAGATTCACTAATGATGGAGTATATGTGGAAGACCCTAGCCAAGGGTATAAACAGATTGTTTCAGGAAAAAAGGAAGGAAGATTATTTACATTGAAGATTCAAGGCAATATTGGTCATGCTATGTTCACATATGGAGGACATAAGATTTCTGAGTTAGATCTTTGGCACAAGAGGCTTGGACATTTCAATGAAAGAGGTATTAAAGATATGGTTAACAATGGTTCAGTGCTTGGATTGCCTAATGTTGCAGGTCAACATATGACATACAAATGTGAGGCATGTCAATTAGGTAAGTCTCATAAGAACTCTTACTCCAAGCATGGTTTTATGCACTCAGAAAAGCTTGAGTTGGTACACACAGATGTGTGGGGACCATCAAAGGATTTCAGTATAAATGGGTCAAGGTACTATGTGATTTATGTTGATGATGCTACTAGATGGATCACTATCTATGTGATCAAAGATAAGTCAGAAGTGTTTAATACATTTAAACACTATCATGCATATGTAGAAAGAATTACAGGTCATAAGTTGAAAAGACTAAGGTCAGATGGAGGGGGAGAGTATTTCTCTAATGAGTTCAGTGATTACTTATGGAATGCAGGTATAAAAAGAGAAATTACTTGCAGGTACTCTTCTCAACAAAATGGTGTTGCAGAAAGGAGAAATAGAACACTTGTTGAGTTTGCAAGATCCATGATGAAGGAGAAAAATTGCCCTAATTATTTGTGGGCTGAGGCTGTAAATACAGCCACTTATTTGGTCAATAGGTTACCATGTAAAGCCTTGCAGGGTATGACACCATATGAGGCTTGGTGGGGTAAGAGACCTACCTTGGATCATTGCAGAGTTTTTGGATGTGTGGCATATGCATATGTGCCATCACAATTAAGGCACAAGTTGGAGCCTAAAGCTGAAAAATATGTTTTCATTGGTTATGATGATAAGCAGATGGGCTATAGATTGTGGAGTCCATCTACAAAACAATTCATGGTTTCTAAAGATGTTACATTTGATGAGCAAAGCACTTGGTATGCAGGTACAATCAATATCAATACAGGTGATGAAGAAGAAGTGAGCCAAAGGAAAGGTAAATCAAAGGTTCAGATATTTAATGAACAAGAGAATAATGAAGTGCAGGTTGAAGTGGAAGAAGCCCCAAGATTTGATCCTGAACATGAAGAACCAGAAACCTCAAGAAGTGGAGAGCTTAGGAGGTCTACAAGGAATAAGTGGCAACCTACAAGGTACAGTTATGATACTTCATTTTTGGCCACAAAAGATTATGCTTATATGGTAAATACAGATGAAGACCCTTCTACATATGAAGAGGCAAAAGGTAAGGAAAAATGGGAGAAAGCTATGCAGGAAGAATATGATGCACTATTGGAGAATCAAACATGGGATTTGGTTCCAAAACCAAATAGTCAGAAAATTATTGGATGCAAGTGGGTCTACAAGACCAAGAGATTTGCAGATGGAAGAGTGTCTAGATACAAAGCTAGACTTGTTGTCAAAGGGTTTGCTCAGACTTATGGTGTTGACTATGATGAGACTTATAGTCCTGTGGCAAAGATGACAACCATCAGGACACTTATTGCTATTGCTGCATGTAAAGGTTGGAAGTTATGTCAACTTGATGTGAAAAATGCTTTTTTGAATGGTTATATTTCAGATGATGTATTCATGGAGCAACCTCAAGGGTTCAGAGATAAAAGGTATCCAGATCATGTGTGCAAGCTCAAGAGAGCTTTGTATGGCTTGAAGCAGGCCCCAAGGGCATGGAACTATAGACTTGTGAAGTTCCTAAAGGAACTTGGATTTCAGGTGTCTAAAGCAGATAGTAGCTTGCTTGTCAAAGCAAGTGATAATGGTTTCATATACATGTGCATATATGTTGATGATATAATCCTTACAGGTACAGATGAAGAAGGAATACAAAGACTCAAGAGGCAAATGGAAAAGGAGTTCAAGATAAGTGACTTGGGAGACTTGTCATACTTCTTGGGCATGGAGATTACATATACTCAACATGGAGTATTTGTGACCCAAGAAAGGTATTTGAAGAACTTGTTAATCAAGTTTAAAATGGATGATTGCAGGGTAGCACCTACACCAATGGAGGTGAATCATAAATTGAGTAAGTTTGGAGGTGAAGATTTTAAGGACATGAGACAATATCAGAGTTTGGTTGGTAGCCTTATCTATGCTACTTTAACTAGACCTGATTTATCATATGCAGTTGGAGTTTTGTCTCAATTCATGCATTGTCCTAGAAAAGAGCATTGGATTGCAGGTCAAAGAGTGTTGAGGTACATTAAGGGTACACTCAATGAAGGTTTGTATTATGGGTTTACCTCAGATACAAATATCAAAATTTATAGTGATGCAGATTGGGCAGGTAACCCAGATGACAGAAGGTCAACCTTTGGATATATGTGTTATGTGGGAGATAAACTTATCTCATGGTGTTCCAAGAAGCAACATACAGTTGCTTTATCTTCTACAGAAGCAGAATATAAAGGCATGGTTGAAGCTGCAAAGGAAGTAATTTGGGTCAAGACATTGATGAAGAGTTTTGACATTGTGCATGGGATACCAATTATATATGGAGATAACATGAGTTCATTGTATTTAGCTGCTAATCCTGTTTTTCATGCCAGGACCAAACATATTGAGATACAGTATCACTTTCTAAGAGAGAAGGTGATGGATAAGGAGATTGAAGTCATACATACTTCAACAAAAGATCAGATAGCTGATATGCTTACAAAGAGCTTGGATGGACCAAAGCTACAGAAGTTTAAAGACATGGCAGGTATAAAGAAGAAAGGAGAAACCTCAATTGATGATTGAGGGGGAGCTGTTGGTGCAGATCAATCACCAATTGAATGTTTGAAGACTAAAGAATGAAGGATGAGATCAATTCTTGAAGCTTGGAATGAAGACACATTCAGAATATGTGAGGAATGTACACATATGTACATAGTTCACTTAGATCTTTGATTAGTCATAGACTTGTACAAATTTATCTATAAATACCATGAAAATGTCGAGGCGTGATATGAGAGCATATGTGAGAATAGATAGAAGCCAAGAATGAGGAAGATAGATGTCATGAGACATGTGAAAAATTAGTTGAGTTTCCTCTCATCACTCAACTGTAATTTTTCTGAGTTAATGAAGAAATATTGCGCCGGATCTTTTCGTATATGCTCCATCTGTGTTTGATCAATTGAGAAATCCTTTTGAGGATATCTAAGTTGTTAGTTAATGAGCCTGTGACCTGAGTTTCAGAGTCTAATTGCAAAGAGGCTAGGAGAATTGTAAGTAGGAACATTCATATGTGTTGAGTGTTCACAGTTCTCTGAAACAGGTGCAAATTTCGATCTTAATCTTTTGGTCAGTTCTCACTCCATAGTTTAAAGTTTTGTGCAAGAAAGCACTTAATCTTTAAGTTGGAAGGTAATCTACTCGTGGTTAGAAGCATTTGCTTAAACGGGTTTTGTACTGAGAGAATTGAAGTTAAGAAGTTAGGGGTGTCTAAATCGACTTCTCAGAAGTACAGATTCAGACATAGGTAACTTGTGAAGTTGATTTCTCAAGTTATACTAAACCTTTTGAAGAACTTTTACTTGGAGGAGGTGCGCAATCTCTAGGCGACACTCCATACAAAATTTCATAGAAAACTTTACATGTTTGATAGGTCAATTAGAAGAAATTGTGCAGCAGACTTTCTGTGTTTCATCTTCTTCACAGAATTTGTCAACTTTTGATAATTTGGAGATTGGACCTCTAATTTAGTGAAGGTTTTGACTTACTCTTGATATAGAGGTGTTCTAAATTCAAGAGTAGGTTATTCTTTTGGAGATTAACACTCTCCATCATTCTTGATTGCCTTTATGCCCTTTATGATTGTGGAAGGTGGCTTTAGCCTTCATGGCTGTTTCTTGGGTAGCTTGGGTTTGTTGTCGAGAGTCATGAAGAAGCAACAATATCCTAACTTCTTCCCAAGTGAGTGCTTTCCCTTGATTGTACAAGGTTGTTACAAAGGTCCCATACAACCGAGGGAGTTTGTTAAGTAGTCTAATGGCCATATCCTCACTGGAAATCTATCGGCCACAAAGAGCGAACTTTCATTGGTAGTCCTCAAATTATGCTATGACTTTTGTGATTCTATCTTGTGGCCGCATAGTTAGATTATGGAATTTTACTTCTAAAGCATAGATCCTCAAGGGTGTTTTATCTTCGGATAAGGCCGCTAAAGTGTCCAAGACTTCTTTGGATGTTTTACATGCCATGATGTGCTCGTTGATCAGTTCATCATAGGCAAGTAGAATTTGGCCTAATGCCCTTTTATCTTTAACATTCCAGATATGCCAAGATTCTAGGTTGTTGGTCGTATTGGTTTAAGGTTTGGACCCTTCTACTATATCATGAAGGAGATTGGTGTACAGATATGCTCTCATTACATCTTTAAAAAGATTTTAGTTTTTCTCATTTAGTCTTGTTGGAGGAGATGGTGGATAGAATCCATAGGTGTAGTGGTGTTGCAAAACCCTGCTTCACATAAGCCAAGAACAAGTGACGGAGAGTCTAGTAGGTCCCTTTAGCTTCATAATGATCACAAATAATAACTTATGTGCTTTGGCACATGATCCTCTAATCAATGGACCAAAATAAATGAGTGGAAAGTTGAACCAAGATCAAAACTTGCTATTTTAGTCTTTGCACATGTTCGATAGAATGAACAACACTCACAACCTACTAGCAATTGGACAAATTCCTTATGGTGGTATCTAATTAACTTATGTGGCTACCAATAAAGGGTTAATTAAATAAAATGGACGGACAACACACTGAGAATGAAGTGTAGCAAGTTAGAGTACTTACCCGATATTTTTGGGGTCCTTCAATGTGCAAGCCGGAGAGTAAAAAAATGAAGATATCTCATGATTAAGAAGAACAATAATAATGAAACTTTGTAGCTATGAACTAGATAGTTTATTGAATCTATATTGCTTTAAATCACATCAAACAATCAACCATGCACTGAGAAAAAGCCCTGAGAAGTTCACTATTGTGAGATGATCATAATAGAGAAGTGAAGTAGAGAAGTAATCAATGTATATGTATTAATTCACATAGAAATACAATGTCATTGGGATTGTTCAATTGCTCAATGTGAGGGTAGTGAAGGACCTATGGATTGAGCTCACAAATCACAAAGAATCGTTCTCAAAATGTTCTCATAGTCAGGCTCTAACTCACACTAACTTTTTGATCCTTTTATAGTTGAAGTTGGAGCCAAGCTTTGAACACAAATTCAAATTCTCCATAAAGTAAGTCCTAAACTATAGGATTTATTCTCTCATCAATCATCTACCAATCAATTCGATATTCGATTCCTCCTAAATCCTCCTTGGGTTAGTGCAATTGTCATGTGCACTTTTACAAGGATAAAAGGTAACTGAATTTTACAAGGGAGTGATCATATGTGATTACATGAGATATATGCTACTTATCCAATTATGTAGGCTTGAACATTCTTGAACCAATAGCTCCCCCTCAAGTCTAACATGCTTGCTCTTCATTCCTCCTTGAGTTCCTACAATCCAATCATCATCTTGAACCTGATCATCTTAGTTCCATCCAAAGACTTTGTAAGCATATCTGCACATTGCAAATGAGTTGGTACATAGGATAATTCAATGTCCTTGTGGAGTAATTTCTCCCTTACATAATGATAGCGCACTTCAATGTGCTTTGTCCTTGCATAATATACAGGATTAGTAGCTAAATGAAGTGAACTAGTGTTGTCTCCAAAAATCATTGGAGTATAAGAATGTAACCCCAAATCTGTGTGGAGTTGTTTGAGCCACATAGTGTTGGCAGTAGCCTTGGTACATCAGGACCTACAAGACGTGAAAGTCAAAGAAGGGAGTCAGAGCGAAGGGACAGCACAAGCAAACAGGGCAGTCAAAGAAGATCTGGCAAGTAGGCCAATATTTTTTCAAAGACATTAATGCAAATCAGAGAGATGGACATGCAGGGAAGAAGAGCAAGTAGGGAGCTTGAAGATATGTATGGCAGATCACTAGAAGAAATCCCTACAACAACAGTGATTTTTATCACTAATAATCATTGTAAATCTCATTTCACATTTTTGTAGCTCCATTTTGTGCAAGCCAAGGAGTCCTTGAGCTTGAGGAGCCTTAGAAGTAGTTGCGTACCAATTTTCATAATTTTTAGATCTCGTTTGAGCCCCCAAATAAGCCCTGGAACCTAATTTTTAACTAGGCCGGACACTAGGTCTGGACAGGGCCAAAAGCTAGTCAAAAACTATAAAAGGAGCTAGAGAGCTCATTTTTGAGGGTAGATTGTAATTGAAACGAACTTGTAAGAGCTGGTGAAAGTAATCTAAAGAACTCCATTGATTCTCTCTCTTTGTCTTGCCGTGTGTGCGCGTGTGTGTGTATGTGTGTGCATGCTAGTGTGCTTCTCACTCACGCACTTGTGCCGCCACTTGCTCGAGGTCTTCATACCATCCTCACGTCTTCCCGGATTGACATTAAAGGAGGTGCTACTCATCATTGAGCTACACCAAATTTTGGCGCCGTTGCCGGGGATCGAGCTTTGAGGACGAGCGTGTGATGGTAAGACGTAGAGTTGACGCGTTGGAGTTGTAGGTATTTTCTTCACTCTCATCGATTTTCTTTTACTTTCTTCACCATCTTCATCACCATCATCATCATCACCATCTTCCACGTCCATCTCCATCATCGCGAAAATTTCAGTTTTTTTGACCATATCCCCATCTCCACCTCATTTCCCTCATTTCACGTGTGAGAGAGAGCGAGAGAGCGAATTTGCATGTGCTGTTTTTTGCATGTTTTGTGAGCATTCTGCAGGTACAGGCCGCATCATCATCCCCAGCACTCTGCGCAGGTACGGAATTCTGAGTAACTGTCTGTGTGTCGCCGAGCTCTGTCAATCGCGACCGACTGAAAAATTGCTCTAATTGCTAAACAAAGTGCATATCCATGACCTACAGGCCTAGAGCTTCCCAAAAATGTGTTTAGTTTTTTGAAATTCCACAGATTTCTGTCAATCGCGATCGCTCTTTCAATCGCGATCGATAAACCACGACGGACAGATCTGTCAATCGCGATCGACACGTCAATCGCGACCGACAGCCCACGACGGCTCTGTCAATCGCGACCGACAGAGTCAACGACCGATTGACCACGACCGACTGACCATACGCGTGACACGTGTCAATCGCGATCGAGTCATCAATCGCGACCGACTCATCAATCGCGACCGACACAGTCAACGACTGTTTGACCACGACGGACAGACCACGACGGCTCTGTCAATCGCGACCGACACAGTCAACGACTGTTTGACCACGATCGACAGACCCTCGCGACCGACCTGTCAATCGCGATCGACTCATCAATCGCGACCGACAGAGTCAACGACTGTTTGACCACGATTGATTGACTTTTCGGCCACGTGTCAATCGCGACTGACCAGTCAATCGCGACTGACAGCCACGACGGACCTGTCAATCGCGATCGACACGTCGATCGCGACTGACCTGTCAATCGCGACCGACAGACTTTGCGAACGCGTTAGAAGGGCAAATTAGGTCAAATTTTTAAGGCAAAGTGATTGGTCTAAATTGTGATTAAGTGTGGGACAAACTCTAGGGTGTAGTATTGCATTGTTAGGCCGTGCCACAAGCTACTCGAGTATTCCTGTTTGACTGTTAGCTTGTATTGAATCCTGATTTAACTCCCTAAACCCTGAACAGTCCTACCATACCCAGGGGGCTCAAAGTCAGGGGTCTTTAGAATTATTTCCCTAAAAAGTCACAATGCAAATATGTGTATATGTTACATGAATGAAAGTTGTGGGTTGTGTCCTTGAATCTAAGCATTGAGCTAACCGTGGGACTTTTATAGGTCCATTGAGAGCAACAGAGAGCGTACAAAGCAAGGTTTCTTTGCAAGCTTGAGAACCGGGTTCTTGAGCACCATAAAGCAAGGGATCAACAAGTAAGGTTGGATTATTCTCAACTCCTCTTCGTCAATTCCTAGCTTAGGCTAAGAGCGATTAGAAGTAGGAGCAAGTCAGGGCGACGATAGGCCACTATCAAGTTGAAGACTACTTAAAAACTCAAGTTCAAGCTAAAAACTTAATCTCTGTACTGTCGACAACATAAAGGAAAGAACCTAACGTGGAACGATCAACCTGAAAGTACGGAGAACATTCAAGTATTCCTGACGACGTAATAACAGATAAGACTTTAAACACGAGGAATAACTAAAAAGAATCAAGTGACTGGTACCAATTGAGCGGCAACGAGGTTGTACTCTGAAAAAAAAAAAATTGGGCTAATCAGTTAGGCATATGAACCTTAGATCAGGACGACATTTAGCAAGGGAAAGACAAAGCCTTAGGTCTTCAGAGGCTAGTGTCAATCACACTGCAAGGTCTTGGGCCCAGCAGTTGAGCCACCACTCATACTACCCTAGCTCTGAGACCAGTGAGTCAGAAATGTCTCAAGGCATGGACAGACCTACGGGAAGTTCAGGAGTGCCTTATTTGTACAGGGTAGAAGGCCCCTACAAAACACAGCTGGAATATCTTAGGACCAACCGACTAGGTGCTAGCATCTATGAGGACGGCCTAGGAAGATCTGTGGTCCAGATTAAAAACCCTGACCAATCCATAGGACTAGAACACCCAGCTGTCAAGTTTGAAAATGGTGCATACCTGGACAAAGAAGGAACTATATATGTTGTCACTAGTCACCCTGATAGGACCGATGACTTTGGGAATGTAATCTCAGAAGCGGACTTGGGTGACCTGGAGCAAGGGAACATGGGAGCGGAACCTAGAACCCCTCGAGGTAAATCAATTCTCACTAGGATTATCACGCCTGAAAGGGTCCCCCAAGACAACAAGAGCATAGAGTTGCTCCTCAATCGAGAAACTGATGAAGCCTTTTGGAGGTATAAGTCTAATCAGCCAACAGACATAGGAAATATCATGATCTATGAACTTAAGGATCCAGATAGCCCAGGCAGAGTGACCTACTTAGATCATGCTTCAGAACGGATCTTTGTGGTGACAGAAAATGATAGGCATGCCTACACTTGGAAGGGTGAATTCATTTTCCCCCAACCAAGATCAAATGTATCCTATGGTCACCCTGGAGCTGGAACTTCCCAAGCTCATGGTACGCAAAGAGACAGAAGTAGAGATAGACCAGAAGTAAGTTTTGCCAACCTAGTGGGCAGAGAAAGAACGAGAACAGAGACGAATAGGGTAGAACCTGAGATGCATAGAGCCCACAGGAACCAAAGACATGTAGATGGATTCCCTCTGCCAAGGCCTAGAGAGCACACAAGAACTTTGAGACCCACACAGCTAGTTAAGTCTATGAAGAATTACTTTGACGGCACAAGAGATCCCTATGATCATGTGGCGGAATTCAAACAAGTCTTGAGAGCTGAACAAGTGGAAGATCTGTTCACGCAGTACGATGCCTTCGGTCTAACCCTTAGGAACACGGCACTTACATGGTTTCAGCCATTAGATGAGCGTCAGTTCAGGAGCATAGACCAACTCCTAGAGGCATTCATTGTAGAGTTCTCTAAGAGCGGCATAAGACACAATACCTCCTCATTGATTCACAGCTTCAAGCAAACCCCTCAAGAGACTGTGAGACTTGCAGGAAGAAGATTTAGACAATATCTTGAAAGGTGCCCTATTTCGGAGCTACCCACATCTGCTAAACAAGTAGCCTTATTCCTTGATGGATTGCTGAGTACAAAATTGAGATCCTATGTGTATCTGAAGGACCCTAGGACTATAGAAGAATGTGTACGCATGTGCATTGACATTGAAGATAACCTAGGGGAAGAACTAGAGCTTTCCAAAATCTACAAAGATTCAGATAGTGCATCTAGTCACTCTTCCATGCAATCCACATCAATTGAGGAACTCGCAGAGAAAGTGGCACAAAAACTAGGCGTCTCTAGCAAACAAATTCCTAGGTTTGCCCCTGTGAAAAGGTGCTATACTTGTGGTGGCGACCACATGGCGAATGTCTGCCCTATTATGGCTCAACCCCAAGTAAACCCTAGTAGCCAGTACTGCACCATAGAACGGAGATACACCAATCACACCGCACAAGATTGCCCATACAACAAGCAGGCAGTTAGGCAACCCTACCCGCAGCCCTACCAACAAGGCAGATATCAAAACCAAAATCCACCACCACAATATGCTAGACCCCAACAAACCTATCAGCAACCATATCAGGCCCAACAGAGACCCCAACCGGTGCTAGCTCAACAGCCTCCAAACCCCGCTAACGTGATTCCAGTAAAGTATGCTGTTGCAGAAGAAAACCTGAATAGGGCCATAGTACCAGTAACCCCATTGATCTCAGAAAGTGACCCGAGTGACCATAGCTTTGAGTCTACACATGTCGATAGTCCCCAAGCTTACTACATGCAGTCTCCGGAACATGGTGAGTCATACTATAGTGAAGAACCAAGTGAACCTAGTTGGGAGTCGGATTACACGAACGTCATGTATGCAAACCCCAACCCTAGGCCTCAACCTAGGCAGGTACGACCACCCTTTCCTAGAGGACCATGCTACCGATGTCAGGAGGATCACTTCATTCGTGATTGTCCCTTACCTGCACCTACACAAAATCAGTCCGTGACGATCCAAGGCTTTTGCCAAGATTGTGGAAAAGAGCATCTCTTACGAGATTGCCCAAAGAACCCCAATAACATGCCAAAAATCACTCCTATCAATGTGATTGGGTTGGTTGTGGATGCCTCAGGAAGTGTCACTTCCACTGCACCAGTGCAGGTGGTTACTAGAGCTCAGGCATTGCAGCAAAACCGAGAGGCAAGCCAGGAAAAGGGCCCAGAGGCTAGTGAAACCGAGAGCGTGACAAAGAAAAGGACTAGAGCGTGGAAAGATAGTCGAGAAAGAATGAAAAGACAATGGGCCAAAAAGATGAGTGAGCTTGAGGAAAGCATAAGAGAAACCAAAGCGAGGATAACTGAACTCACAGCTCAAACTCCCTCTCACATTACCCCGCCTCCACCACTCCCATCTCCATCCGACCCACCACCTTCCCCACCGCCTCATCAAATCCCACCAACCCCTAGAGTAGGATCAGTCCTAGCAGATCCCACTCCTGAAGACCTAAACATGATGCTTAAAGCATATCAGGCCAGAATCCAAGAAGGGCCAACCATAACCGATCATGAAAAATGCTATCCTAGAGCCGAGCTAGAGCTTGAACGAACTAAGATTTGTGCCAAAATGGTAGAATTGGCTCAGACAATGTTTGAGGCTAGCCGCCTATTCAACATTTCTAGTTCAGCTAAGACGCAGTTACACTTTGATGGACTGCTGGAAAGAATAGAGAAGCTGATTGCACAATCCGAGAAGGAACCTGCCCCTCAAAGAAAGGAAAGGGCAAGAGAACGGATAGGCCAGCCTCTTCAGGAAGCCCACGCGCCTCCTCAAGACGCCTATCTTCCTCCCCAAAAGGCAGATGAGCCTACCCCGAAAGCTTACGTACCTCCACAGGTGACCTACATTCCTTCTCAGAGAGCGTATGAGCCTGCTCGGAAGAGTAATAGAATAAGTAATCCTCTACAAGAAGCTTGTGCTCCAGCCATTTGTGGGAACGAGGAGGGAGCCAACGATAGAATAAGCCCTCCTTCCCAGGTTGCTTATGTGCCTAATTCTACGGAGCCAGACACTTCTTCTTCTATGAATCGGTTTGCACCAGACTTCCTACGAGAGATTCAAGAAGACAAATGGGATAACGAAAGCGAGGTCGCCCCTCCTTTTGAACTTGTGGACGATGCACACGACCAATTCCCACAAGACATCCCATCTATTTACGGGGAGCATGAGAGTGTTCAGTCTCACGAGAGATTGGACTTTGAGTCTAATTCCATACAGGAGCTACCCCACTTCACAGGCCCATGGGAAGCAAAGTCCACATGTATGAGAGCACCCACAGTCATGGTAAGGAACGACGACTCAGTCATACCGAGGAACACGGAGGTAGTAACGAACACCAAGGTGCAACGCGATCTCACTTTGGAAGAGCTGTCTGAGGATAGACCAAACGCGCGGAAATATGTAGCTAGTCAAGTAACTGAAACTGCAAAACCTCGTTCCCGGGTAGGATCCCATAGGACAGTGCCAGAAATTCCCTTGGACAAGATAGGAGATATGTGTGAAGGTGAAGAAGGGAACACCTATCTTCCCATCACCTACCAGGACTACACCACAAAGGCAATTTTGGACTCAGGTGCAGGAGTTGCAATTGCCACCACCTCCTTATGGAAGCGTTGGGGCAAGCCGGCACTCAGGCCGACGAGAATGAAATTGCAGATGGCCGATGGTCACATAGAGAGACCCCTAGGATTGCTAGAAGGAATAACTCTCACCACTTGTGGTGTCGAGTTTGAACATACCTTTGCCATATGTGACTTCAGCAAAAATCATGCCTATGAGATGATTTTGGGAAGACCATTCATGCGACAGTTGCAAGTGGTACAGGATTGGGGAACCAATTCTTTGTACCTGCAGCACTTAGGTGTTACAACCAAAGTCAATCTCAAGGATTATTCTCATAGAGATGTCCCTCCTATCCAATGGAATCCCATCCATAGAGCCAAAGATGATACAGAATCTGTGCATTCCATAGGATCAGGATCCTCCTGGATGCACGAAGACACTCACTTATGGATGTGCAAAGTAGCAGTGGAGGAAGAGAAGAGAGAAAAGGCCAGAGAAATAGGTGCAAACGAAACCCATAGACCCATTCAAGACCCAGCCTATGCACCTGTAGTTTTTCCAGACGAGGAATTTGAACCCCATGGCTGGGCAGAAATTTTAGCAACAATGGACGTAGCCATCAATGAAGAACAATGGACACCTCACTGTGATGAGGATGGCTATGATATTTCAGTCTTCTCCATAGAGCCAATCATGGGAGAGGCAGTTTTAGAAGAATGCGAACCTAGCCCTGATGCATTTGAGGATGCAAGTGACTCCGATCTAGAGTCAATCATTATGGACCCACCATTTGCATCAGATGAAGAATACTTCCATGAAATAAAATTTCAACCCCAGAGGCATGGAGAGGTTACAAATGATGTAAGGCTAGCAACACATATGACCCCGAAGGAAGAAGGAAAGAAACGAAAGAAGAGAGAAGCCTTACCAGAAGAGGAAGAATCTTTGTTTGAGGTCCCAGAAAATTTTAAGAAGTATGAGATAGATGATAGGAGAGTCATGATAAGAATGCCTAAACGAGAGGCACAATCAGGAGAGGCCTATGATAACAAAGAAACCACCAAGAAAATCGTAGTGGCCCTAGAAGAAGGAGAGGAGAGATGTACGTATATAGGCCATGACCTGACAGAAGAAGAAGAGTACGAATTGATTGCCTTGCTAAGAGAATACAGAGATGTATTCGCTTGGAGTTACAAGGATTTGAAAGGGGTTGACCCGGATATATGCTCACACACCATTCCCATGACCTCAGATGCTAAACCCTCTAAGCAAAAGCCTTATACATATAACGATAACTATGCTGCTAAGATCAAGGAAGAGATAGATAGATTGGTCGAAGCTGGATTTATCTATGAAATTGAGCACACTGAATGGGTATCCCCCATCGTAGTGGTGCCCAAGAAGAATGGCAAACTGCGTGTGTGCATTAACTTGAAAAAGGTTAATGCCGCCACGATTCGAGATAACTATCCGCTTCCCATCACAGAACATCTCTTAGAAAGAGTGGCAGGCAAGGAAGTGTACAGCTTCCTTGATGGATTTTCGGGCTACAATCAAGTAGCCATAGCTCCAGAGGATCAGCATAAGACAGCCTTTGCCACAGAATGGGGCATTTTTGCTTTTAGAGTAATGCCATTTGGGCTTACCAACGCACCAGCTACCTTCCAGAGACTGAGTGCCATGTGTTTAAGGAGTTCCTGAGGAAGAGTTTAGAAGTCTATGTTGATGATCTTTGTGCTCATTCCAACATTTAGGCAAACCCATATTCCTGAACTCAGACAAATCTTTGACAAATGTAGAGAATATCAAGTCTGCCTGAACCCAGAAAAGTGCGTTTTTATGGTCAGGCAAGGAAAGATTCTAGGACACATAGTGTCAAAGAATGGCATATCTACCGACGAAGAAAAAGTGAGAGCCATAGCAGAGCTACCTAGGCCAAGGAATGTCAAGGAAGTACAAGCTTTCATGGGGCATTATGGTTATTATCGACGATTTATACACATGTATGCTGTCATTGCAAAGCCCATGTACGGACTTCTGACTAACTTTGAGTGGACGGATGAATGTGAGAATTCCTTCCAGGAACTTAAACGAAGATTATGTTCAGCACCAATCTTGACCACACCAGATTGGAATAAGCCATTCCATGTTCACGTTGATGCATCCAATTACGCTATTGGATGTGTGCTTGCACAACCTACTGGTGAAGGTAATATGGATCTTCCAATTGCCTATGCCAGTAGACAATTGAATGCGGCTGAACGGAATTACACCACTACAGAGCGCGAAGGATTAGGCATGGTATATGCAGTCAAGAAATTTAGGCACTATTTGCTTGCAAATAAGTTTAAATTTTTTTCTGATCATCAGGCATTGTTATATCTCGTAAACAAGCCATGCAATACAGGAAGATTAGTGAGATGGTTTCTCTTGCTAATGGAATACGATTTTGAGGTCGTGGTAAGGAAAGGTAGGACTCATTTGAGAGCTGATCATCTCTCTAGGCTCACATCTGGAGAAGCCCCACAAGGAGTGTCAGATGACCTTCCTGATGCTTACTTGTTTAATTTGGAAGTGGTACCGTAGTGGGCTAAGCCATTGGTACCAGTATTGACATACGGGCCCAACCATCCAGTGGTAAACACACGGAACAGAGAGGTTGTAAAAGCCCAAAAATACCACATCATGGCAGGAAGCATGTACAAGCACACAGATCAAGGGATCTTGGCTTGTTGCGTAGAAGAGGATGAGTACGCTAAATGGTTGCAATTAGCACATGTAGGTGCATTAGAGCAACACCATTCAAAGCAACGAACTTTGCAGACTCTAAAGAGATTCGGAGTGCATTGGCCAACTATGGAAGCGGATGTCCAAAAGTTGTGCAAGGAATGCCCAATCTGTTGCACTAAACCACCTGTGGAACATGCCACTCTCTATCAAATATCTATTGTGCCAGATTGGAGTGAACCTCTAGTATCATTCTTGCGGACAAACACATTCCCCCCAGACATGACTCTAGCTAGGAAAAGGAGTTTAGAACAAGAAGCCCTGGATTATTCACTCATAGGTGATAATCTATATAAGCGCGGTAAAGATGGTTACCTGAGATTATGTGTCCATGAGAGTGAATATCTTAAGATCTTAGAAACTGCTCACCAAGGTGTAGCAGGAGGACACTTTGGACCAGATCGGGTGATCAAGGCAATACTATTTGCGGGCTTCTGGTGGCCTACCCTTCACATGGATGCACATACCTATGTGAAACGGTGTGATGTCTGTCAGAGGACTCAGTATCCCATACGCAAAGATGAGATGCCACTGAAACCTATGATGGGTGGACGTGCATTCTCTAAGTGGGGAATAGACTTCGTAGGTCCTATTAATCCCCCAGCCAAAGGTTCTCATGCGGAATACATCATTGTGGCAACAGACTATCTCACCAAGTGGGTAGAGGTAAAAGCTACAACCAAGAACGATGCTCAAACAACTGCCAAATTCTTGTTTGAGAATGTATTCACGAGATATGGACTACCCATAGAGCTTGTAAGTGATAGAGGCACTCATTTCTTGAACGAAGTGATTGAAAATCTTCTCCAAGAATTCTTGGTAATACACAAGAAGTCTGCCCCGTATCACCCTCAAGCTAATGGACAAGCTGAGAGCACTAATAAGATTCTATGCAATGTACTGACGAAATTAGTGAACACTAAACGCTCTGATTGGGACAAACAGCTACACCATGCTGTTTGGGCATACCGAGTTGCCTACAAAACGGTACTCCAAGCCACCCCCTTTCAGATGGTATTCGGCCAAAACGTTGTGCTACCCTTGGACTTCCTAATCCCTACATTGAGAGTAGCACAAGAGCACGAATGGACAGGTCATGAGTTCTCCTCTAGGATCTTTGACCTTGAACGATTAGGAGAAACAAGACTGAGAGCCGCTGCAGGGATATACGCAGCCAAGAAGAGACAGAAGGCATACTTTGATGCCCACGTGAAGGATAAAGGCTTGAAAACGGGAGATCTAGTCTTAGTCTATACACTGAAACAACACGCAAGGAAGCTAGAAAAGAGAGGCTACGGACCTATGATCATCAATAGGATCTCCACAAGTGGAGCAGTACAATTGGCCACATTAGAGGGTGATGTTCTCCCTAACTATATTAGCGGATGCAGAGTCAAGTTGTACCAGGAACCCGTCACGGAGGAAATGCTCAGCCGACTCAACACTGCTAAGAAACGCAAAGAGGAAGAAAAGAGAATTAGAGAAGAAGCTCAAGCAGAGGCTTTAGAACGCATCAGAAGGATGAAACTACGAAGGCAAGGTAGAGATCAGCCTGGAGCGAATGACTATGCAGACCAAGGATTTCCCATAGCCATGTGTGAAGTTGCAGGAACAAGCTCGAATAGAATAATTGATAGACGTCCTTTCATAACCATAGACATAGGACAAGGAAAGAGTACAAGGACCGTAAGAGCCTTGATTGACTCAGGTGCTGCCACTAGTGCTGTTAAATTGTCTTACTGCCAAGAATTACAATTGACTGTCAATCCTGTGGAAGCATATCTTATAGGATTGGGAGGAGTGGAAACCCCTTGCATGGGCGAGGTGGAACTTCCCCTCTACATTCACGAGGAGGCAATGACCGTTAAAGTACTAGTGTGTCAAGACGAGGATCTCACTGAACCTCTCGTCTTGGGTCAGGATTGGATATATGACCAAGCAGTCAATCTAAACCTAAGAAGTGGACTTCTCCAGGTTTGGATCAATCATAGTCGAGTTACAGTAGAATTAGACAATGGAGCACTCAAGGAACTAGGAAAGGCACAGACTCCTGGTCCTTCCAGGGGTACACATGAAGATGGCCATGCTGTTCTTGTCCAAAACTGTGTGTTGCAGAGGAATGATATTCGCAAAAAAGGCGTCAGAAATGCAACGGAACTCCCTTCTTTTCCAAAGACTAGAAGGAGGCAGCAACCCAAGGTGGATCAAAGGCAGAAGAAGCAGGGTACTACCTATGTCAGAGATCAAAAGTACCTGCGCAGCAGAACAACCCAGAAAATAGACCAGGTATGGGTGCGGAAAGGCGAACGACCGGTTGCACCACCGTCAACTACAGGGGCAAAGCCTCTTATTAGTGACCAACAACACAACGCTAATAAGAAGTTTTTCAGAAATTCTTCTGCTAAAGTAAAATCTATTTGGGTGCCCAAGAAGTCGATGAAGGCAAGCCCACAATCAAGACAAATTTGGGTGCCTAAGGCTTGCTTGATGGCACAAGTTGCTACGTGGAGGCCACAACCTAAACGGCATAACGCAGTTATGCATGCTGCCAGATTTCACTCGTTCTCAACACTCATGTACACACCAAAACCCAAGAACGTGCATGTAATCAATTGTATATGGGTCCCAAAAAGGCCTCGTTTTCAAACCACGACACCGAGAAAGCTCTGTAGAGACTCCCCGAAACCGAAAGCAAAGCCCATTCACTGCATTTGGCAGCCTAGGGCCTGTAATAAACCCCCCGACCCCAATTTGTAAATTCATAACCCACTTACTAACTGCAATAGTTTCCTAGGACAACACAATCACTAACTACACACACTGTCTTCATGCACTTCCTAACCACTAACTCACCATCTACCTTATGTTAATGTTGTAACGGGGACAACGACGGATTTATTTTGTCCATTACAATGTTAACACTTGGTTCTATATTCTCACAGAACCAATCAGCAAACAGGGCCATGGCAGAAGCAGGTACCAGCTCTCAAGCCGGATCTGGTCCCCAGATCGTGGACATAGAAACACTTCTCCTTGAGCCACGTCTCACTGCAAGACCGCAAGAGCTTCAAGAAGTGCATGTGCTCCCCATCCAGGATCCTCCTCAAGGACACACTTCTCAAGTAGGTAAGCATGCGCATTGGTTCAGTGATGTTGCTGGACCACTGGGCGATGGAACCTACTTCTGGGAAGCAGAATTGGAGTTCAATGGCAAATGGGGTCGATACCACTTTTTCACACGCGAATTTGAAAGTTACCAAAATGCCGAAGTCATGAGATCAGTTTGGGTCAAAGCGGGTGTGGAAAGTTATTTCAAGGCCCACATACCAAAGCCGGATTTTTTACGATGTTCATATCTGATCAGTACAATCACGCCAAGCAGGACCAAAGGAGGCGACAGCACCTTTGTGTTGCCATCACTGCTGCCGGGTAATGAGCTTAAAAGGTTCAAGCTGGACCTCAATCTGGTAAGAGAAGCATTGGGAATGTATGGCATGCACATCCCAACAGAAAAAGAAACCATGGTCCCAGGTCGCATGAAGCACAAGGATCTGAATAAGTTGAAGGATATGGTAGCAATGACACCTACCATTGCGCTTCACCTGCGAACCATCATGCAACACTTTGCGTTTCCCGCCCAAGAACGATTCACAATGCCCCCGAAAAAAATATGGTTCAGTTTATATCTAGCAAAAACCGAAAGCCTGCCCATCAATGTACCACACTGGATCATAGACCAGATCCACCTAGCGCATCAAAGGTGGAACAAAAAACAGAAGAATGTGCTCCACGGGTGTTGTGCTTTGACCAGAATAATCTATAGATGCTTGGCTTATGACGTGCCTGTTCAGCGGGCACTCGTATGGTCCCGAGTCCAAGAATTCCAAAGAAGACTATCAGCAGCAGGTCCCCCATCAAAGAAGATGAGGGGGGGAGTCCAACTACCCTGTGCCCAACCAAGGGGAGCTACCGCTACACCAGAAATCACCCCTCCCCAGACACGACGAGTTAGGCCATTCACAATCCGGCTACCACGACCAAGCACGGAGGGGCCTAATCTGGTGTTTCCACCCATTCCATCCGATTTGGAATTCCCACAGGGATTTACTCTTGAGGACCTCACGGATGAAGAAATTGCCAGATTAATCTATGACTCTAACCTCGAAGCGGAAGCAGCGCGAGCTCAGGAACCACGACCCAAAACAACATCGGCCCCCACCCAACCCCAAGTTGTAGAAGTCGATGTAGATGAACAAGAGGCAGGAGGAGACGAAGAAGAAGCCGACGAAGAACAACAGCAAGAGTATGACGAACTCTCCGAGTTAGCAAGTGCCCCGGCATATTCGGCACAAATCAAGAGACTATATCGAACCATGCGACTGGTTCAGGAACAGCATAAGATGTCTCTAGAACAGGGCAAAAGACTCATGAACGACTTGCTAGCGGAGGAAGGTGTGGACGAGTTGTTCATTGAGTCCATGAACCTTCATGCCGACGCCGTGGGACTGGATGAGGCCATTCATGAGGCAGTGGCCTACATCCACAGGTTTGAAAAAAGAGTTCCCGTTCGTCCCAGGAGGTCCGGGAAGCAAATTCACATCAATACATCAGCACCAGGCGAGTCAGCGCAAGCAGAAGAATATCACGAAGCACCGTTGTCACCACCATCCCCACCTCACACTACACAATTCACTCCACCACAGGACACTAGCACCACCACATCCACTACCACTACCATTGTCATGGGCATCCCACTCTCTCCGGGAATCCATTACGGGGGAGTCACCATGCCCACCTTCACCACCCTGTTCACCGATGTCACATCCACTCCACCCACGATTCCCATCTACACCGTCACTCAAACAGTTGACACGATGGAAACCTCACCTGCCACAGCACCACTTCCTCCCCCCATGACACCTTCCTCACCTATACCCCCTCCACCCACATCTCCGCCTACATCCACATCATTCACCTCTCCCATTCCCGCCCCCATTCCCCCTGCATCTTCACCCTTCCCAGCATTATTTAATGTAAATAACATATTCTTAGCATTAAACCAATGTGTATACCAGCTCCAGCATGAGTACAAAGCTCTGGACAACCGGTATCAGAGTCTGGAAACGCACCATCAAAACTTACAAAGACAATTTCTCACTCTACAAACAGAAAATGCAGAACTGAATCAACGCTACACGACGCTCGAGCAGGCTCACCAAACCTTATTGGCGGCCCCCCAACCATCGACAGAATCAGGTGCCAAACAACTAGAAGCTTTGCTCGAGGTATACCAAGCCGATAATCTCAAAGTCCGGCGTAACCTGGCACTTCTCAGAAAACACATGGCGGCCGCCCTAGAAGAAAACAAGAGGCTGCAGCAGCAAAATGAAGCAAATCTAGAAGCAGCAATGGAAGGCTCTCCACACGAAATTGATCCAGAGCAGTTTAAAGCTGTGCCCTCAGAGACAATGAAGACAATCTTGGACAGCTATGCAGATCTATTAGAAGCTCATGATGACTTGGAAAGGGAACGTGATGCGCTGCGCAATCAACTCCAAGAGCAACAGACAGCACCCAAAGTCACAGAAACGACCACGACTTCAGAAGAAGTCATGGCATTGAAAGAGCAGGTGGCCGAATTACAGGCAAGATTACTCACACATGAAAGGCAACCCTCTCCAGTTGTCGAACCAGAACCCGAGGATTTGGTACCCATCGAGGTAGATGAGACGTATGAGGAACCTTACGTTCCTATGCCAATGCCAGGTGGTGAGCAAACCGCAGAAGGAATGGATACGTTAGAAATCGAAGTACCTGAGTGGCTCCAAACACTAGAGAAAACGGCATCAACTCATGAAGATCGAGTGGCAGTTCAAATCCAATCTATGGCAAAGATAGAGGACACTATTATCAAATCAGAATACTTCCGCAGCATGTCCCACCATAGATGGATCGGAACCAATGATGATCAATACGTGCCATATTGTATACTCCTGGCGGACTACAATGCAGAAATCCAACATAGATGTGGCAAACCTCCAACGTTTGCTACACAATTTGGGCCAGATGACATCCCAGAGAGCGCTAAAAAAGGATCCATTCATCAACCCACTTGGAGGATCCGACTCCTCGAAACCTACCCGGAGATGGTTCGCACCTGGACGAATATGCCTCTTTTTATTAAATATAACCCTTGTTATGTTCCTGTACTCCGCAGACGCACATGGCCAGAGTTTACCATTGCAGTCAAGAATATCAAGGGATGCGCCAAATGGTTAAACTACGTCTATCTAGCACCCCCTCAAGGGCCTCCCACCGTCAATTACATGATTTCCACTATACGGCACTGGAGCATCCGATTAAAGAATACCCCTGATGTAATGGCCCAGATGTGCATGAAAATTTTTGAGTTAATGCTTATTACATTCAGGACATTCAAGAATATCAAGGACCCACACTTCTCAGGCGTTGGATTCCTTACAGGAAACCAAGATTTAGTTTATGACATGAGCACCACTCCTTCCATAGAGGTGATATAGGCTTGGCACGCCCGAATAAAATACCTCCCGGCCTGCTTCAAACAAACATTCGAAGAGATGTTCATAACAGGGTTCTGGGAATACCACTCAGAAATATTTGTACCCAGACCCTCACATCTCCTCCATTTATTTGCTGTGGAGCGAACCATTCACTCAGAGCAGTTACGGGTGCCACATCCAGATGTCCCAGGGCCAGTCAATTGGGATGCATTGCTGACAGATCTAGCAAGGGGACTCAGGTTAGAAGAACACCACCTCGCCGCCGATGTTGTACAATACTACGTCCAAAAAGCAGCTAGACAAGGGTCTGTCAGGGGCGACAGACGCGAGAGTGGGGGGGGTGTTGGCAGTAGCCTTGGTACATCAGGACCTACAAGACATGAAAGTCAAAGAAGGGAGTCAGAGCGAAGGGACAGCACAAGCAAACAGGGTAGTCAAAGAAGATCTGGCAAGTAGGCCAATATTTTTTCAAAGACATTAATGCAAATCAGAGAGATGGACATGCAGGGAAGAAGAGCAAGTAGGGAGCTTGAAGATATGTATGGCAGATCACTAGAAGAAATCCCTACAACAACAGTGATTTTTATCACTAATAATCATTGTAAATCTCATTTCACATTTTTGTAGCTCCATTTTGTGCAAGCCAAGGAGTCCTTGAGCTTGAGGAGCCTTAGAAGTAGTTGCGTACCAATTTTCATAATTTTTAGATCTCGTTTGAGCCCCCAAATAAGCCCTGGAACCTAATTTTTAACTAGGCCAAACACTAGGTCTGGACAGGGCCAAAAGCTAGTCAAAAACTATAAAAGGAGCTAGAGAGCTCATTTTTGAGGGTAGATTGTAATTGAAACGAACTTGTAAGAGCTGGTGAAAGTAATCTAAAGAACTCCATTGATTCTCTCTCTTTGTCTTGCCGTGTGTGCGCGTGTGTGTGTATGTGTGTGCATGCTAGTGTGCTTCTCACTCACGCACTTGTGCCGCCACTTGCTCGAGGTCTTCATACCATCCTCACGTCTTCCCGGATTGACATTAAAGGAGGTGCTACTCATCATTGAGCTACACATAGCCTCTTGTTTTGCATTTTCTAAGCCTCTATATTCTGCCTCTCTAGATGGCAATGCCATAATTGGTTGCTTCTTTGACCATGATATTAGCTTTGAACCTGCAAAATATAAGTAGCCATAAGTGCTCCTCCTATCATCCTTGGAGTGATCCCAATCTGCATAAGAATACATCTTGATGTCCAAATCGGAAGTGAAAGGATAAAACAACCCTTCATTTATGGTACCCTTCAAATATTTTAAGATTCTTTTGGCAGCTTCCAAGTGAGGTTTTCTTGGATTTTGCATAAATTGGCTTAATGTACTTACTCCATAACACATATCAATTCTTGTTAGGGTTGCATAATTAAGACTCTCAACAAGTTTTTGGTAACCTATAATATGTTCAAGAAGTTCTCCCTCATGAGAACTAAGTTTGTGATTGAGTTCCACGGGTGTACCTACAACTTTGGTGTTCTCCATCTTGAATTTTACCAGTATATCATGAATGTAATTCCTCTAAGTAATAAACCAGAATTTTTATACACAAAATCTAATCCAAGAAAGTATGTTGACAAACAAAGGTCACTAATTTTAAACTCTTCCATCATCTGACATTTTATTTTCTTGATGGCATTTGCATCATTCCTTGTAATGATAATTTCATCCACATAAACACATAAATTTTGAGTTAGTCTTCTTTATGAACAAAGAAGAATCTTCTTTGCTAGCAACAAACCCTTGATCCTGCAAATATGTGATAAGTCTATGGTTCCAAGCTCTAGGGGCTTGCTTTCAACCATAGAGTGCTTTCCTTAGTTTGCACAGACAAACTAGTTTGTCCTTATCTTCATACCCTAGTGGTTGAGCCATGTAAACTTCTTCAGAGATCCATCCACTTAGGAATGCATTTTTGACATCTAACTAATATAGATTCCAATTTTTTGAGACAACTACACTTACCAAAGCCCTGATTGTTGGCATCTTAGCCACATGTGAAAATGTCTCCTCATGATCTACTCCATGGGTTGGAGCGAACCCCTTTGCCAGTAGCCTTGCTTTGTACCTGTTTATAGAACTATCAACATTCTTCTTGATTTTATATATCCACTTGGATCCTATTATCTTGATGCTTAGCTTTTTGGGAACCAAATCCCAAGTGTTGTTTTCCTCAAGTGCTTCAATATCTTCCTACATAGCTTCGCTCCATTCTTTCTTCTTATTTGCTTCTTCAAATGAAGAAGGTTCTTCTATCATAGAGTCTTTAGTCATGTACAATGAATGCTTGGTGACTAATGATGTGTCATAGCCATACCTTCTGGGTTTTTTACTCACCCTTTGGGACCTTCTAAGTGCTTGACTGGAAGACTCTAGAATGTCTTCCAACTGCTTGAGCTTGGTCTTGCCCTTTGACTTCCAAGACTTGAAATCAATCTTCTCTTCATCCTATGAGTTGACATCTTCTGATATTTGTTGATCTTCTTGAGTAAGAGTTGGAAAATCACTTTTCAAGTTATAACGTAACCTAATCTTCCTGCAATCATCTGCAAACCAAGAAATTTTCATCAAACACCACATCCCTAACAACTGTAAAACCTTTGTTAGTGGGATTTTATAACCGATATCCCTTCTGGTTTTGGTCATATCCAATGAATATACACTTTTCAGCTTTTGGATCAAGCTTCCCTCTAATATGTGAGGGTATATGTGCATAGGCAATGCACCCAAAGATTTTACAATGGTCCAATGAGGGTCTCCTAAAATTCCTTGCCTCATATGGTGTCATGCCATCCAAGGATTTGGATGGGAGCCTAGTAATCAAGTATGTGGCTATGGAGATAGCCTCATTCCATAGGAAATTTGGTAGTTTCTTTTCATTCAACTTTGATCATGAAGCCTCTATTATCAGTTTTGTTCCCCCTCTTTGCCACTCCATTTAATTTAGGAGTGTGTCTTGTCATGAACTCTCTCTTTATACCTCTTTTATGTAGGAATGAATCAAATTCATGTGAGAAATACTCACCACCTCCATTAGATATGATCTTCTTCAAGTTTCTACCTATCTGATTCTCAATCAATGCCAAATACTTTTTGAAGCATGTAAAGACTTCATCTTTATGATTCATGAAGTAAAGAATTGTCCATCTACTATAATCATCTATGAATGAAAAATAATACCTTGATCGTGAGACTGATGGTTCTTTGCTAGGACCCACACATCTATGTGCACAAGCTCCAAGTAGTCTTCATACATATACCCCTTTCTGTTGAATGGTTGCATGTGACTTTTGCCAAATTAACATGCTCCACATTTGTATATCATGTGTTTCTTGGACACATTTGGAATGGAAAGCATGCTCTGATCCTTGCATATTTTCTTTAATTTTCTTTCACATATATGACCTAGCCTTTTATTCCATAACTCAAGTTCAGATAGGGTTTGATCTTTGTAATTGAAGAGTGCAATGTTTCTGGTATCTTCAACTTCAAATGTAAAGAGTCTACCAAATTTCTCACCTTTTGCAATTCTCTTGAAGCCTTGTTGAGGGACTTCCACATATGCTCCATGTCTTGTGAATTTGACCTGTAAGCCTTTCTCAACAAGCTGTCCAACACTGATTAGGTTTTTTGTTATGGTTGGGACATATAGGACCTCACTTAAAAGGTTCATGTTACCATTAGAAGCCTTGTTGAAGCTCAAGGTCAAGGACAAAGCATGGAAGCGCATCAAGGAAGTGGACACACAAGAAGAAGGAGCAAGTAGGGAGCTCCAAGAAGCACCTGTCAAATTTTCAGAAGAAATCCCTACAAAAATAGTGATTTTTATCACTAAAAACCATTGTAAATACCATTTTCCATTTTTGTAACTCCATTTTGTTCAAGCCGAGGAGTCCTCGAGCTTGAGGAGTATTAGATCTACCATCCTACCAATTTTCATAATTTTTAGACTCCGTTTGAGCCCCCAAATAAGCCCTGGAACCTATTTTTTAACTAGGCCGGACACTAGGTCTGGACAGGGCCAAAACCACTCAAAAACTATAAAAAGGGCTGGAGAGCTCATTTTTGGGGGTTAGCTTGTTGTAGATTTCAGTTTTGTAAGAGAGCTCTTTAGTAATCGAAGCTTTCCATTGTTCCACTCTTTGCTCTTACCTTGTGCGCGTGTGTGTGTATGTGTGTGCATGCTTGTATGCTTTCACTCACGCACTTGTGCCATCACTTGCTCGCGGTCTTCACAACGGTCCTCACGTCTCCACGGATTGACATTTATGAGGTGTATCTCCTCACGTTGGTACTCACCATTGTGCTAGAGTGACACCAAATTTGGCGCCGTTGCCGGGGAGAGAGCTTGCAGGACGAGCGTGTGACGGTAAGACGTAGAGTAGCGACGTTGGAAGGTAAAAAAATCATCATTTTCAGTTCAGTTTCTGAATTTTCCTTCTTCTTCATCTTCATCATCAGCACCATCTCTACCCACCTTCATCTTCTCAGTTTTTTTTCCATTTTTTAGAGTACATTCACCTTGTTTTTACTTGTGGTTGTGAGCAAGAAGCTTAGAGGGGGGTGCAGAACTGAATCGCTGAAGAAAAAACTCGTGAAACACTCTCCAAACACCAAGAATCTGAGCGGCCATTTTCGGAAGTGCTAAAACCTGCGTCAAGTATCGTTTTTGAGAAACAAAGCTTTTGGGAGCTACGCGGAGCAAAATAGGGTGCTAGGAGAGTTGGAAGAGAGTATCAAAGGTAAGCAAACCCACTTCATACTCATGAACTCTCAGGAAATCCAAGTTTTATCAGAAAAAAGTCGACCTGCGTCAAGTATCGTTTGGGATTTACAGAGGTTAAATGTTGAGTTTTGGGTGATACTGAGACGGAAGAAAGGGGAGGAGAGCTAGAACAACAACTGTATTGATTCAAATCTTAAAAAATTTCTTTCAAAATTTGTCCAAGGGTCAAGTATCGTTTTGCTCCCGCGGTCGAGTATCACGATACTTAGCAAGTATCGTGAGCTCCTGTGGTTGAGTATCGCGATATTTCCCAGCGATCGCGTATCGTTTGATCCAGAGATCGTTTTAGCTCAGAGATCGGTATCGTTCCCAGCAGAGATCGTTTAGAACAAAGATCGCCGATCGTTTCAGATCGCGTATCGTTTCGTTTCAAGTATCGAGATCGTTTCGGTCGAAGATCATTTTTGACCAGCGATCGTTTGGTCTGCGATCGTTTGTGAAAGATCGTCTATCGTTTGGTTCAGCGACCGCGATACCTGACAAGTATCGTGTATCGTTTTGAGTCAGCGATCGTCTGCCAAAGATTGTTCTACCAGCGATCGTTTGTGAGAGATCGTTTGCCAAAGATCGTTTTGTCAGCGATCGTTTCGCAAAGATCGTCGGTCAAGTATCGTTTCGAATTAGCGATCGTTTGCCAGCGATCGTTTTGTCAAAGATCGTTTTGTCAAAGATCGTTTTGTCAAGCGATCGTTTTGTCAAGCGATCGTTTTGTGAGAGATCGTGGCGTCAGAGATCGTATATCGTTCGGCTTAAAGGTCGTGTATCGCGGGCTCAGAGATCGCTCAATCCAGATATCGTTTGGTCGTGTATCATTTGGGGCTAGAGATCGTGTATCGTTTAGGGGAAGTATCAAGCATCGTTTTCACTGAAATGTCATATATCGCCTGATTTGAAGCATTTTCTGAGAGACCCTATTTCCCTGTTTTAACCCCCAAAACCCTGAACTGGCATAACTTTCTCATACGAAATCCATTCGGAGTGATCTTGGGTTTGTTGGAAAGCTCGTGAGGAGTACAACAAAAACATCGACTGGTTATGTTAATATTAATACCAGGATTATTAGATAGGGTATTTTTAAGTTGACCCTCAGGTTGGACTAGGAAGCAAGGGGTTCCACAAGATTTTGAGCAATTCAAAGGACAATTGTGAACCTGCAAACAAGGCTTATGAACCTAAGCTCAAGATGATACCTAGGAAGAGATAGATAAAGTACCATATCACTTGAAACTAAGATCAACCACACAATCAAGTCAGGGACTCCCAACTCAGGGGTTAACTCTACGTACTGAGTTCATAGACAAGTGAGTCAAAAATGTCACTTAACTGGGAGAGGCTCTTGGTTTCTGAAGACATGCATAGTTCCGTACCTAGGGAAGGTTTTATGTCTAGAGTGGAAGGCGAATATCGAATGTCTCTTCAATATATATCCACTAACTTGCAAGGAATACCCATCTACCTTGATGGTCTACAGAGGACAGTAGCAAGAATGAGAAACACCACCGAATTAGAAATAGTTCCAAGACCAGCTGTCAAGTATGAAGAAGGAGTCTACATGGACAAAATGGGCCAGATATATGTAGTAACTGAAAGTCCTAATCAGATTAATGAAAGAGGAGAGTTAGCTCGAGATCAGGAAACTACCTCGCAAAACCCATTTGAAACCCAACAAAGAACAGAAAATGTGACGTTAGGACGAATGAGCCAAGGTAGCATACTCGATAGACTACATGAACAATTCGACATGCCAAGAATCAACCCCCACGGCCATTCTAGTCAGAGGATGGGAAATCTGAATAGACCTACCTTTAGGACAGAACCGCCCCAAGGTGTCCCCATCATAACTCCATCCCCAGAACCCGACAGAAGACTGAGACCAATCCAATTGGCCAAATGTATGAGGAATCGTTACGATGGCACAGGAGAACCCTATGACCACATTGCAGAATTCAAGCAGGTGTTGCGAGCAGAGCAAGTGGATGACTTTTTCATGCAATATGAATCCTTTGGGCTAACACTTACAGGAATAGCCTTAACTTGGTTTCAATCTCTGGATCCAAATTGCTTTGAACATATTGAACAATTCTTCCAAGAACTTATTTGGGAATTCACGAAGCGCGGGATCAAGCACAATTCGTCGTCCTTACTACATAGTTTCAAACAAGCTCCCAATGAGACAGTAAAAAATGCAGCACGAAGGTTTAAGCAATACGTAACCCGATGCCCTGTGACAGAGAGACCTTCCCAGCAAAAAATGATATCCCTATTTTTAGAAGGTCTAACCAATGGAACATTGAGAGTCTTAGTATACGTAAAACGACTGCAAACCCTAAGTCAGTGTCTTCAGGAGTGCATAGATTTGGAAGACAACTTAGCTGAGGATCTCAAAATCACACAGGATCCTATCAAATCAGAGGAGACAAGGAGCAAGGAAACTTCTAGTTTGAGTTATGTGGAGGAAGTGACAGAGTTGGTGGCCAAGAAATTAGGAGTACAAGGACAAAGGAACTACCAGAACTCCCCCTTGAGAATGCCAATGTTAGGAAGTTGCACACTTTGCGGTGGGGATCATCCATCTCATGTCTGCAACCAAGAAGCATTAGGATTATCACAACCTTACCCGTACGATAGACGATCAACTCAAGTGCCTAACATGTACTCTTATAGTGAGCCAAAGTACCCCAACTACAACAATGAAAACTATCTAATGAATAGACAGCCGCGACCATTTGTACCACCCCACTATAGACCATACGAGTACCCTCCTACAGAACAAGGAAGAGAAGTTCCTAGGTATAGCCCATGTCCAGAACCACGAGAAGCAACTAGACCATATGAACATGAAGGAAATAGCCAACCTCAATCTATGCCAAGACAAAAACCACCCCACACACTAGCTCCGACACAAGGGCAGAACATCACGATACAAGTTGTCTGTCTAGAGTGTGGCAAAGAACAGCTTTTGAGAGATTGTCCCGGACATCCCGCTAGTGTACCAAAGGTTACACCCATTAATGTTGTCAGCCTAGCAAGGGATTCAAGTTCCAGTAGCGATAATGTGGCTCCTATACACGCAGTTACTAGGGCACAAGCCTTACAGCAAAATAAACCAGCTGAGCAATCAGAGCCAAGTGAATCAGAAGAGCCTAGTAAGAGAAGAACAAGAACATGGAAGGATACCAGAGAGAAGGCCAATCGTAAGTGGACCAAAAAGTTATCCGATCTAGAAGAAAGCCTGAAAGATGCAAAAACAAGAATAGAAGATATTGCCTCTCAAAGCTCCTCGCATGTCAAAACTCCATCCACATCACCTCATCCCCACTCACCAACCACGGTAAATGAACCACCACAACCGTGGTCCGTTCTTGCAGATCCAACCCCAGAACACTTGGACATGATGTTCAAAGCATACCAGGCTCGACTTCAAGAAGGGCCAACACCTGCAAACCTAGATAAGAGCTACCCTGGAGTAGATTTAGAGATTGAACGGACAAAAATGTGCATTAAAATGGTGGAACTAGCTCAAGCTATGTTCGAGGCCAATCAGTCATTCAATCAGACGAATGCTATTACACCGGGTTTGCACTTCCAGGGCTTACTAGATAGATTAGAGCAGTTGGTAAACAAGCCACAAGTTTCGTTACCTCCACAGGCTCAACTAACTATTGAAAGAGAAAGCTCATCACCAAAGAAAGTCTATGTTCCTGACTCCATAGATGAGAGAGAGCCTCTTTCAATTCAACAACACTCTCAAACGTTCTTGCGGGAAATACAAGAAGAGAAATGGGCCAAGGAGAAGGATAATCCTCCTCCTATCCTTGAGATTGATGACCTTCATGATCAGTTTCCACAAGACATTCCGTCTACTTATGGAGAAGAAACAGTGCAACAAGAAGATGAACAGTTAGATTTTGAATCTAATTGTTTACAAGAGTTGCCACAGTTCACAGACCCATGGGAAACTGAATCTATCCAGATTAGAGCTCCCACAATTGTGGTAAGAAATGAAGACTCGGTGATTCCAAGAAACACTGACGTCGTGAAGAACACTAAAGTTCAGTGTCATCTCACGGTAGAGGAGCTTCTCAAAGCAAAACCCGAGCTATGGAATCATGTGAAGGATCAAGTTCCCGAACTTGACTCCAAAATGCAAAAAGTAGGCTCTAAAGAGAAAGTTCCAGAGATACCTCTTGATAAAATAGGGGACATGTGTGAAGGTGAAGAAGGTAATACTTATCTTCCAATCACCTACCAAGGTTACACAACCAAAGCAATCATAGATTCAGGTGCTGGTGCTGCTATTGCAACCACCTCCCTGTGGAAGCGATGGGGCAAGCCCACATTAAAACCAACTAGAATGAAACTTCAGATGGCTGATGGCCATGTGGAAAGACCTCTAGGATTGCTCGAAGGGATAACTCTAACCACCTGTGGAGTAGAGTTTGAGCACACATTTGCTATATGTAACTTTGAAAAAAATAATGTCTACGAGATGATCTTAGGAAGGCCCTTCCTACGACAACTGCAAGTGGTACAGGATTGGGGAACCAATTCCTTATACTTGCAACGCTTAGGGGTCACGACCAAGGTAAATTTGAAGGATTACACCTTCAGAGATGTTCCACCCCTACAGTGGAATCCTATCCACAAGGAGCAAGAAGATTCAGTCTCTCTGCATTCTAAAAGTTCATCTGATACATCTTGGATGCATGAGGATACTCATCTGTGGATGTGCAAGGTCGCAAAGGAAGAGGAAAAACTCTTAAAGGCTAGAGAAAAAGGAACTTCTCAAGGAGATAGACCAGTTAGAGACCCAGCCTATACGCCAATGATATTTCCAGATGAGGAATTTGAGCCTCATGGTTGGGCAGAAATCCTAGCCACCATGGACATTGCTGTCAATGAAGAACAATGGACACCTCATTGTGATGAGGAGGGATATGATATTTCAGTGTTCATGTGTCAGCCCTTGCTAGAAGAATGTGACCCTAGTGACTTCATAGAAAAAGAAGAGAACGATAATGATCTAGAATCCATTGTGATGGATAGCTGCTTTAATTCAGAGGAGCACTATCTTGAAGACATAGGAGTATTTACGCAAAAAGAAGAAGAACCTCTCACAAGCATCAAAACGGTAAATTCAAAGGATGGGAGTGAAGGTAGTCAAAAGAAAAAGAAAAGAAAAGTAGTTAAACAAGGAGAGGAGGAGCAATTATTTGAAGTACCAGAAAATTTCAAGAAATATGAAGTGGAAGACCGAAAAATTTTGGTACGAATGCCTAAGAGAGAGGCCACGACAGGAGAAGCATATGATAACAAAGAAAAGACCAAAAAAGTTGTAGTCACCATTGAAGAAAATGAAGAGAGATGTACATACATAGGAGACGACCTAAGTAAAGAAGAGGAAGCAGAGTTGGTAGCGTTATTAAGGGAATATAGGGACGTGTTTGCATGGCACTATAAAGACTTGAAAGGAGTAGATCCGGAAATTTGTTCTCATACGATCCCCATGATAGCAGATGCCAAGCCCACTAAACATAAGCCCTACACATATAATGACACTTATGCAGCCAAAATAAAAGAAGAAATTGATAGATTGATTGAAGCTGGATTTATCTATGAGATTGAGCATACAGAATGGGTGTCCCCCATTGTAGTGGTGCCCAAAAAGAATGGAAAATTGCGAGTGTGTATTAACCTTAAAAAAGTTAATGCTGCTACAATCAGAGATAGTTATCCACTTCCAATCACTGAACATTTATTTGAGCGTGTTGCAGGCAAGGAAGTTTATAGCTTCCTTGATGGATTTTCAGGTTACAACCAAGTAGCCATTGCCCCAGAAGATCAACACAAAACAGCTTTTGCCACAGAATGGGGAATCTTTGCATTTCGTGTGATGCCATTTGGGCTCACCAATGCACCTGCAACATTCCAAAGGCTCATGTGTCATGTCTTCAAAGAGTTCTTGCGGAAGAGCTTAGAAGTATATGTGGATGATTTATGTGCGCATTCCCAACAGAGAAGTTACCACATCCCTGAGCTCAGACAAATCTTCAACAAGTGTAGAGATTATCGAGTGTGTCTGAACCCAGAGAAGTATGTGTTCATGGTACGTCAAGGTAAAATCTTAGGTCATATTGTTTCTAAGAACGGAATATCAACAGATGAGGACAAAGTAAAAGCCATAGCGGAGCTACCAAGGCCAAGGAATGTTAAAGAGGTACAAGCCTTTATGGGCCATTGTGGATATTACCGTAGGTTCATTCACATGTATGCAATCATAGCTAGACCTCTTTATGCCTTGTTGACAAATTTTGAGTGGAACGATGAATGTGAGAAGTCCTTCAATGAGTTGAAGAGACGCTTGTGCACAGCACCAATACTGACGACTCCTGATTGGAATAAGCCATTCCACGTACATGTGGATGCATCCAATTATGCAATAGGATGTGTGCTGTCACAACCAACTGGTGAAGGGAATTTAGATTTGCCTATAGCATATGCTAGCAGGCAATTGAATGTTGCTGAACGAAACTACACCACAACCGAAAGAGAAGGCTTAGGCATGGTATATGCTGTAAAGAAATTTAGACACTATTTATTGGCCAACAAGTTTAAGTTCTTCACCGATCATCAAGCCTTATTATACTTGGTCAATAAACCTTGCAATACTGGACGCTTAGTAAGATGGTTCCTCTTACTAATGGAATATGACTTTGAAGTGGTTGTTAGGCAAGGTAAGACCCACCTCAGAGCTGATCACCTTCCTCCCATCACTTCAGGAGAGCCACCGCAAGGAGTGTCGGATGAATTGCCCGATGCTTATCTGTTCAATCTAGAAGTTGTTCCTAAATGGGCAAATAAGTTGGTACCAGTCCTAACCTTTGGACCCGCAAATAAAAAGGTGAAGACGGACAGGGATGACATTGTGCGGTCACAAAGCTATCAAATATTGGCAGGAAGCATGTATAAACAAGACACGGAAGGTGTTCTAGCTTGTTGTGTCAAGGATGATGAGCATAGTAGTTGGTTGCAACAAGCCCATGAAGGATTTCTAGGGAATCACTATTCTAAACAACGAACACTGCAAAACCTAAAACGTTTAGGAGTGTATTGGCCTAGTATGGATAAAGAAATTCATGAGTGGATAAAGAATTGTCCAATGTGCAAAGAGCGAACCCCAGTGGAGCATGCTACTCTTTATCACGTGTCGTTAATTCCTGACTAGAGTGCTTCATTGGTAGAATTCATGAGATCGGGAACATCCCCCAAGGGGGCAAGTCTAGCAAGAAAACGAAGTATAGAGCAGGAGGCTAAAGACTATGCCTTAGTAGGTGATAACCTATACCGAAGAGGCAAAGATGGCTATTTAAGATTGTGCGTTCATGAATCAGATTATTTGAGTGTCTTAGAAACTGCACATAGCAGTGTGGCAGGCGGACATTTTGGTCCTGATCGGGTAATTAAGACTATTCTATTCTCAGGACTTTGGTGGCCCACTCTTCATATGGATGCACATACCTATGTGAAGAAATGTGACACATGCCAACGTACACAATATCCGATTAGAAAAGATGAGATGCCTTTGAGACCAATGATGGGAGGACGTGCATTTTCGAAGTGGGGCATAGACTTTGTAGGTCCTATTAACCCCCCAGCTAGAAACTCCCATGCCGAGTACATTATTGTAGCCACGGATTATCTCACAAAGTGGGTAGAAGTCAAAGCCACAACAAAGAACGATGCTCAAACTACAGCTAAGTTCTTATTTGAGAATGTGTTCACTAGATACGGATTACCAATAGAGTTAGTAAGTGATAGAGGCACACACTTCTTAAATGATGTCATTGAAAATCTCCTCCAAGAGTTCTTGGTGATACATAAGAAGTCTGCCCCCTATCATCCACAAGCTAACGGACAAGCTGAGAGCACGAATAAGATCCTATGTAACGTATTGACAAAACTCGTAAATAACAAACGCTCTGATTGGGACAAACAACTTCATCATGCTGTTTGGGCCTACCGAGTTGCTTATAAAACGGTACTCAATGCCACCCCATTTCAGATGGTCTTCGGACAAAATGCTGTGCTACCATTGGATTTCCTAATCCCAACTTTAAAAGTAGCACAAGAGCATGATTGGAACGGACATGAGTTATCCTCGAGGATCTTTGATTTAGAACGCTTAGGTGAGACAAGGCTACGGGCAGCGGCAGGCATCTATGCTGCAAAGAAAAGGCAAAAAGCATACTTTGATGCACATATCAAGGATAAAGGCTTGAAAGAGGGAGACCTAGTGTTGGTTTATACACTAAAGCAACATGCCCGTAAATTGGACAAAAGAGGATATGGACCCATGATCATTAATAGAATTTCCACTAGCGGTGCAGTTCAATTGGCCACACTAGAAGGCGATGTCTTACCAAACTATATCAGTGGTTGTCGAGTCAAGCTATATCAAGAACCTCTTACAGAGGAAATGCTAATGAGACTCAACACTGCTAAGAAGCGAAAAGAAGAGGAGTTAAGGGTTAGAGAAGAAGCACAAGCAGAGGTGAGAGAGCGCATCAGAAGAAATAAGTTACGACGATTAGGCCTAGAGGTCAACACAAAAGCTCCAAAATATCACATGGACATGTGCCAAAAATCGGACCTAACTACTTCTCAAATAATTGATCGACGTCCATTTGTGACCATAGCGGTAGGCCAAGGGAAGAATGCAAAGACTGTGAGAGCATTAATTGACTCAGGTGCAGCAACTAGTGCAGTTAGACTTTCATACTGCCAAGACCTGCAATTGGACATCAAGCCCATAGAAGCCTATCTCATAGGATTGGGGGGTGTGGAAACCCCTTGTTTAGGCGAGGTGGAACTTCCCATCTACCTTCAAGATGTTCCAATGAAAGTCAAAATGCTAGTGTGTCATGATGCAGACCTTACAGAGCCACTTGTCCTAGGTCAAGATTGGATCTATGACCATGCAGTCAACTTGAACCTAAGAAGTCAACTTCTTCAAGTTTGGGTCCATGAACAATGCATTATATTAGAATTAGGCAAGTGCATGCTCACAAATCCAAAGGTCACACATCCTCTGAGTTCTCCTGAAACTAATCTTCATAAAGAAAATTTTGTGCGTGTCACCGACCCTCTGACGCACAAGGACTCAATCATGAAAGCCAAAGCTCAAGGCCAGCACACCTCCCTTCTCCTTCACATACTAATGCAAGTGTAACCCAACCAAGGAGGCAAGCAAAAATGACATCTGCTATATCAACTCGACAGACAGAATTCAAGAAGAAAGAAGTTATGGGCATGAAGCAGATCTGGGTAAAGAAAGGAGTGCAACCATTGATGTGGCCTCAAAGATTCCCACCCAACCAGATCGACCATGAAAAAAGAAGAACCAAACACCTACGACAGGCTCAAGCACGACGAATCCAACAAATTTGGGTACCGAAGCTATCAAAGAAGGCCGACCACAATCATGTACAAATTTGGGTGCCTAAAAAATTAGCTACCGCTCAACACGGGCGATTACAGATGTCGGTACCCAAGAAGCTCCTACATACACAACGGCCTATGCTCCCCACCATGCAAAAGGTCTCAACAAAGAAGCCAAGGAAAGCAAAGGGTAAGAACAAAACACAAAGAACAAACGACGATAACCTCAACCCTTCTGCAAAAGTAAGCCGGCAACCATCAAGGATATGGGTTTGGAAGCCAAAAGCACCAATAACAACCACAGAACCAAAAGGCCAACCATGCGGGATACCAAAGTTTGGAAAGCATTCAAAGATGAAGTGGCCTGAGGTGATCTCTACAGTACCAAACCCTATTGCAAAATGGGTTCCAATCAGGAGGATTACATCATTTCGAGATCCAATGGACACCTCCAATCAAAGAATTCATCAAGTATGCAAGTAACATCAAAAGCCTCGACCAGCAGCAGCCATGTGCCTTTGGCATAACCCAGTCGTTTGCACCATTCAGGTCATGCATTTCCAAAGTATGCATCAAGATAGGGCCGCCTTACATGGCCGTGCATAGACACAATTGAGAAATCCCAGGCACATGAGACACAATTTTCACATGCAAAATATGTTATTGATACTAACCTCTTTCTTGTTTAATGCCATTGTTCCAAAAAAAAAAAAAAAAAAAAAAAAAAACTATGTGCTTGAAAATGCTCATCAGTGAACTTCCAGCAAGGGCATTCCTCAACAAAAAGGACAATCTGACGGTCAAACACCATGATGGAACTACAACACGAAGAGATGAAGATCAATGGACCTTCCACCATGGTAAGACGTGTATGCTTCAACAACACTATATCCATGATAGATTAGGAAACCTCTTCGTCAGCATACCCTTGAGCACTTAGCTCAAGACCCAATCTCTTGCACCATACTTCTTGCCATGCATTTTCCAAGTACGCATACGTAGGGCCACATTACAAGGCCATGCACAAGGCACATAATTTGTTCAACCCATGCACTAAGGCACTTAACCATCATCCATTAGGGGTTACAAGTACTTAAACGAAAACTATGAAAGCCATCTTTGGAAGAAACAGCGGACATCACGGTGACCACTACAAGAACAAGGGCGCCATCCACCATTGAGAGTTGCTCATAATCAACATTGAACACCTCCTCTGAGCAACTAGTAGTTTTGGCAAACTTACAAATGCACCACCCAGATGGAATACAAGGCAGAAGTACGTACAACGGGACTACAAACTGCAAGAGATAACAGTGGCAAAATGAAGAACCAGACAAATGACCAGGATACATTGGGCAGAGGGATCGCCCCTGTTGAACGTAACGGACACTACCTCTCAATGTACTACATGGAACAACCACGACAACAAGGGTCTGTCAGGGACGACAGACTCAAGAGGGGGGGAGTGTTGAAGCTCAAGGTCAAGGACAAAGCATGGAAGCGCATCAAGGAAGTGGACACACAAGAAGAAGGAGCAAGTAGGGAGCTCCAAGAAGCACCTGTCAAATTTTCAGAAGAAATCCCTACAAAAATAGTGATTTTTATCACTAAAAACCATTGTAAATACCATTTTCCATTTTTGTAACTCCATTTTGTTCAAGCCGAGGAGTGCTCGAGCTTGAGGAGTATTAGATCTACCATCCTACCAATTTTCATAATTTTTAGACTCCGTTTGAGCCCCCAAATAAGCCCTGGAACCTATTTTTTAACTAGGCCGGACACTAGGTCTGGACAGGGCCAAAACCACTCAAAAACTATAAAAAGGGCTGGAGAGCTCATTTTTGGGGGTTAGCTTGTTGTAGATTTCAGTTTTGTAAGAGAGCTCTTTAGTAATCGAAGCTTTCCATTGTTCCACTCTTTGCTCTTACCTTGTGCGCGTGTGTGTGTATGTGTGTGCATGCTTGTATGCTTTCACTCACGCACTTGTGCCATCACTTGCTCGCGGTCTTCACAACGGTCCTCACGTCTCCACGGATTGACATTTATGAGGTGTATCTCCTCACGTTGGTACTCACCATTGTGCTAGAGTGACAAGCCTTGACATTTCCAATCTTCTTAAAAGAGTGTCTACTGTCATCAATTGTCTACACTTCATGCTTCCCTTTAGGTTCTTCAAGATTAGATAGCAATGCTACATTTCCAGCCACAGGATTGGAACAAGCACAATCAATGTAGAAAATATGCTCATCATCTTTACCTTGCTTGGATTTCATGTTCATGAGGAGTAGAGAATCCTCTTAGTCTTTTGTGTAGTTCTTATAATCTCTTCTACCTCTAAATCCCCCTTGATAGTTATTGTTGTAGTCTTGGTTGTCGTTGTGATGATAGTTTCTTTCTCCATTGTTGAACCTGCCTCTCGATTGTCCATAGCCTCCTCTATGGAAGCCTCTTCCTCTCTAATTCCTTGTGTTCTTGAAACATTCATTTGTGGTATGGTTTGTCAAGCCACAAATATTGCAAGGTGAAGGGTTGTAGGTGTCATGAGGAAGGAGATAAGGAAGAGAGCTCACACACACACTCTCACTCTCAAGGAGAAGCATTACACACAGATTGAGGCAAGGAAGAATGATCTTCTTCTTCTTCTTCTATTACATAAAAAGGAATGTACAAGAATGACCTAAAAAACAAGAATACAACAAGTGCATTATATAAAGATCAGTACATAAGGAAAAACCTAATGTCAGCGAATGAGTGTGCTAGAAAGGAATAAATGTGCCATCATTCTCGGTAGATGAATCTAATAAATCTTAATGAAGTATCCCAGACATATCCCGGCATGACCACTATACATGTCAGAGAAACAAAAAATTGGTATGTGTCATCCTGGATCATCACATGTTGAGCTTGATATCTCAACAATCCCCCTCAAGCTCAACACCATATCCTGTAATCCAAGCATCTTTCAAAACTTCTTCAACTTCTCAGCTCCAATTGCTTTGGTGAAAATATCCGCAACCTACTCATTTGTTCTCACATAAACAAGATCAATATCACCTGCTAATACCTTCTCTCTGATGAAGTGATAATGTACTCGATATGCTTTGTTCTAGCATGGAAAACATGATTTCCTGCTAATTGTATGCTGCTAAGATTATCGCAATAAATAGTGATAAGCTTTCCCACTTCCACACCTAAATCTGCAAGTAGCATTTGTAGCCATGATGCCTCACATGTTGCCATTGCAACACCTCTATAATCAGCCTTTGTACTCGACAAAGCAACAGTGGGTTGCTTCTTGCTGCTCCATGTGACAACTACACTCCCAAGTAAGAATAGAAAACCACTAGTAGATCTTCTATCTGGAATGCTACCAGCCTAATCTGCATCGGTGTATCCATAAACCTACAAATCTACACAAGCCTCATAAAACAATGCATAATCCAAAGTAGCACTCACATAATGTAGAGTATGCCTCAGAGCATCCAAATGTGGCATTCTGGGAACCTACATAAACTGACTTTCAAGTCCAACAGTATAACTTAGATCAAGCCTTGTAATTGTGAGATATATAAGACTTCCCACAATTTTCCTGTACATAGTAGCATTTTCCAATGCTTCACCTATGTAATATCCAACTTCAAATTCTTATCTAATGGCATAGAAATTGGATTACAATTAGCCATACCATACTTTTGCAGCATATTCAAGGCATATTTCCTTTGCGACATCCATATACCTGTTTCTGTATGTATAAACTCAATTCCCAAGACATAGCACAACACACCAAGATCTTTCATGTCAAATTCTTGCATAAGAATTTGCTTTACCTCTTTGATGCTTCCTTCATTATCACCACCTACAATAAGGTTATCAACATAAATAGCCACAATAGTGATGCCATTATCAGCCTTCCTTGCATATAGTGAGTGGTTTGCATCACACATAGAAAACCCAATGCTAGTTAAGTAATTAGCAATCCTTGCATGCCATGCACGAGGAGCTTGCTTCAACCCATACAAAGCCTTTTGCAACCTGCAAACATATTCTAGATGCTTTGAATCTTCATATCCTTGTGGTTGGTCCATATATACTTCTTCCTGTAACTCACCATGTAGGAAAGCATTCTTCATATCCATCTTATGCAAAGTCCATCCTTTTGCTGTAGCTAATGCAATAAGTGTTCTAACAATAGACATTTTAGTTACAGGGCTGAATGTTTCCTCATAATCAATGCCATATGTCTGTGCATATCCTTTAGCTACCAATCGTGCTTTATACCTGCTTATGCTACCATCAGCATTATGCTTTACCTTGTAAACCCATTTGCAGCCTATGGGTTTCTTTCCTTACGGCAATGGAACCAGCTTCCATGTACCATTTCCATAAAGTGCAGCCATCTCCTCATCCATAGCTTTTTCCCAATCTGCAACTCCAATTGCATCTTCAAAGCAAGAAGGTTCAGCATCTTGTATTACCTTTGTCATGTAGGCACAATGACGAGCCATATAACTATCATACGTCAATTGTTGCACTGACTTCCGCATCCTCCCAGATCTTCTTGGTCCTGGGTCACTTCTCCTTGTATCATATGCATGTGTGCCCTTCTTACTCTTAGAGTCTTCACAGAGGGCAGTCCAAGTTCCTCATCAAGACTCTTTTCTAAACCGCTTGAATCTCCATCAATGTCTTCAAAACCTACACATGTTTTATGACCTATAGAAAGCTTTTCTTTACCTTTCTTGGATGTATTTCATGAATTTGCTGGACTAAAATTTCCACGCAATCTTCCACTCCATGGATTTGAGTTGGAACTATAGCTTGGTGATGCATCTGGTCCACTCAGAACTTGAGATTTGGCACTTGATTTTTCAGCATTTTCTTTGTCATTCAGTTCAAGATTCATTCCTTCTTTCGCATCTGCATAGAAGCTTGACATTTCATCAAATACCACATCTCTACTCATCTTTACCTATGATGTGAGTGGGTTATAACATTTATATCCCTTTCGCTCAAGGGAGTATCCAATGAAGACACACTTTTCTGCTTTTGGATCAAGCTTCATCCTCAATTCATCTGGGACATGTACATATGCAATACAGCCAAAAACTTTCAGATGTGATAAGTTTGGTTTTTTACCTGTAAACTTCTCTTCAAGTGTAACTTGATGTACAACAGCAGTCGGAGTTCTGTTCATGATGTATACAACAGTATGCATAGCTTTTGCCCAATAACAATGAGGCATATTCTTATCAGCCATCAAGGTTCTTGGTATTTCAGCAATATGTCTATTTTTGTGTTCAGCAACACCATTCTGTTGTGGTGTGTACTGCATGAAAACTGACGCCGAATTCCATGATTTTTTAGAAAACTATTGAACTCATTGACATGTATTCACCTCCTCCATCAGATCTTAATGCCTGAATGTACTTCCCTATTTGCTTTTCCACCATAGCTTTAAAATTCTGGAAGTGAGTGAACACCTCGCTCTTCTCCTTCATGAAATATACCCATACTTTTCGTATATGGTCATCAATGAAAGTAACATAAAACCTGCAACCGCCCATAGATGTGGTCTTTGCTGGACCCCAAACATCTGTATGTACTACTTCTAGTATATTCTCACTAACATGCTTGTCATGTGGAAATGATGCTCTTGACTGTTTACCAAATTGACATGCTGCACATACCTTTTGCATTTTTCAACATAGTCCATGGACAATCTCCTTTGACTGCATCAATTTCAGCCTTTGCAAGTTTGCATGTTCAATTTGTTTGTGCCACATCTCTATATATGCAATAACTCCTCCACCTTTTGCACACATGGCTGCATTCATTTCAAGAATCTTCACATTTAAGGTGAACATCCTACCCACTTTGTTTCCTTTGGCAACCAATCGTCCATCCTGCTTGTACTCTTCTACATATAATCCATCAGAATTGAACCTAACTTGTAATCCCTGGTCAACCATTTGTCCAACGGAACTAGATTCTTTGTTATATTTGGAACATGCTGCACATCAACAAGATGTTTTACCTTTCCATCCTCCATCGATAGTGCTATGTTTCTTGTATGATCAATAGGATGTGATGTGTCATCACCTGTTTCATTATATCCAGAAACTGTCAATTTTTGCAAAGTACTAAACAACATGTGATTTGAAGCACCTAAATTAACATACTAGACATAAAATAAAAACACACATCGTATTCATCATGTGATGTTGAACCATTAACAGCTTCTCAGAATCATCTACACTTGTGATGCATAGATATTCTGCTATCTTCTGTTATTTTGATTCTTCAACCTGCAATCACATTCAAAGTGTCCACGTTTACCACAATTCCAACATCCTTTACTGTCATTACCTGAATCATTTCTTTGAAAATTTCCTCGGCCTCTTTGGCTCTTCCTGCCTCGAAACTATCCTCTTCCTCCTACATGATTCTGTTGTTGACTTTGGTCTTGGTTACTATTTCCTCTTCCACTTCCAAAACCTCTACCTCTGCCTCTTCCTCTACCGAAGAAGAATACCTCCTCAGAACTAGATTTTCCTTGGGAGTTTGAATCCTCACCGAGATTCTTTTCTTCAATAATCAGCATAAATACCAGATCATCAAAATTTGGAGTATTTTCCTTGGTCTGTATAGAAGTTCTGAACTGCTTATATGCAGCTCCTAAACCACAAAGACACACATCCACCTTATCATCATCATCTACATTCACGCCAATAGATGCAAGTGACTCACCTACACTTTTGATTTTCAAGGTGTAGTCACTTACCGACATGCTCTTCTTCTCCAGTGTATGCAGCTCATTCTTGATTTGCAATTTTGGTGCCTTTGTATTGGTCGCAAACAATGTGACCAAACTATTCCTAGCCTCTTTTGGAGTCTTGGCATCTTGTATGTGTCCAATCATGCTATCCTGTATGCTAACAGATAGCCAATACATTACCTTTTCGTGCTCCTTGATTCCATTCCTCATATGCTCTTACCTAATCTACAGTCCGATTCCTTTCTAGTAACTGCACAACATTTTCATTCTCTCCTTCAATGTACTTCCAGTAGCCTTTTCTGTTAAAAATAAAGAAGTAAGGTCGTATATATTTTTGCAAAACGGATTTTCTTCAAATGAAAGGAAAATAAAAAAATGAAAAATGGAACCATTTACCTCAGCAAGTAGTGGAGATCAAAAGAGAATCAATCAAAAGAGAATCAAATCCAAAAAAGCTGAACTAGAAGAGGAGTGGCTACTCAAAGTAGTGGAAGAGTTGTGGAAAAGAGCTCTCAAACTCATCATGAGAGTTTTTGGTCACTTGGCTATAAAAGAGGCAAGGTAGGACACTCAAGAATAGAGGAAGAAGGCATGGAAGTTCCCTTGTAGCTAGTTCATTTGGTTTGAGTCATTTCGTTCTTTTCACTGTCATAGACTATGTCTAGCCGCATACCAATTTTTGGGTAGTCTACTTGTGAGAGTCATATCTCTCAATTTATGTATCAAATTTTAGAGTTTAAACATTTGTTGGAAAGATTATCTCAAGCACTTCCTCTGTCTAAAACAAATTTATCAAATTCTTCACACTTTGTGAGTTACTCAGTTTTTAGTGAAGTCCAGTTTTCAGCTTAACTGAGTGGATAGGTAGCCTGTTTTGAAGCAAAGAGTTTCCAACTCAAATCTACTCCAAATTGAGTGTTTCATAGCTCATTTGAAAGCTATAGGTGTCTAGTTTGATGAAAGTTTCAGGTTCATTGCATTTTTAACTTGGTACTAGATTTTATTTGAAGATTCAGCTATTGGCAAAAGTCTTGATCCTGAGAAGGACTTCTACACTTTCAACTGCGAATAGGAGAGGAATTCTCCAACAATTGACAATTGGTATCAGAGCATTGGATTTTGAAGAGGCAAAGCATTGGAATTGAAGTGAAGCAAAGGAGAAGCTACAAATCAAGGGGAGCTTCATAAAGTCAAGGACGAGTGCCACAATATATTTAAGGTAAAATTCAATCTTGGAAGTTTTCAATGGCTGATTTAGGACAACAAGTTGAGAAGTTAGACAAAGATAATTTTCAGTCTTGGAGGTATAGAATGACAAATTACCTTAAAGGCAAAGGTTTGTGGAGTCTAGTTCGTGGAGATGATCCACAATCGGTGGACCTTCAAGATCTCAACATTACTCCGGCACAAAGGAGACAATTTGCTGATTGGGAAGAGAGGAATCGAAGGGTGATGTTCCTCATTTCACAAGTTATTTCTAACACTATGATTGGTCATGTGCAAAGCTTAGAAACAGCCAAGGAGGTTTGGAAAGCATTGGAGAAGGTGTATGCTACCTCAACAAGGTCTCAGAGTATGCAACTGAAGAACAATCTCAACAACATGAAGAAAAGCTCAAACTAAAGCATTAGTGAGTATAAATTGAGGATCAAGGAGCTTCGAGATCAACTAGCATCAGTTGGATGCAAGATAGAAGAGGAAGACATCGTCCAAACAGCCCTCAATGGCTTCATCACAAACATTCTTTATAGAGACCCTCTACCAACATTCAATGAGATTATACCAAATCTTATGGCTAAAGAGGTTGATCAACAAAGAGAAGGCAACAAAGGTAAGGACAGCCATAGTCAAATGTTATATGCAGGACAAGGTAGAGGAAGGAACTCAAGAGGAGGCTCGAGAGGAAGAGGAAGAAGCTACAACAACACAAATTCCTGCCAACACAACTCGGAGGACAACAAGGACAACTCAAATGACAACACACATGGAAGAAGTCGAGGAAGAAATAGAGGAAGAGGTCGAGGTTCATACAATCCTCATAAAGGTATAACATGTTATCATTGTGGTAAACTAGGACATTATGCAAATGATTGTTGGCAAAAGAATGGAAGGCTGAATGGAGGCAATCAAAGGAGCCAAAATAACTATATTAGTACATCAAGTGAAGGAGACAAGCAAACCATGCTTTCAATGAAGCATGAGTACAACAACTCGAGAAGTGATGATCAAAGATGGTTCATAGATTCACGTTGCAGCAACCATATGACATGCCAAGGAGATTTATTCACAAAGCTACAAGCTCCAAGTGGAAAAGGATGTGTGGAGACCGGTGATGAAACTCAACATGCAATTGAAAATGTTGGAGATATCAAGCTTGGAGATAAGAAGGTATTGGCTAATGTTCTTCATGTTCCTACTATTGCAAAGAATTTGATTTCAGTAGGACAAATGGTAGCAAAAGGATATCATGTTATCTTCAATGAAAAAGGCTACTTTATAAAGAATCCAAAAGAAGGATTCAAGGTCATTGCTTAAGGAAGGAAAGAAGGTAGGATGTTCACTTTGGACATTCAACAACCACATGGAAAGGTGATGTATATTCAGTTTGGAAACAAGAGGATTGCTGAAACTGATTTGTGGCACAAGAAGTTTGGACATATCAATATTCCAAAGCTCAAGGACATGAGCAACCATGAAGTGGTAAGAGGTCTTCCAAGATTGCATGCCAACTAGGAAAGCAAACTCGACAACCATTCAAGAAGAGCAACTATGTGGCAAGGAATGTCCTCGACTTGATACACACGGATGTATGGGGTAGTCCAAGTAGTGCAGATCCCTCTCTCTACATGAAGAAAGAAGAAGGCAAGCAGGTATATATTTTCATATACATTGATAATCTCATCATAACAAGAAGTAATGTTGCAGGAATACAAGAGATAAAAAGAAAAGTCGGTAAGGAGTTTAAAATTTCAGATCTTAGTGAGTTGAAATACTTCTTAGGCATTGAGATAATCTATGGGAAAGATGGCATCTACTTGATGCAAAGAAAGTACTTGTTGGATGTTCTTTTCAGATTTGGAATGAGTGAATGCAAACCACTCACTCAACCTATGGAAACAAATGTGAAGCTATGCTCAAATGATGGAGAGAAGTTACATGATGTAACTACATACAAGAGTATTATAGGTTCATTGACCTATGCTATGATCATAAGACCTAATTTGTGTTATATTGTTGGAGTTCTTTCTCAATTTCTGCAAGCTCCAACAAGTGAACATTTAAATTCAGCCAAACGAGTGCTAATATATGTGAAGCACAGAGTCAATCATGCCTTGTTTTGTATATATGATGAAGAATTGCAGGTAAAGGGCTTCAGTGATGCTAATTGGGCTGGTTCGAAGGAAGATAGAAGATCCACTTCAGGTTATGTGTTCATGATAGGTAGCAAACCTATCACATGGAGCTCGAAAAAGCAACCTACTGTTGCACTATCATCTACAGAAGCTGAATATAGAGGATTAGCCTTTACAACTTGTGAGGCTATGTGGATTAAGAAGCTCTTGGTTGATCTTGATATGCAGGTGGAGACCATTCCAATTTATGGTGACAACATGTCAAGCATTCACTTGACAAACAATCGAATGTTTCATGCACGAAGTAAGCACATAGAAGTGCATTCTCATTATGTTCGAGAAAAAGTTTTGAGCAAGGATGTGGATATAAAGTTCATTAGAACTAATGACCAGGTTGTAGACATTTTTACAAATTCCTTAGATGCTTCTAAACTTAAGAGGTTCAAGGATGAAATCAACTTGCAAGATATGGCTGAAGGTGCAAGCTCACATGTGAGCTTGAGGGGGAGTGTTAAAAATAAAGAAGAAAGGTCGTATATATTTTTTGCAAAAAGGATTTTCTTCAAATGAAAGGAAAATAAAAAAATGAAAAATGGAAGCATTTACTTTAGCAAGTAGTGGAGATCAAAATAGAATCAATCAAAAGAGAATCAAATCCAAAAAAGATGAACTAGAAGAGGAGTGGCTACTCAAAGTAGTGGAAGAGTTATGGAGAAGAGCTCTCAAACTCATCATGAGAGTTTTTGGTCACTTGGCTATAAACGAGGCGAGGGAGGACACTCAAGAATAGAGGAAGAAGGCGTTGAAGTCCCCTTGTACCTAGTTCATTTGGTTTGATTCATTTTGTTCTTTTCACTCTCATAGACTATGTCCAACCGCATACCAATTTCTAGGTAGTCTACTTGTGAGAGTCATATCTCTCAATTTATGTATCCAATTTTAGATTTTGAATATGCTTTGGAAATCTTATCTTGCATATTTCCTTTATCTAGAAGAATTTTAGCAAATTCTTTATGTTCTGTGAGTTATTTGGTTTTTGGTGAAGTCCAATTTTCAGGCTAACTAAGTGGATAGGTAGCCTGTTTTGAAGCAAAGAGTTGCCAACCTAAATCTACTCCAAATTGAGTGTTTGATAGCTCATTTGAAAGGTATAGGTCTCTAGTCTGAGTGACCAAGGTTTCAAGTTCATTGCAGTTTTCAATTGATACTAGTTTTTATTTGAAGGTTCAACCATTGGAAAAAGTCTTGATCCTGAGACGATCTTCTACACTTTCTGCTGCGAATAGGAGAGGAATTATCCAACATTTTCCCATGAGGAAAATTGTCATTCTAAATCTCCAAGCATGGAAGTTGGTTTGTCCAGCTTATCAATCATAATTTGACTCATTCCATCTGCATTTGCCATTTCTGCAACAATTCACAACACTGCAAAACACTACAAGTAGCACTTCTGCTTCAACAGTGTCACACTATGACATGATAGTTTGATCTCAGAAAAACACAGTTTTCGTGTATGAACAATACACAAAATCGCTTGAAATTCTAGATCTGCATTATGTAAGTGTTGCTAAACACAAGGCAAGCAACATTTTCTAAAACTAGCCTGATTTTTTTGCGGGCCCCACCAGGTGGGCTCAAGATGGAGGTTAAGATGGCTCCGAAACTTCGATCGGACAAAAACAAATGACCCTAAAGGGATAACTCTCAAAAATATTTTGAGGTCTTCTACCTTCATGCCAATTTTTGTAGCAAACGGAGGTCGTTTGTGAATTGTGTTTTCTCCACGCCTTGTTACGTACTCTTCACCGCTGCCTTCTCCACGAGCTCTCTACACCCATGCTGGCTCTGATACCATGTCATGACCAAGGAGATAAGGAAGAGAGCTCTCACACACACTCTCACTCTCAAGGAGAAGCACACACATAGATTGAGGCAAGGAAGAATGATCTTCTTCTTCTTCTATTACATAAAAAGGAATGTACAAGAATGACCTAAAAAACAAGAATACAACAAGTGCATTATATAAAGATCAATACATAAGGAAAAGCCTAATGTCCACGAATGAGTGCACTGGCAAGGAACAAATGTGCCATCACTCTCGGTAGATAAATCTAATAAAGCTCAATGAAGTATCCATGACATATACTGGTGTGACCACTATACATGTCAGAGAAACGAAAAACTGTTACGTGTCATCCTAGATCATCACATGTTGAGCTTGATATCTCAATAGTAGGATGTTCCCCTGCCTTGCTTTCCTCCTCTGCCCCTTTCTCTAGAATCTCTTCCTCTATGTGTGAAGTTAACTTGAGAGGTACTAACCTCTTCTTCATTCTTTTTCCTTTACCTTTATCCTTACTTTTAATTCTACTTGTGTAAAGGGCAAAAAGTTGATTACCTGTAGAGTTCTCTCCATTCTTGTTGAGCTTTGTCGCATGGGTCAAGAGTTGCCCCATCAAGGTGTTGAGGTCAGTTGTCTACATATCCATATAAAGATATATTGGTGTGGTGAATGACTCCCACTTGTCATCATCTTTGATGCCATTTATGATCTACCTTACTATCTGCTCCTCTTCTATCTCTTCTCCAATGCTTGCAAGCTGGTCACATCTTTCATCTTGGTCCCATAGTCATCAACATTTTTCTTAGGTTGCTTTTTCAAGGTTGTAAACTCCATCCATAGGTGGTTCTTCCTAGCCCTTGTATTTGATGAGAAGTATGAAGAAAGTACTTCCCAACTTTCTTGGGAGGTCTTGCAATTCCTAATGTGAGGTAATAAGAAATTAGATATTGAGCTAAGTATATAAGACCTGGCTAGAGCATCCTTTTCACACCATGTAGTTAGCCTTTCTTACTCTTCCCTTGTAGGTTGATGTTTGCTCTTGAATGCTGGAATTTCTTCATCTCCTGAGATGTATCCATATAAGCTTCTTCCTAAGAGGTAGGCTTGCATCCTTAATGACCATGCTAAATAGTTTTTCCTATCCAATTTGTCAATAAATGATGGAAATCCATCTCCCATCTTGTTTTGATGTTGTTATGATACACACTGCACATGTTCAATAGAATGAATAGTGCTCACAACCTGCTAGAAATTGACCAAATTCATTTTAGTGGTATCTAAATAACTTAGATAGCTACCAATCAATATTCATTTCAATATGAAAGATGGATTACACACTGAGAATGAAGTCTAGCAAGTTAGAGTACTTGCCCGACATTTTTGGGGTGCTTCAATGTGCACACCAGAGAGTAAAGAAATGAAGATATCTGATGATTAAGAAGATCAATGATAATGAAACTTTGTAGCTATGAAATAGAGAGTATAGTGAATCTATATTCTTTTAAATCACATCAAATGATCAACCATGCACTAAGAACGAGCTCTGAGAACTTCACTATTCTGAGATGATCATAGCAAAAAAGTGAAGTAGAGAAGTAATCAATGTCTATGTATTAGATCACATAGAAATACAATGTCATTGGCAGTGTACAATTGCTCAATGTGAGTGTAATGAAGAAGCTATGAATTGAGGTCACTAATCACAAAGAATCCCTCTCAAAATGATCTCATAGTTGAGCACAGTGATCATATGTGGTTACATGAGATATATGCTACTTATCCGAGTATGTAGGATTGGACTTTTTTGCACCAACAAATCTTTCATCCTTGGGCATAAATAGGGGTTTGAAGGAAGGTAAAAAATTGTCCATAAATGAGGTTCTAGCTTCACTCTTTGACATTACAAAGTTTGAGAGAACTTGAACTCGTAAAGAAGTGAGTTTGTGCTTTGCAAGAGGAAGTGTCAAGTGTTTAAATGCTTTCAAAGACACTTGTGTGATAAGAAATTACGTGAAAATAATCGCAAACTTTGGAAAGAAATCGAAAGCCTTGGCACCACACTAGAAAACTTGGGGGAGGGGTGGGGCTTGGAATAGCCCTACATGTTGGACACTTTGGAGAAATGAGATGAGTTTATGCACAGAGAGAGCTCGTGGATGGGCTCTGAGTAGCACACACAGAACAATTCTTCTCTTTATATTTTTGATAGTACAAAGTTGGGCACTTAGTGCCAAATGATGTCCGAGATGAGGATTGGAGCCTTATAGAAAATACAAGGTGGTCTTTAAAATAAAGAGGGTTGAAACCTTGGAAAAATAGCCCATACAATCGGGTTGGTGAAGTGATTTGCCCAAATAAAGGGTTGATACGCTCGAGTGATGCCTTGAAACGATCTTTAATTCATGAAGTACAATAGTGCAAAATGATATGTCCAAGGTTGAATATGAATACCCCTAGAAACTGCAAAAATTCAACGACCCTTTTAACCTTAGCCAAGTTGCTAGAATAATGTGGTTGTAAAGTGAAGGAAATCTTATAATATAAATGAGAAATGAGACTAGGTGTGCAAAGTTTTGGTTGTGTGACTAACAAGAGTTCCAAAGAAAACTCTTTCTAATGCTATCCAAAAACGAGCACATAATTAATGTGGAATGCTTGATGTCACCCCTATCTTAAAGAACTTTCAAGAATGTAATGAATCATAGCATTACTCAATAGCAAAGATAATGTGAAACCACTTCAACTGATGTGAATTGAGACGTTGTCTGTACGTAAGTCACGAGCTCTTACGGACTTGTGTCAAAGAGACTAAATCTCATTTGCCACACAAGTACATATAGTGGTGGATGGACACACGCTTAATTATCAATCCGAAGAACCGACGTAACCAAGTGTATGAGGAAATGTGCACACATGATGGACAATGAAGTGGTTCAGCTAGAATGCAAGAGAAAAGACTAAACTACCACTTCAACTCACTTAATCTCTGAAAGTGTCTGCCACGATACCACTTATAGCAGTAAACAAAAATTCGAATGTTTCTTCTAGATTTGGACTCCAAATGTGGCCAATATCAGGTTCATGTCGAAGCTCTCAACAAGACGCATCTATTGAGCATATTTTCACTCAGATCTGACAACCACTCTTCAAGTTATGGCCAAACTAGTGAATGGTGGGAAACACCTTCACTCACTCCACAACTCGTGCTTGCTCACACACACACACACTACAGTAGTTCAAAAGTGATGGGGAGGGATAGAAAACAATCTTACACACACATTCCAAGCTTCACACACACACAAAAGATCATAGAGAAGATGAAAATATGCACGAAAGAAGAAAATTTGAAATTTTGGAGCTCTCTCTTCACAATGGCAAAAAGTCCTTACATACTAAGACTCGCTGTTCCATAGTGGAGTTCCCTAGGTGGAGGTATACTATAGCTTCTCCAATGCATTCGATAGTTTGACCTCCTACAGCTATCATGTGTGCTTTAGTGGGGGATATGTTCGTTTGAAGCTTCTTGATGATTGTACTTTGTATGCAACTCAGTGCTGCTCCCGAGTCTATCAAGGCATCTATTACCTGGTACTCTGTTGTTCTAATCCCTAGGTTTAAGTACAGATGGGATATGCTGAGGCTGGTTGTGTTAGTCTTGTGAACTTGATAGTTGGCCATGGGAATAGGCTCTTGCCCTTATAAATATCGCTCGTCCCTTTGTCTTATCCACTCTTTTCCTTTCTTGATATGCTCTAGGGCTTCTTTTCTTGCCTCCTCTCTAATCCTCTCTTCCTCTCTCTTTCTATTATGAGCACCTACAAGTCGTGCTAACATTTGGTATGTCAATGGCTCCATGTAACGTTTTACTCGACAACCACTTATGTAATTAGGAAGGACATCTCCATCTAGAGTAGCTAGATTAACTGCTCCACTAGTGGAAATCCTATTGATTATTAGTGGTCCATATCCGCGTTTTTGTAGCTTCTTGGCGTGTTGCTTCAAAGTGTAGACCAGGACCAAATCTCCTTCTTTTATTCCTTTTTCTTTGATGTGTGCATCATAATATGCCTTTTGTCTTCTCTTGGCCACATAAATTCTAGCAATAGCTTGTATTCTAGTCTCATGTAACTTCTCAATTTGGTCTAGTTGCTTGGATAATTCGTGCCCCGTCCATTCACATTGTTGGGCCACTCTTAAGGTGGGTACTAAAAAATCGATTGGCAGGATTGCATTCTATCCATACACTAGATTGAATGGTGTAGTTCCAATGGCTCTCTTGTAAGTGACACAGAAGGCCCAAATTGCATGATGCAATTGTTTGTCCCAATCCAACCTTCCACTATTGGTTATCTTTTTCAATACAGTGCATAACACCTTATTGGAACTTTCAGTTTTTACGTTGACTTAGGGGGTGATAAGGGGCTGATTTTTTATGGATCACTAAGAACTCGTTCAGTAAGGATTCAATCACTTCATTAATGAAATGTGTTCCCCTATCACTCACTATTTCTATAGGTAATCCAAAGTGAGTGATGATGTGCTCGAAAAGAAATTTAGTTGTGGTATGAGCATCCTAGTAGCGTTTGCCTCTACCCATTTAGTCAAGTAATATGTAGCTACTATTATATATTCTACATGTGATCTTTTGGCCGTTGGGTTAATGGTCCTATAAAATCAATACCCCATTTGGAACATTCCCTAACACAAACCATGGGTCTCAATGGCATGTCATCTCATCTAATCGGATATTTGGCCTTTTGGCATGTCTCGCAACTTCATACATAGGTGTTTGCATCCATATGTAGTGTTGGCCACCACATGCCTACAAAGAGGATCATTTTTATAGTCCTTTCTGCTGAAAAATGTCCTCCTGTGGCACCTGAGTGTGCCATTTCTAATATGGGTAGGTACTCTCCTTCATGCACACATAGCCGTAATTGATTATCTTTCCCTCTCTTGAATAATTGTCTTCCCATAATTATGTAGTCCTTGCTCATTTCCTCTGGACCATTTCCTCGCTAAACTAATTCCTTCCTTGTGCTCTCATGTCTTTAGGAATTTCACTAATGTCTCACTCCAGTTGGGTGCTATTGTGGAGAAGGGTAAAGATGTGTGATCATCTAGAATAGTCTCTTGACATTTTGCGCAACTACTGACATATCCATGGACATCTTTAGGCATATCTGGCCAATACACTCCTAACCGTTTCAACGTTTTAGAGTTCCATGAGTTCCTTTGTGCATCCTCCATTTGTTTATGTGGGCTTGTTCAATCAACTTCTTTTTCTCGTCTTCCTCTACACATCTTGACAGTACGCCGTTGGATTCCTTATAATACACACTTCTTGCAATAATGTGTAAGTTGTGTGATTGCAGAATTTCCTTTTTACTCTCCTTATTAATTGAGTGTTGTGGGCCATGAGTAAGTACTGGAATTAGCTTTTTTGCCCACTTGGGACACACTTCCAAATTAAACAGATAAGCGTCTAGCAAATCGTCGGGTACTCCGCTTGGTGGTTCTCCATGTGTTAGCCTAGAGAGATGATCTGCTCTCACGTGGGTATTTCCCTTTTTCACAATTACTTCAAAGTAGAATTCCATTAATAACAAAAACCATCTCACAAGTCTTCCCATGTTACAAGGCTTATTGACTAGGTAGAGTAAGGCTTGATGATCTATGAAGAATTTAAACTTGTTGGTTGAGAGGTAGTGTCTGAATTTCTTTATAACATACACCATCCATAGTCCTTCTCACTCTGTAGTTGTATAGCTCCTCTCGGCTTGATTCAGTTGTCTACTCGCATAGGCAATTGGATGATCCAATCTTCCTTTATTTGTCGGTTGAGTAAGATGCATCCTATTGCATAATTGGAAGCGTCCACATGAATATGAAAAGGTTTTTTCCAATTTGGTGTTTTCAAAATAGGAGCCGTACTAAGCCTCTTTTTCAACTCACTAAATTCCTTCTTGCATTCGTCAGTCCATGTGAATTGAGTCAACAATCCATACAAGGGTCTGGCAATTATGGCGTGCACGTGGATAAATGGGCAATAGTATCCACAATGACCCATAAATGCTTGCACTTCTTTTGCATTCTTTGGTCTAGGAAGTTCTAGAATTACCTTGATCTTCTCCTCATCTATAGATATTCCGTTCCTTGACACGATGTGTCCTAAAATCTTCCCTTGTCTTACCATGAAAATGCACTTCTCCGGATTTAGGCAGACTCTATATTGTCAACATTTATCAAATATTTTCCGCAATTCAGGAATGTGTTCTTGCCTTTGATTTGAATATGTGCATAGGTCGTCTACATATACTTCCATACTTTTCTTCAGGAATTCTTTGAAAACGTGACATATCAACCTTTGGAAAGTAGCAGGTGCATTAGTGAGTCCAAATGGCATCACTCTGAAAGCATAGACCCCCCATTCAGTCGCGAACCCAGTCTTATGTTGATCCTCAGTAGCAATAGCTACTTGGTTGTATCCAGAAAAGCCATCTAAGAAGCTATAGACTTCTTTTCCTGCAACTCTTTCTAAAAGGTGGTCGGTGATAGGTAATGGGTAGCTATCACGGATCGTGGCTGCATTGACTTTTTTCAGATTAATGCATACTCTTAGTTTTTCGTTCTTTTTAGGCACAACAACCAATGGCGACAGCCATTTAGTATGTTCTATCTCATAAATGAATCCAACCGCTAATAGTTTGTCTATTTCTTCTTTTATTTTTGCAGCATAGACCTCCTTATACGTGTAAGGGCATTGTTTTGATGGTTTTGCCTCCGATGTCATTGGTATTCTATGAGAACAAATGGAGGGTTCCACACCCTTGAGATCCTTTTAGGTCCAAGAAAATACATCTCGATATTCTCAGATCAACCATATCAATTCTTCTTCCTCCTTTGTTGACACATCTTTTCCTATGTATGGACATCTTTCTTCTCCATCTTCTATAGTCACTATAATTTTTTTTTGGTTTGCTCCTTGTTGTCGTATGCCTCTCCTTCTCTTGCCTCTCTCGTAGGCATTTGAATAGCTATTTTTCTTTCTTCCACTTCATACCTTTTGAAATGCTCTGATACCTCAAAAAGATCGGGGGTTGGTTTGGTCTTACACATGTTTTCCTCTTGATGGGGTCAAGACCTTCATTCATGCATACATCTAAGGTTGCTACGATCTCCATCCAACCATCTGGTTTGAATGCTTCATCAAGGAAAACTTGGGGCATGTAGATTGGGTCCTCTATGGGTCGATAATTCTGATGTCCTATGGGTCATAATTGCATCTTGTTATCCTCTTTCTTGGCTTCTTTACACATCCATAATTGGGCATCCTCATGCATCCATGATTGATCGCTTGATCTAGCACTATGGATAGACAAATCATCTTCCTCCTTGTGTATGGGGTTCCATTGTAATGGAGGTACATCTCGGTATGCCAAGGTATGCAGGTTTATCTCGGTAATGTTTCCTTGATGTTGAAGGTATAATGAGTCTCGTCCCCAATCTTGTACTACCCTAAGCTATCTCATGAACGGTCGTCCTAATATCATCTCATAATTATTTGCTTTTCCAAATTGACAGATTGCTAATGTATGCTCAAATTCAACTCCACAGGTGGTTAGTTTGATCTTTTCCAATATTCCTAATAGTTTCTCCACATGACCATCTGCTAACTGAGGCTTCATACGAGTTAATCGTAAGGCAGGCTTTCCCCATTTCTCCCAAATCTCTTTGGTAGCAATACCTACTCCTGCTCCTGTGTCTAATATGGCTTTGGCCATATAGCCATTGTAAGTGACAAGTAGAAATGTGTTTCCCTCATCTCCTTTGATAAATTCTCCACCCTTATTCACAGGGATTTGTACATTAGATGGGTTTTCATTTCCCTTGCTTTCCTTTTCGTTCTTCTCCTGATTTAACTCCAATTGTACAGCTAATTTTTTCCATAATTGTGGTTTAACACGGAGTAATTCTTCCACAGTTAATTGGCACTGTACTTTGGTCTTTTTGAGTTATGTTAGATTGTGTGAGTTCTTATCTGAGTTTCCCTTTCCTTGTCCTCATACTGTGGGTGCACGAAAGATTATGGATTCTTTTTCGTATTCTCCCATGTAGCTTGGTAGGGTAGAAATACTATGGGCCTTCTTATTTTTGTCTAGTCTAGAAACTTCCTCATATATTTCTTCCATGTTAGGCATTGGTTGATAATCTTCCACATCTAACTCCTCAAAAGGAGGTTTTGCAACTCCATTCCTTTTCCATTGATCTTCTCAAACCAATCAGCTTCTAAATCCGGGAATATGGACATAGCTTTGTCTTGAGTATTTGGCAATTCTTTCCCATCAGTCCCCTCTTTTAGATTCTGCTCTTTGATCTTAACATGATCCTGATATTGATTTTCAGGTATTCTTGTCTCAGGGAGGGCTGGGATAGTCTTCTCTAGAGTCGCCCAGGCTACCTCTATGAGTTTTCTACAAATCGCTAGCCTCTCCTTTTCTAACTCCCCTTAGGGGTAAAGCTTTTCATGCTGCTCTACATTCGTTCCCTTCTTGATTCTAGCTTGGTAAGCTTTCAACCACATGTCTAAATCGTCTCGCTTTGGGTCGACTAGAATTGATCCTCGTTTTTTTGGCTCTTGAGTCTATGGTGTAAGAGAAATTTCTTTCTAAACTTCATGTTATTTAGATTTCTTATTGCTACGCGTATGCTTCTTGTCTTCCTTGTTTTTGTTTTTCATCCATTTATCCTTGAGTTTTTCTCTTCTATCCTTCCATTTTTGGCCTTTTAGTGTTTGAGTACTCTCTTGTGGGTCTTTTGAGTCTTCCACTATTTGTGTCCTGGGTTCTACGGTTTTATTTTTTCCTTGTTCTAGGTCTGCTCGTATTTTTTTTTGCTCTTTCGTTTGTGCTTGTGTGATCGCCTTCCATGGCACTATGTATTCCTTGTCACTTCTCGATGCCTCTATTACTTTGATTACATTGATTGGTGCAGTGTCTTGAGCCTTATTGGGGTTTTTCAGGCAATCTCTAAAGAGATGTTCCTTTCCACAATCATTGCAATACCCTTCCCAAGTCCTGGGGGTGGTGGGTTGCATGGTCTCGTGCATTCTTTGATAAAATGGTCTCCACCGCATCTATAACACGATCCTTTTGGCATTGGTGGTCTGATCGATGGTCTTATGGGTATTGGTGATTTGGGTGCAGTATACATTAGTTTTGCCACCTTTGTTCCATAGACGTTGTCATATCCTTTTGTATCTCAGTGATGAGTACCACCTCCTTTAATGTCAATCCAGGAAGATGTGAGGATGGTATGATGACCTCGAGCAAGTGAAGGCACAAGTGCATGAGTGAGAAGCACACCAACATGCACACACATACACACACACGCGCACACACAGCAAGACAAAGAGAAAGACAATGGAGTTCTTTTAGATTACTTCAAAAGTGCTCATACAAGTTCAAATCCATTACAAGCTAACCTGAAAAATGAGCTCTCTAGCTCTATTTATAGTTTTTGACTAGCTTTTGGCCCTGTCCAGACCTAGTGTCCGGCCTAGTTAAAAATTAGGTTCTAGGGCCTATTTGCAGGCTCAAACGGAGTCTAAAAATCATGAAAATTGGTACGATGCTACTTCTAATACTCCTCAAGCTCAAGGACTCCTTCGCTTGCACAAAATGGAGTTACAAAAAGGTGAAATGGTATTTACAATGATGTAGAGTGACTAAATTCTCTATTTAGGAAGTATTACTTCATGGAAAAATTTGGACAGCCTACTTGCCAGATCTTCATTGACTACTCTGTCTGCTTGTGCCTTCTCTTCGCTCCGACTCCCTTCGTTGGCTTCCTTGTCTTGGGAGTCGTTTAGTTCCTTGATTGCTGCCAACACCCCCCCTCTCTCGCGTCTCTCGTCTCTGACAGACCCTTGTTGAGTGGGTCATTGGATGTAGTACTCCACAACGTCTGTGGCTAAATGATGTTCTGCTATTCTAAACCCTTTGGCCAAATCAGTGAGTAGGGCATCCCAGTCTATTGGCCCAAGAACTTCCGGATGTGGCATACGTAACTTTTCTAAATGTAGAGTCTGTTCCACAGCAAATAACAGATGGTCTGGGAATGAATATCTCTGAATGATATTCCTAGAACCCAGTGATAAACATTTCCTCAAACGTTTACTTGAAGCAGGCTGGTAGATACTTGATACAAGCATGCCATGCATAGATGACATTGATTGACGGTGTGGTGCTCATATCATAAACAAGGTCTTGATTTCCTTCATTAAATCCGAGAGCCAAAAGATGAGGTTCCTGGACATTCTTAAAGGTCCTGAATGTCACCAGCATTAGCTCAAAGATTTTGAGGCACATCTGTGCCATGATATCTGGTATATTCTTGAATCTGACTACCCAGTGTCGGATGGTTGAAATCATGTAGTTGACTGTGGGTTGGCCATGAGGGGGTGCTAGGTACACATAATTTAGCCACTTTTCACATCCTTTAATCGTCAAAACGGTTTTGGTGTACTCTGGCCAAGACCTTCTTCGAAAGACAGGGCAGTAGCATGGATTATACTTGATGTATAATGGCATGTTATTCCAAGTGCGTACCATCTCGGGGTGGGTTTCAAGCAGACGGATCCTCCAAGTAGGTTGATGTATATTCCCATGCATGGCACTTGCAGGGATGTCATCTAGTGCAAACTGTGTCACCGAGGTTGGTTCTTTTGTTGTGCGTTGCTTGATTTCAGCATTGTAATCTGCCGTTAATACACAGAATGGAACATACAGATCATCGGACGTGCCGATCCGCCTATGATGGGAGAGGTTTTTGAAGTAGTCCGATTTAATGACGACTTCTTCCAATCGAGACATAGATGCTATCTGTACTGCAACTCTCTTGTCATGGGTTGCAGCAACCTTTTCTAACTTCTGCATCCATTCAGGGGCTTCGATCTCAATCGTGTCCATTCCTTCTTCTGTTTGCTTACCTCCGGGTGCTGGCATGGGAACATATGGGTCTTCAAAAGTCTCCTCTACTTCAATTGGCACTAAGTCTTGAGGTTCCGGTTCCACCAGGGGAGAGCGTTGTCGCTCATATTGCAGAACTTTATTTCGTAGTTCTTCTAGTTCTGCTCTGAGTTCTGTGACTTCTTCAGATGTGTCGGTTGTAGTTGTGACTTTGCTTGGTGGCTCCTGCTGAGTTGCCAGTTGCTTTAGTAGGTCATCTCTTTCTCTTTCTAATGCTGCTTGGGCTTCCAGGAGGTCGGCATGGGTTTTCAAGACGATTTGCATATTTTCAGATGGGATAGCCTTGAATTTCTCTGGGTCGATTTCCTGCGGTGAACCCTCCATTGTTGCTTCCAGGTTTTCCTCATTCTGTTTCTGTAGTCGTTTGTTTTCTTCAAGTGCAGGGGACATGTGCTTCCGTAATAAGGCGAGGTTGCGTCGAAGCTTGAGATTGTCCGTTATCTAGGCATGTAGCATATCATCAAGTTGTTGTTTTTCTTCAGTATCTGACTAGGGTGGATTGGCAACTAATTGATCATGTTGTGCTTGCACTGTAGTATACTGCTATTGTAATAGCCGCTTCTCCTTCTCTAAATCAATGAATCTTGCTTGGAGAGTTTCATGGTTTCTGAAGAGGCTCGTATGCTGGTTATCAAGGTGTTGGTAATGCTGTTGTAGTTGAGACATACATTGGTACATATTATCAAATACATTATTAACAGGGGTGGATGCGGGAAAGGTGTTGAATGCAGAAGGGAAGGGAAAAGGGAATGGGAGTGTGTATGCTGTGCTTGGAAAGGGTGAAGTTGGTGGTGGGGGAATGGGAGATTGTGGACGTATGGGAGGAGGGGGAGGTGCGGAGGTGGGTGATATGTCCATGAGATCAAAAGTGGATGCAGTCATGGGAGTGATTGTGAACATGGGAATTGTGGGTGCTGTGATGGTGGTGAAGGTGTAAAGTGGCATGTGTAGTTGTGAATATGAACCGCCAGGAAGTGTGGGGGAACGGGGTTTTCCATGGCTACAGTTAGAATTACAGTGTCAGTGGTAGTGTATACAAGAGAGGTGGTGATAGGTTGTGCAGCTTGTGTGGGTTGATTGACGGTCTGTGCTTGGGTATGGGAAGTGGACCTTGGGGCAGTGACAGTAGTGGTTACATTGGTAGTGGGAGATGAAGGTGGTGGAGTTGGAGGGAGAGGGGGTAAGGGGGGTGACGGGGGTGCACTGGATGTATGGGCTTCCTTAGTGTCCTGATGGTATGAGTTGTGCCCGTGGTTGTGGATGTGGTGCCCTGTGGTTCTGATACTAATACATTCATTTGTTTTCCTGATCGAGGGGGGCGTCTGCCGTATCGTCGCTCCGATCTTCATGAATATGCGAGAGCGGTATGCACCGTCTCAGGTACCCCTAACGCATCAACTATCATGTCAAGGGTTGCTCGGTATTGCTCGTCCACACCTTCCTCCTCAAGGATTTGGTTCATGAGAGCTTTTCCTGCTACCAGGGATAGTTTGTGTTGTTCTTGCACTCGGTTGATGGTATCATACAGCTTTTTCAATTGCTTCGTATAAGCCGGAGCACCATCAAGTTTCTGTACGACTTCTTGTTCATATTCCTGCTCTTCTTCATCTGATAGTCCCTCTTGTTCCTCCTCTTGCTCCTCTTCTTCATCATCCTGCACTTTGACTATGTCTGGTTGGACTGGGTGGGGTTGGTCTGTGACTGTCTGCTGCCCGCTTGCCTGCTCTGCCTCCACTTCTAAATTCATAGCATTGATTATTCTGGCCACCTCCTCATCAGTTAGATCTTCCAATGTAAAACCATGAGGGAACTCTAAGTCGGTGGGTATAGGTGGAAATACTAGATTCGGTCCATCTGTGCTATGTCTTGGTAATCTGATAGTGAAGGGTTGCACACGCCTTGGAAGCCGTGGAGTTGTCTTTGGTGTCAGTGTCGCACCGCGGGCCTGTGCACAGGGCATCTGAACTGTGCCTCTCATTTTCTTGGATGGAGGTCCTATGGTGGATAGTCTACGTTGGAATTCTTGCACCCTGGTCCAAATAAGTGCCCTTTGAACTGGCACATCATATGCCAAGCATCTGTAAACAATCCTTGTGAGAGCACAACATCCATACAGTACCGACTTTTGCTTCTTATACCACCGTTGATCAGCCAAGTGGATTTGGTCAATAATCCAGTGAGGCATGTTGATTGTCAAATCGAAGGCATCTGCTAAATATAGACTGAACCATATCTTCTTGGGTGGCATTGTGAACCTCTCTTGAGCGGGGAATGCGAAATGCTGCATGCACATCCGAAGATGAACACCACTAGTAGGTGTCATTGCCACCATGTCCTTTAGTTCCGTCAGATTCCTGTTCTTCGTGTTGTCGGGGACCATAGTCTCTTTCTCGGTTGGAATGTGCATACCTTTCATGTCGAGAGCTTCCCTCATCAAGTTGTTTGTCAATTTGAACCACTTGAGCTCATTGCCCCTTGTGAGAGATGGGAGGACAAAGGTGTTGTATCCCTTTTTCTCTTTGCTCGGAGTGAGGGTGCTAATCAAATACGAGCACCTTAGAAAGTCACGCTTTGGCAATTGGGCTTTGAAGTAATCATATAGTCCCGCCTTCTTCCATATCGGTTTCAGCCCTTCATTATTTTGAAGTCTCTCAAATTCCCTGGTGAAGAACTGATACCTGCCCCAGCGCCCGTTGAACTCTATCTCTGCCTCCTACAGGTAAGTGCCTTCTCCCAGAGGTCCTGCCACATCACTAAACCAATGTGAGTTTTTGCTGACTGGCATTGTGGGCCTAGTAGAGGATTCTGAATTGGTATGGCATGTAATGCTCTCAATGCCACTGGGTGCTCCTTCAATTCCTCCTCAATGGGAAGACTTTCAATGTCCACAATTTGAGGGCTGGTGCCTGCCTAGGAGCTAGTTCCTGCAGCCTTGGCCATCTTCCTTCTTGTTTGCTGGCTCTGTGGGAATATAGAAGCATGTGTTAACATTGTAAAGGACAAGATAGAACAGTTTTTTTCCCCGTTACAACATTAACATGAGGTTGGGGAGAGGTTAGTAGGTCATTAAGCGCTCGGTGCTTGTGTGTGTAGTTAGTGATTGGGTAAACCTAGGAACTAAGTGGAATGATGTTGTATGAGAGTGATGTAGTTAGTAGGTGGGGATGAATTTACAAATGGGGGTCAGGGGGTTTATTACAAGTTTTAGGCTGCCCAACACAGTGGATGGTTTTTGGTCTTGATTTTGTGGAGACTCTGTAGAGCTTTATAGGAGTGTCTTCTTGGAAATGGGGCTTTTTAGGTATCCATTTACAAGTGATTTTACTCGTGCCCATGGGCCAATGTGTGTTCGTGTGTATTGAATATGAGTGGGTATCAACTGTTAGAGTGAGTGAACCATGTTGTACAGAGTGTGGTCTCGATGTAGCTATTTGAGCCCGCAAGCAAGCGTTAGGCACCCAAATTTGTCTTGATTGTGGGCTAGCCTTCATCGACTTCTTGGGTACCCAGATAGACTTCACTTTCACAGAAGGCTTTTTGGAGGACTTCTTATTAGTGTCGTGTCGTTGATCACTAATAGGAAGTTGAGCCAGTTGCTATGGCTTGACCGCAATAGGATGCTCGCTTTTCCGTACCCACACTTGTTTTGGTGGTTGAGACACCGTGCGTCGTATTTTCTTTGTGCCTCGAGCATAAGTCGTCTGCTTCTTCTGCATTTGATCAGCCTTTGGTTGCTGCATCCCTGTGGCTTTTCGAAAAGAAGGGAGTTCCGTTGTACCCTTAACTTCTTTGTTGAGACAATCATCCCTCTGCATCACATAGTTTTGGACAAGAATAGCATTGTCAACTTCATGTGTACCCCTAGAAGGACCAGGAGTTGGTGCCTTTCCTAATTCCTTGAGTGCTTCATTTTCTAGTTCAATTGTAATGCGATTTTGATTTACCCAGACCTGAAGAAGTCCACTTCTTAGGTTTAGGTTGATTGCATGATCATAGATCCAGTCTTGACCCAAGACCAGAGGCTCAGTGAGATCCTCATCTTGACACACTAGTACTTTAACTGTCAGTAAAGCATCTTGAATGTAGAGGGGAAGCTCCACCTCACCCATGCAAGGGGTTTCCACGCCTCCCAATCCTATGAGATACGCTTCTATAGGACTGATGTTTAATTTCAATTGTTGACAGTAAGAAAGTTTAACTATGCTAATGGTTGCGCCTGAGTCAATTAACGCCCTTACAATCCTTGCACTCTTCCCTTGTCCTATCTCTAAGGTTACGAAAGGACGTCGATCAATTATTCTACGGGAACTTATTCCTGAGACTTCACACATTTCCATATGATATCCTGGGTCTGCATAGTCATCTGCTCTAGGCTGATCTCTACCCTGTCTTCTCAACCTCATCCTTCGAATGCGTTCCAATGCTTCTGCCTGTGCCTCTTCTCGAATTCGTTCGTCTTCTTCCTTGCATTTCTTGGCAGTGTTGAGTCGAGTTAGCATCTCCTCCGTCAGGGGTTCTTGATATAACTTGACTCTGCATCCGCTTATGTAGCTAGGGAGGACATCACCTTCCAGTGTAGCTAATTGAATTGCTCCACTAGAGGAAATCCTATTTATGATCATAGGTCCATAGCCTCTCTTTTCTAGCTTTCTTGCATGTTTTTTCAACATTTAGATTAAAACTAGAGCTCATGCTTTCAAGCCCTTATCCTTCAAATGGACATCAAAGTATGCCTTCTGTCGTTTCTTAGCTGCATATATCCCAATGGAAGCCCTCAGTCTTGTTTCACCTAGCCGTTCAAGGTCAAAGATTCTAGATGAGAGCTCATGGCCAGTCCACTCGTGCTCTTGTGCTACTTTAAGTGTAGGTATCAGGAAGTCCAATGGTAGCACTGCATTTTGACCAAACACCATTTGAAAGGGAGTGGCTTGGAGTACCGTTTTATAGGCCACTCGGTATGCCCAAACAACATGGTGTAGCTGTTTGTCCCAATCAGAGCGTTTACTGTTCACTAGTTTTGTCAATATATTGCATAGAATTTTGTTTGTGCTTTCGGCTTGGCCATTAGCTTGTGGGTGATAGGGGGCAGACTTCTTGTGTACTACCAAGAACTCTCGAAGAAGATATTCAATGACTTCATTTAAGAAGTGAGTGCCTCTATCACTTACTAGCTCGATAGGTAGCCCGTATCTAGTGAACACATTCTCAAATAAGAATTTAGCTGTCGTTTGAGCATCGTTCTTTGTGGTGGCCTTTACTTCTACCCACTTGGTTAGATAGTCTGTAGCTACAATGATGTATTCAGCATGGGAACCCTTAGCTGAGGGATTAATAGGACCTACAAAGTCTATTCCCCACTTAGAGAATGCACGTCCACCCATCATAGGTTTCAGTGGCATCTCATCTTTGCGTATAGGATACTGAGTTCGCTGACAGACATCACACCTCTTCACATAGGTATGTGCATCCATGTGAAGGGTCGGCCACCAGAAGCCCGCAAATAGGATTGTCTTGATCACTCAATCTGGTCCAAAGTGTCCTCCTGCTACACCTTGGTGAGCAGTTTCCAAAATCTTAAGATATTCACTCTCATGGACACATAATCTGAGGTAACCATCTTTACCACACTTGTATAGATTATCACCAATGAGCGAGTAATCTAGGGCTTCTTGTTCTAAACTTCTTTGTCTGGCCAATGTCATCTCTAGGGGCAATGTTTTCGTCTTTAAGAAGGCTACTAGTGGTTCACTCCAATCTGGCACTATGGACACTTGATAAAGAGTAGTGTGTTACACCAGTGGTTTAGTGCAGCAGATCGGGCATTCCTTGCACAAATTATGTACATTTGCTTCCATAGTTGGCCAATGCACTCTGAGTCTCCTAAGTGTTTGTAGGGTTCGTTGCCTTGAGTAATGTTGCTCTAATGCACCTACATGTGCTAATTGCAACCATTTTGCATCCTCGTCCTCTTCCACAAAACAAGCCAATATCCCTTGATCAGTCATGGAGATGGGAATGGTGGTGGTGGAGTAGTGTGAGAGGGAGTTTGAGATGTAAGTTCAACTATCCTGGCTTTTGTTTCTCTTAGGCTTTCCTCGAGTTCACTCATCTTCTTAGCCCATTGCCTCTTCATTCTTTCTCTACTATCTCTCTAGGCTCTAGTCCTCTTCTTGGTTATGCTCTCCGTTTCACTAGCCTTAGCACTTTTTTCCTGGCCTAAACTTTGGTTCTGCTGCAAGGCTTGAGCTCTAGTGACTACCTGTACTGGTGCAGTGGAAGTCACACTTCCTGTAGAGTCTACTACTAACCCAATAACATTAATAGGAGTGATTTTTGGCATATTATTGGGATTTTTTGGGCAGTCTCTTAAGAGATGCTCTTTTCCACAATCTTGACAAAATCCCTGGATTGTTACCGACTGGGGTTGTGTAGGTGCAGGCAATGGACAATCACAAATGAGGTGATCTCCCTAACATCTATAACATGGTCCTCTAGGAAATGGGGGTCTTACCTGCCTAGGTTGAGGTCTAGAGTTGGGGTTTGCGTACATGACATTTGCATACTCTGGCTCCCAACTAGATTCACTCAATTCTTCACTATAGTAAGATTCACCATGTTCAGGAGACTGCATGTAGTAAGCCTGGGGGCTATCAATATGTGTAGAATCGAAACTATGGTCGCTCGGGTCACTTTCTGACATCAAAGGTGTTACTGGCACTATGGCTCTATTCAGGTTTTCTTCTACAACTGCGTACTTTATAGGGATCACATTGGCTGGAGCGGGAGGTTGTTGTGCTAGCACTGGTTGAGGTCTCTATTGGGCCTGATATTGTGGCTGGTATGTTTGTTGAGGCCTAGCATACTGTTGTGGTGGATACTGGTTTTGATATCTTCCTTGTTGTGGATATGGCTGAGAGTAGGTTTGCCTAACCGCTTGCTTATTGTATGGACAGTCTTGTGCTATGTGATTTGTGTATCTCTGTTCTATGGTGCAGTATTGGCTACTGGGATTCACTTGGGGTTGAGCCATAATGGGGCATACGTTCGCCATATGGTCACCACCGCAAGTATAACACCTCTTTACTGGGGCAAACCTTGGGATTTGTTTGCTAGTGACACCTAGTTTTTGAGCTACTTTCTCAGCAAGTTCCTCAATTGATGTGGATTGCGAAGAAGAGAGGCTAGAGGTATTATCTGAATCTTTGTAGATTTTGGAGAGCTCTAACTCTTCCCCTAGGTTATCCTCAATGTTGATGCACATGCGTACACACTCTTCTATAGTCCTAGGGTCTTTCAAGTACACATATGACCTCAATTTGGTACTTTGCAATCCATCCAAGAATAAAGCCACTTGCTTGGCTGGTGTGGATAACTCAGGAACAGGGCATCTCTCAAGATATTGCCTAAATCTTCTTCCTGCAAGTCTCACGCTCTCTTGAGCGGTCTGCTTGAAGCTATGTATCAATGAGGAAGTATTATGCCTTATCCCACTCTTAGAGAATTCAGTGATGAAAGCCTCTAAGAGTTGGTCTATGCTCCTAAACTGTCTCTTATTCAATGGTTGAAACCACGTAAGGGTTGTGTTCCTAGGGTTAGACCAAAGGCATTATACTGCGTGAATAGGTCCTCAACTTGTTCAGCTCTCAAGACTTGCCTAAACTCAGCCACATGATCATATGGGTCTCCTGTGCCATCAAAGTAGTTCTTCATGGACTTAACTAGCTGGGTCGGTCTCAAAGTCCTCGTGTGCTCTCTAGGTCTTGGTAGAGGGAATTCATCCGCATTCCTTTGGTTCCTTGGGGCTCTAAGTCCCTCAGGTTCCACTCTATTTGTTTCCGTTCTCGTTCTTTCTCTTCCCACTAGGTTGGCAAAGCTTACGTCAGGTCTATCTCTATGTCTGTCTCTTTGAGCTCCATGAGCTTGGGATGTTCCAGCTCCTGGGTGACCAAAGGACACATTAGACCTTGGTTGGGGGAAAATAAATCCACCCTTCCACGTGTAAGCATGCCTATCATGTTCTGTAACCACAAAGATCCTCTCTGAAGCGTGATCTAAGTAGGTCACTCTGCCTGGGCTATCAGGATCTTTGAACTCATAGATCATGATTGTTCCTACCTCATTTGGCTGATCAGATTTGTACCTCCAAAAGGCTTCATCAGTCTCCCGGTTCAGGAGCATATCTATGCTCTTATTGGCTTGGGGAATCCACTCTGGTGTGATAATCCTAGTGAGAACAGATTTGCCTCGGGGGGTTCTACATTCTACACCCAAGTTTCCTTGCTCTAGGTCATCTAAGTCCGTTTTTGGGATCAAATTTCCAAATTCGTTTGTCCTATCTGGATGATTGGTGACTACATATATGGTTCCTTCCTTGTCTAGGTATGCTCCATTTTCAAACTTGACAGCTGGGTGCTCTAGTCTAATGGATTGGTCAGGGTTTTTAATCTGGACCACAGATCTTCCTAGGCCGTCCTCATAGATGCTAGCACCTAATCGATTGTTCCTAAGCTATTCCAGCTGCGTCTTGTAGGGGCCTTCTACCCTATGTAAGTATGGCACACCTAAACTTCCTATGGGTCTCTCCATACCTTGAGACATCTCTGACTCACTAGTCTCAGAGCTAGGGTAGTACGAATGATGGCTCAATTGCTGGGCCCAAGACCTAGCAGTATGATTGACACTAGCCTCTGAAGATCTAAGACTTTGCGTATCTCTCCCTAGGTGTCGTCCTGATCTAAGGTTCATAAGCCTAGCTGAGCAATCCCAATTTTTACCCAAGGTACAGCCTCGTTGCTGAGTTCTTTCGTATCAGTCACTTGATTCTTTTTTATGTTGATTATCGTGTTTATGATCTTTTCTGATATCACGTTGTCATGAAGACTTGAGTTAATTTCCGCACTTTAAGTTGATCGTTCCACGTTAGGTTCTTTTCCTTTAAAGTTGTCGGTCACACATAGGTTATCTCTTGACTTGAACTTGATTTCTTAGATAGTCTTGACTTGTCTCGTGCCTATCGTTGCCCTAACTTACTTCTAGCACTATTCACGTGTAGCCTAAGCTAGGAATTGACAAAGGGAGTTGAGAATAATCCAACCTCACTTGCAGATCCCTTGCACTTTTGGTGTTCAAGAACTCGGTTCTCAATCTTGCAAAAACCTTTGCTCTGGATGCCCTCAACTGCTCTCAATGGACCTGTTAAAGTCCCAAGGTTAGCTCAAGATTTAGATTCAAATGACATAATAAATCACTTCCATTCATGCAACTCAGATATCAATTAGCCTTTTGTCTTTATGGAAAACAATTCTAGAGATCCCTCAGTTTTGTTCCCCCTGGGGATGTTCAACTTAAAATTACTCTATCCCTCAGTTTTTGTTGTACTCCCCACGAGCTTTCCAACAAGCCTAAGATCACCCCGAACGGATTTCGTATGAGGAAGTTATGATAGTTCAGGGTTTTGGACTTAAAACAGAGTTCAAACAGGCTAACAGTTCACAGGATTTTTCTCAAAACACACATGTAGGGACCTCACAAATCACTAACTCCTTGGTAAGTATGCCTAAAATTTACCGCAAAAACTTGGAACAAAAAACCCCTAAAATTTAGCCGAAAAAGACTGTCAATCGCAATCAACAGGTCTATGAATCGCGATTGATAGAGGTGTTCGTCGAGGCCTGTCGATCGCGGTCGACACGTCACTCGCGATTGACAGTGTCAATCGCGATCGACAGAGTCGGTCGTGAGTCTTTTCAATCGCAATCGATAGTGTCAATCGTGATCGACACTTTCTCTGAGATTTTTGCCGTGATTTCAGTCGATCGGGGATGTGTCCATCCCGATGGACATGTGGCAACGCGAGTTTTGGTGTCAATCATCAAATTTCAGTCGGTCGCGATCGACAGTGTCAATCGCGATTGACTGAATCCTACGTGGTAGTCAGTCGGTCGTGGGGTCTGTCAGTCGCGATTGACAAAGGTTGTCAATCGTGGCTGTCGATTGCGGTCGATGGTGTCGGTCCCGATTGACAGAGAAACACAAATTTTTTTAATTTCAAGTGATGATTTGGAATGTGCTCCTCATGTGTGTCATTGTGGTGTGCTTTGTTTTACCAAAAGATGAAATTTTCTGTCGATCGCGATCGACAGAGGTCTGCGACACAGAGATAGTTCCGAGCTTGTCCGTACCTGCGCAGCCTGCTGGACAGGATGATACAGCAAAAAACTGCAAGGAAGCTAAAAAAAACATGTGAAACTAGTGCACACAAATCGCTCTCTCACTCTCTCTCACAAGTGGAATAAGGGAAATGGAAGAGGAAACGAGATATGATCAAAAACTGAAATTTTTTGCGATGATGGAGATGGAGATCGGATATGGTGAGGATGATGATGGTGATGATGATGATGAAGTAAGAAAGAGGAAAATAAGGAAAAGTAAAGAAATTACCTACAACACCAACGTCACAACTCTATGTCTTACCATCACACGCTCGTCCTCAAAGCTCGTTCCCCGGCAACGGTGCCAAAATTTGGTGTAGCTCAGTGTTGAAGCTGAAGGTCAAGGACAAAGCACAGGAGCACATCAAAGAGGTGAACACCCAAGAAGAAGGAGCAAGTAGGGAGCTCCAAGAAGTGTATGTCAAATTTTCAGAAGAATCCCCTACAAAAATAGTGATTTTCATCGCTAAAAACCATTGTAAATACCATTTTCTATTTTTGTAACTCTATTTTGTTCAAGCCGAGGAGTCCTTGAGCTTGAGGAGTAATAGAAGTATCATCCTACCAATTTTCATAATTTTTAGACTTCGTTTGAGCCCTCAAATAACCCCTGGAACCTAATTTTTAACTAGGCCGGACACTAGGTCTGAACAGGGCCAAAACTAGTCAAAAAACCTTTAAAAAGAGCTAGAGAGCTCATTTTTGAGGTTAGCTTGTTAGAGAATAGAGCTTTTGTAAGAGAACTCTTTTTCAATCAAAGCTTTCCATTGTTCCTGTCTTTGATCTTGTCGTGTGTGCATGTGTGTGTGTGTATGTGTGTGTATGTGTGTGCATGTTGGTGTGGTTTCACTCACACACTTGTGCCTTCACTTGCTCGTGGTCTTCATACCGGTCCTCACGTCTCGGCGGATTGACAAGTAAAGGAGGTGGTGCTTACGCTTGAGCTACACCAAATTTTGGCGTCGTTGCTGGGAGAGAGCTTCGAGGACGAGCGTTGTGATGGTAAGATCGTAGATTTGCGACGTTGGAAGGTAAAAAAATCTGTCATTTTTGTTATTTTTTGATTTTTCTTCTTCATCTTCTTCATCATCATCATCTCCACCTTCTTCCATCTTCTTCTTCATAGAAATTTCTTGTTTTTTAGTGCAATTTCACCATTTTCATACCATTTTTCATGCATTATTGTGTGGGAAGGAGTTAGGAAGTGCAAGGGAGAGCAAGCACCTGTGTTTTTCATGATTTTCTGCTCATACGGAGCTCGCCATTGCTCGGCGCTCAAAAATCCAAAGTTCCCGCCAAAAAACGCGATTCTGTGATGAAAATCGCGATTCTGTGAAAATTCAAATTTTCTGAAAAATCACGATTTTCTGTTCCCCGCCTAAAAGCTTGCTAAAAGAATCACGATTCTATGGTCATTCTCAGAATCGTGATTCTGTGGTGGTGCTCAAAATCGCGATTCTCACAAATTACGATTTTCAGCCACAAAACACGATTCTGAGAAAACACGATTCTGTGCTTGTGCTCAAAATCGCCATTCTCTAAATTTTGAAAACCACGATTCTCTGAGACAAAATCACGATTCTCTAGAACACGATTCAATAAAACACGATTTTGTGAAAACACGATTTTGTGAAAACACGATTTTGTGAAAACACGGTTTTGTGAAAACACAATTCTGTGAACCACGATTCTGTGAACCACGATTTTGTGAAAACACGATTCTCTGCTCAAAATCGCGATTCTCAAAAACACGATTCTCTGCTCAAAATCGCGATTCTCAAAAACACGATTCTCTGCTCAAAATCGCGATTCTCAAAAATCACGATTTTCAGCCAAAAACACGATTCTGTGAAAACACGATTTTGTGAAAACACGATTCTGTGAAAACACGATTCTGTGAAGACACGATTCTCTGCTCAAAATCGCGATTCTCAAAAACACGATTCTCTGCTCAAAATCGTGATTCTCAAAAACACGATTCTCTGCCAAAATCGTGATTCTCAAAAATCACGATTTTCAGCCAAAAACACGATTTTGTGAAAACACGATTCTCAAGGTACACAATCGCGACTCTCTGATTTCACACAATCGCGATTCTCTGATTTCACACAATCGCGATTCTCTGATTTCACACAATCGCAATTCTCTGATTTCACACAATCGTGATTCTCTGATTTCACACAATCGCGATTCTCTTGGTTTCACACGATCGTGATTCTCTGATTTCATAGCATCACGATTCTCTGGAGATTTACAGCATCGCGATTCTCTTGAAGTTCACAAAATCGTGATTCTCTGGAGATTTACAGCATCGCGATTCTCTTGATTTCACAAAATCGCGATTTTTTCCAAAAGGTCCTGTTTGCTTGTTTTGACCCCCAGGAGCCTGATTTGACATAACTTTTTCATCCAAAGTCCATTTTTTTAGCTCTATAGCTCGTTGGAAAGCTCGTTGATTTTCAGATAGGATAATTTGAAGTTGACCCTCAGGTGGGACTAGGGAACCAAGGGGACTCCAAAGGATTTTGAACCATACCAAGGGGAAATTTTGGACTCTTAACCAAAGCTTATGAACCTGAGATCTAGTAGACACCTAGGCAAGGATAGAAAAAGCATTAGATCTTCTCAATCTAGTGTCAACCATAAAGCTAAGTCTTGGGCACAACAACTAAGTGGTTGTCCTTACGTACTAAACTCTGACACAAGTGACTCAGAAATGTCTTTTAGCATGGGGAAACCTGCAGGTGGCTCAAGAACTGCCCATCTACAAACACCAGATTGTCCCTATACGACACAATTGGAATATATTCGGACCAACCGATTAGGTGCTCGCATCTATGAGGATGGCCTGAGGCGATCAGTGGTTCAACTCAAAAATCCAGATCAACCCTTTGGACTTGAACACCCGGTGGTCAAGTTCGAAGAGGGTTCATACATTGATAAGGAAGGAACCATGTATGTGGTCACCAACCTACCAGATAGGACTGATGAGTTTGGAAATGTCATTCATGAGAATGAGATAGGAGACCTAGAACAAGGAAGTGTAGGAGAAGGACCCCAGACGCCTAGAGGTAAGTCAGTTTTGACCAGAGTGATCACTCCAGATTGGATCCCTCAAGACAACAAAATCGTAGAACTATTCTTGAATAGAGAAACGAAGGAAGCCTTTTGGAGATTCAAACCAGATCAACCTAGCCAACTGGGCATAGTCATCATCTATGAATTCAAAGATCATGAGATACCAGGCAAAGTTGTCTACCTGGATAACACATCAGAGAAAATTTTCTTGGTAACAGAACATGATAGACATGCTTATACTTGGAAGAGTGAATTGATTTTCCCTCCACCAAGATCCAATGTGTCCCATGGCCTCCAAGGAGTGGGATCATCCCAAGCTCATGAAGCCCAGAGAGAAAGAAATAGAGAGAGACCTGAGGTAAGTTTTGCACACACTATGGGCAGAAATAGATCAAGATTTGAAAATGAAAGACCTGAAAGAGAGAGACATCAAGCACATAGGCAACACAGAGATGAACATGATTTTCCATTGCCTAGACCCCGAGAGCACCCAAGAACCCTTAGACCCACTCAAGTGATCAAGGCAATGAATAAATTACTTCGATGGGACAGGAGATCCTTATGATCATGTGGCCGAGTTCAAACAAGTGTTAAGAGCTGAACAGGTTGAGGATTTGTTCACCCACTACGAGGAATTTGGTTTGACTCTTAAGGGCACTGCCCTAGCTTGGTTTCAACCACTGAGTAGTCGCAACTATCACAATATAGGTCAGCTGCTAGACGAATTCATTGTAGAATTTTCCAAGAGTGGTATCAAGCATAACACATCATCCTTGATCCACAGTTTCAAGCAGACACCCCAAGAAACAATACAACTAGCAGGTAGAAGGTTCAGACAGTACCTAGAAAGATGCCCTACTTCAGAGTTACCCACACCAGCCAAACAAGTGGCTTTGTTCTTAGATGGCTTACTGAGCACAAAATTAAGATCATATGTGTACTTGAAAGAGCCTAGATCCATAGAACAGTGTGTGCGGATGTGCATTGACATAGAAGATAACTTGGGTGAGGAGTTAGGATTGTCCAAACTCTATAAGGATTCTGATAGTTCTACTAGTCATACTTCGAAAATCTCCACGGAAATAAAGGAGATAGCTGAGCAAGTTGCCAAGAAGCTGGGAGTCCAAAATAGACAAACACAAAGATTCACCTCATTGAATCGATGGTATACTTGCGGAGGGGACCACATGGCTAACGTATGCCCAATGCAAAACCAAAACGTTAGATAAAGGAATGCTCCATATTGCAATATTGAGAGAAAATACACGAACCACACGGCTCAAGATTGTCCCTACAATAGGCAGGCTATTAGACAAACTTATCAGCAACCTTACCAACAAGGTAGATATCAGAACCAATACCAACAGCCATATTATCGACCACAACAGCAATATCAGGCACAATATAGGCCACAACCAGTCTTGGAAAACAAACCACCAACTCCTGCCAACGTGATTCCAGTCAAGTATGCCGTGGGAGAGGAAAATCCAAATAGAGCATTGGTCCCACTAACCCCATTGATACCAGATAATGACCCTCATGCTCATAGTTCAGACTACTCCCATGAAGGTAGTCCACATGCTTATTACACTGAGTCGCCTGAGCATAGTGAGATTTACTCGTATCAATATGAGGCACCACCTATGGAGCAAAATTGGGAGCCAGAATACTCCAATGTCCTGTACGCAAATGCTAGCCCTAGGCCCCAATTGAGACAAGTAAGACCACAAGCCCCTAGAGGACCATGTTTCAGATGCCAGGGCAACCATTTCCTTCGTGATTGTCCCCACCCACCATCTCCGAGTCAAGGACAGGCTATCACAATACAAGCTTTTTGTCCTGATTGTGGCAAAGACCATCTCCCCAGAGATTGTCCAAGAAACCCCTCTAGTGCGCCCAAGATTACACCCATTAATGTGGTAGGCTTAGTGGTGGATTCAAGTGCCAGTAGCAGTAATGTGGCACCTGTACAGGCAGTTACTAGGGCACAAGCATTAAAACATGATAAACCAGCAGAACAATCAGAGTCAAGTGAATCAGGAGAGCCTAGTAAGAGGAAAACAAGAACATGGAAAGATACGAGAGAAAAGGCCAATCGCAAGTGGAATAAAAAGTTGTCGGAACTAGACGAAAGCTTAAAAGAAGCGAAAACAAAAATAGAAGACATTGCATCTCAAAGCCCCTCGCATGCCAAAACTCCATCCACTCCACCTCATCCCACCCCACCACCCATTGTAAATAGACCGCAACCAGGGTCTGTGCTCGCATATCCAACCCCATAAGGTTTGGACATGATGTTCAAGGCCTACCAGGCTCGACTTCAAGAAGGGCCAACAGCTGCAAATCTAGACAAGAGTTACCCTAGAGCGGATTTAGAGATTGAGTGGATGAGGATGTGCATGAAAATGGTAGAACAAGCTCAAGCTATACTCGAGACTAGTCAAAAGTTCAATCAGACAAACTCTGTCAAACCAGATTTGCATTTCCAGGGCTTACTAGAAAGATAAGAGCAGTTGGTAAACAAACCACAAGTTTCTTTACCTCCACAGGCTCAACCAGTTATTGAGAGAGGAAGCTCACCACCAATGGGATCTTATGTTCCTAATTCCACAGATATTGGAATACCTCCTTCAATTCAACAGTACTCTCAAGAGTTCTTGTGGGAAATACAAGAAGAGAAATGGGCCAAGGAGAAGGGTAATTCCCCTCCTATTCCCGAGATTGATGATCTTCATGATCAATTTCCCCACAAAATTCCATCCATTTACGGAGATCAAGTCGAGCAACAAGAAGACGAAAGGATAGATTTTGAATCTAATACCTTAGAAGAACTGCCTCAATTTCCAGGCCCATGGGAATCTGAATCTCTTCATATCAGAGCTCCCATAATACTAGTCAGACATGAAGACTCAGTGGTCCCAAGGAACACTAATGTCGTGAAGAACACTAAGGTTCAATGTCATCTCACTATAGAAGAGCTGCTCAAAGCAAAACCTGAGCTATGGAATCATGTCAAGGATCAAGTTCCAGAACTTGATTCCAAAATGCCAAAAGCAGGCTCTCAGCAAAAAGTACCAGAGATACCTCTCGACAAAATAGGGGACATGTGTGAGGGCGAAGAAGGTAATACTTATCTTCCAATCAACTACCAAGGCTACACAACCAAAGCAATCATAGATTCAAGTGCTGGTGTTGTTATTGCGACCTGGTCCTTGTGGAAGCAATGGGGCAAACCCACATTAAGACCAACTAGAATGAAGCTTCAAATGGCCGACTGTCATTTTGAAAGACCTCTAGGATTGCTAGAAGGGATAACTCTAACCACTTGTGGTGTAGAGTTTGAGCACACCTTTGCTATATGTGACTTTGAGAAAAATAATGTTTATGAGATGATCCTAGGAAGACCCTTCCTATGACAATTGCAAATAGTACAAGATTGGGGAACCAACTCATTGTACTTGCAGCACTTAGGGGTCACCACCAAGGTCAATTTGAAGGATTACTCCTTCAGCGATGTACCACCCTTACAGTGGAATCCTATCCACAAAGCGAAAGAAGATTCCATCTCTGTGCATTCTGAAAGTTCACCTGATCCATCATGGCTGCATGAAGATACTCATTTGTGGATGTGTAAGGTCGCAGAGGAAGAGGAAAAACATTTAAAGATAAGAGAAGAAGGAACTTCGCCAGGAGATAGACCCATTAGAGACCCAGCCTACACACCGATGATCTTTCTAGATGAGGAATTTGAGCCTCATGGCTGGCCAGAAATCTTAGCCAGCATGGACATTGCTATCAATGAGGAACAGTGGACACCTCATTGTGATGAGGAGGAGGGTTATGATATCTCAGTATTCATATGTCAGCCCTTGCTAGAAGAATGTGACCCTAGTGATGTCATAGAAGAAGAAGAGAATGATGATGATATAGAGTCCATTGTGATGGATAGTTGCTTTAACTCAGAGCAGCACTATCTAGAAGATATAGGAGTGTTCACCCAGAAAGAAGAAGAACCTCTCACAAGTATTAAAACGGTAAATTCAAGGGATGGAAGTGAGAGCAGTCAAAAGAAAAAGAAAAGAAAAGCAGTGAAACAAGAAGAGGAGGAATCATTGTTTGAAGTACCAGAAAACTTCAAGAAATATGAAGTTAACGACCGCAAAATTTTGGTATGAATGCCTAAGAGAGAGGCCATCATAGGAGAATCATATGATAATAAAGAAAAGACCAAGAAAATTGTAGTGACCATTGAAGAGAACAAAGAGAGATGCACATATATAGGAGATGACCTAAGTGCAAGAGAAGAAATGGAGCTCGTAGCTTTATTAAGGGAATATAGGGATGTGTTTGCGTGGCACTATAGAGACTTGAAAGGGGTAGATCCAATAATTTTCTCTCATACTATCCCCATGATTGCTGATGCCAAGCCCACCAAATAGAAGCCCTACACATATAATGACACTTATGCAGCCAAGATAAAAGAAGAAATTGATACGCTGATTGAAGCGGGATTTATCTATGAGATTGAGCATACTGAATGGGTGTCCCCCATTGTAGTGGTGCCCAAGAAGAACGGGAAGTTGCAAGTGTGTATTAACCTTAAAAAAGTTAATGCCGCTACGATCAGAGATAGTTATCCACTTCCAATCACGGAACACCTATTGGAGCGTGTTACAGGCAAGGAAGTTTATAGCTTCCTTGATGGATTTTCCGGTTACAATCAAGTAGCCATTGCCCCAGAAGATCAACACAAAATAGCTTTTGCCACAAAGTGGGGAATCTTTGCATTTCGTGTGATGCCATTTGGGCTCACCAATGCACCTGCAACATTCCAAAGGCTCATGTGTCATGTCTTCAAAGAGTTCTTGCGGAAGAGCTTAGAAGTGTATGTGGATGATTTATGTGCTCATTCCCAAGAAAGAAGATTTCACATCCTTGAGCTCAGACAAATCTTCAACAAGTGTAGAGAATATTGAGTGTGTCTAAACAGAAAAGTGTGTGTTCATGGTGCGTCAAGGTAAAATCTTAGGTCACATTGTTTCTAAGAATGGAATCTCAACAGATGAAGATAAGGTACGAGCCATAGCAGAGCTGCCAAGGCCAAGGAATGTTAAGGAGGTACAAGCCTTTATGGTCCATTGTGGATATTACCGTAGGTTTATCCACATGTATGGGATCATAGCCAGACCCCTTTATGCCTTGTTGTCTAATTTTGAGTGGAATGACGAATGGGAGAATTCTTTCAATGAACTGAAGAAACATTTGTGCACATCACCAATACTGACCACTCCTTATTGGAATAAACCATTCCATGTCCATGTAGATGCATCCAATCACGCCATAGGATGTGTGATAGCACAACCCACAGGTGAAGGAAATTTAGATTTGCCCATAGCATATGCTAGTAGACAACTAAACCCAGTTGAAAGAAATTATACCACAACCGAGCGAGAAGGCTTAGGCATGGTATATGTTGTCAAGAAGTTTAGGCACTATTTATTGGACAATAAATTCAAGTTTTTCACTGATCATCAAGCTTTGTTATATTTGGTCAATAAACCTTGCAATATTGGACGCTTAGTAAGATGGTTCCTCTTACTAATGGAATATGACTTTGAAGTTGTTGTCAGGAAAGGTAGAACCCACCTTCGGGCAGATCACCTTTCTTGCATCACTTCGGGAGAGTCACCGCAAGGAGTGTCTGATGAATTACCCGATGCTTATCTGTTCAATTTAGAAGTTGTTCCTAAATGGGCAAATAAATTGGTACCAGTCCTCACCTTTGGACCCGCAAATGAGAATGTGAAAACCTCACAAGAAGAAATTGTAAAATCACAAAAATAACACATATTGGCAGGAAGCATGTACAAACAAGATACGGAGGGTGTACTCGCTTGTTGTGTCGAGGATGATGAACATACCAGCTGGTTGCAACAAGCCCATGAAGGATTTCTAGGAAATCACTATTCTAAACAACGAACATTGCAGAATCTAAAATGTTTAGGAGTGTATTGGCCTAGCATGGACAAAGAAATTCATGAGTGGATTAAGAATTGTACTGTGTGCCAGGAAAAACCCCCAGTGGAGCATGCAACCCTTTATCAAGTGTCATTAATTCCAGATTGGAGTACTCCATTGGTAGAGTTTATGAGGTCGGGAAGATTACCCAAAGAGGCTAGCCTAGCAAGAAGACGAAGCATGGAGCAAGAGGCTCAAGGATACGCCTTAATAGGAGACAACCTATACCGAAGAGGCAAAGATGGTTACTTAAGACTGTGCATTCATAAATCGGACTATTTAAAGGTCTAGAGACTGCACACAGTGGTGTTGCAGGTGGACATTTTGGTCCTGACCGAGTGATCAAGACCATTCTATTCTCAGGACTTTGGTGGCCCACTCTCCATACGGATGCACATACCTATGTGAAGAAATGTGACACATGCCAACGTGCACAATATCCAGTTAGAAAAGATGAGATGCCTTTGAGGCCAATGATGGGAGGACGTGCATTCTCGAAATGGGGTATAGACTTTGTAGGTCCTATTAACCCCCCAGCTAGAAACTCCCATGCAGAGTATATTATTGTAGCCACAGATTACCTTACAAAGTGGGTCGAAGTGAAAGCCACAACAAAGAATGATGATCAGACTACGGCTAAGTTCTTATTCGAGAATGTGTTCACGAGATATGGGTTACCAATAGAGTTAGTGAGCGATAGAGGCACACACTTCTTGAATGAGGTTATTGAAAATCTTCTCTAAGAATTCTTGGTGATACATAAGAAGTCAGCCCCTTATCACCCACAAGCTAACGGACAAGCCGAGAGCACCAATAAAATCCTCTATAATGTATTGACAAAATTGGTAAATAACAAACGCTCTGATTGGGACAAATAGCTTCATCATGCTGTTTGGGCTTACCGAGCTGCCTACAAAACAATACTCAATGCCACCCCATTTCAGATGGTCTTTGGACAGAATGCGGTGCTACCATTGGACTTCTTAATCCCTGCATTAAAGGTAGCACAAGAGCATGAGTGGAATGGACATGAGTTTTCCTCCAGGATCTTTGATCTAGAACGCTTAGGTGAGACGAGGTTACGAGCGGCAGGAGGCATCTACGCTGCAAAGAAAAGGCAAAAGGCATACTTCGATACTCACATCAAGGACAAGGGATTAAAAGAGGGAGACCTAGTGTTGGTTTACACACTAAAGCAACATGCCCGTAAGTTGGAAAAAAGAGGATACAGACCTATGATCATTAATAGAATTTCCACTAGCGATGCAGTTCAGTTGGCCACTTTAGAAGGAGATATCTTGCCAAACTATATTAGTGGATGTAGAGTCAAGTTATACCAAGAACCTCTTACAGAGGATATGCTTATGAGACTCAACACTACTAAGAAGCGAAAAGAAGAGGAGTTAAGGGTGAGGGAAGAAGCACAGGCCGCAGAGGCCAGAGAGCGTATTAGGCGAAATAAGTTAAGGAGACTAGGCCTAGATGGCAACTCAAAAGCCCCAAAATATCACATGGATATGTGTCAAAAATCAGGCATAATTACTTCTCAAGTCATTGACCGACGTCCCTTTGTGACCATAGAGATAGGACAAGGAAAGGGTGCAAGGACTGTGAAAGCATTGATTGACTCAGGTGTTGCAAGTAGTGCGGTCAGACTATCCTACTGCCAAGACTTGCAGTTGAACATCAATCCCATAGAAGCTTATCTCATAGGATTGGGAGGTGTGGAAACCCCTTGTTTGGGCGAGGTGGAACTTCCCATCTACCTTCAAGATGTTCCAATGAAGGTCGGAGCGCTAGTGTGTCAAGATGAGAACCTTACAGAACCACTTGTCTTGGGTCAAGATTGGATCTATGACCATGCAGTTAACTTAAACATAAGAAGTCAAATTCTTCAAGTTTGGGTACATGAACAATGCATTACATTAGAATTAGAGAACTGCATGCTCCCAGATCATGGCACCACACACTCTCTTAGTTCTTCTAAGACTAATCATATGGAAGAAGATGTTGTATGTGTCAAAAGCTCTATGATGCAGAAGGAGTTAATCGTGGGAGAACATGTTCGAAGGCGGGTGGATCTTTCTTCTTCTCCAAAGAATCAAGTCGCCATAGTAGTTCCACCACACAGGCAGACACAACAATTCAAGACAACTGCTATAGCAAGAGGAAAGACATCCTTCAACAAGAAAGCGGTTCCGAGCATGAAGCACTTGAGAAAGTGAAGGCACAAGTGCATGAGTGAGAAGCACACCAACATGCACACACATACACACACACAGCAAGACAAAGAGAAAGATAATGAAGTTCTTTTAAATTACTTCAAAAGTGCTCATACAAGTTCAAATCCATTACAAGCTAACCTGAAAAATGAGCTCTCTAGCTCTATTTATAGTTTTTGACTAGCTTTTGGCCCTGTCCAGACCTAGTGTCCGGCCTAGTTAAAATTAGGTTCTAGGGCCTATTTGGAGGCTCAAATGGAGTCTAAAAATCATGAAAATTGGTACGATGCTACTTCTAATACTCCTCAAGCTTGAGAACTCCTCGGCTTGCACAAAATGGAGTTACAAAAAGGTAAAATGGTATTTACAATGATGTAGAGTGACTAAATTTGCTATTTAGGAAGTATTACTTCATGGAAAAATTTGGACGGCCTACTTGCTAGATCTTCGTTGACTACTCTGTTTGCTTGTGCCTTCTCTTTGCTCCGACTCCCTTCGTTGGCTTCTTTGTCTTGTGAGTCCTTTAGTTCCTTGACTATTGCCAACACCTTCATATCCATAGTATTGTTGGTCATAAGCTTGCTCGTACTCCATCAAGCTGGTGTCATAGGGATATTAATCTCCTTGGGTTTGCTCGTATCCTGGGCTCTTGATTCCACACTGGTTATTAGCGATGCTGGCACTATGGCTCCTTCTAAGTTTTCCTCTGGTTGGGCATACTTGACAGGAACTACGTGCTGAGGAAGTGATGGTTGTGGTCCTAACACTAGCTGAGGTTGTGTGCTGAGGAAGTGACGGTTGTGGTCCTAACACTAGCTGAGGTTGCTCATATGGCCTAGGTGCTCCTAGTGGTGTTGGATAGGGATTATACTTGGAATCTCCCTACCTAGCTCTCTAGGTGGGTATCCATATGGCTGATACTGAGGTGGGCTTAAAGGTCGTGTGTGCCTGTTGAATGGGCAATTCTCCGTGGTGTGGTTGGTGTATCTCTATTCTATGTGGCAATACAAAGCGGTTCCTTGATGTGGATGCCTATTATAAGGGTAAGCTTGAGGCACACATGTTCCTCCTCGTGCACACATGTGAGTGGGGTGATCACTGCCACAAAGACTGCATCTTCGTAACATGGGTATTCTTAGTGATGGATGCGGGTAGACATGAAGTTTATCCTGGGGACTGAACCTTGCATTTCCTCTGAAGCCATGGGTGTCTCCTCCTCCGAGTCACTAGAGGTGTCGAAATAGATAGAGCGGTGACTGACTTGAGCTCTACTTCCTACTGAAGATATAACACTTCTCGGACTACTTAGCACCCTTCCTGACCTCAAGTTCATCCACCCTCCTGGGGCTATTTTGGGCTCTAATTCTCTCCCTAATTGGCTCCTCAAATGCCTCAATTTTTCCCTTAAAAATGCTCAGAGTGTTCTAGACGATACCACTCTGGCGATATTGCACTAGGTGATACCAGTTTGTCGATGATACGATACCACTATAGGTGACGATACGATACTTGGGCAGTTGACAATACGATACCAGAGAATACTGCTTGTCACACGATATGATACCATACTGCTTGTCACACGATATGATACCACTGCTCTACATGATACGATACTCTATGTTCAGGCGATACGATACCAACTGAATGCTCAATAGGATACTGCTGCAGTGCATGATACGATACTAGAATTTCAATGATATGATACTAGGCATCCTCATGGTATGATACCGGTGCAACCTCGCCATACGATATTGCAATAATGCACAATATGATACTTGAGATTTGTGCAATACGATACTCCCGTTCCACACTGTTGAAGCTCAAGGTCAAAGACAAAGCATGGGAGCGCATCAAGGAAGTGGACACACAAGAAGAAGGAGCAAGAAGGGAGCTCCAAGAAGCACGTGTCAAATTTTCAGAAGAAATCCCTACAAAAATAGTGATTTTTATCACTAAAAACCATTGTAAATACCATTTTCCATTTTCCTAACTCCATTTTGTTCAAGCCTAGGAGTCCTTAGCCTTATGAGTATCAAAAGTATCACCCTGCCAATTTTCATAATTTTTAGACTCTGTTTGAGCCCCCAAATAAGCCCTAGAACCTATATTTTAACTAGGCTAGACATTAGGTCTGGGCAGGGCCAAAACCACTCAAAAAACTATAAAAAGGGCTGGAGAGCTCATTTTTAAGTTAGCTTGTTGTAGGGTAGAGGAGGAAAGAAAGGCAGGGGGAGATCCTACAACACTTCACCTAGAGGTAATCAATCTTCTACCCTTTACAAAGATAGAAATAAAAGATAGAGGAAGAGGCACTAGATAAAGGGGTAGAGGAGGAAAGAAAGGCAAGGGGAGATCCTACTAGATAAAGGGGTAGAGGAGGAAAGAAAGGTAGGGGAGATCCTACAACACTTCACCTTGCAATATGTGTGGCTCAACAAACCATACCACAGATGAGTGTTTCAAGAACATAAGGAATCGGAGAGGAAGAGAGGCTTCCATAGAGGAGGCTATGGACAATCTAGAGGTAGGTTCGACAATGGAGGAAGTAACTATCATCACAACTACAACCAACACTACAACACCAACTATCAAGGAGGCTTTAGAGGTAGAAACGATTATAACAACTACATAGAAGACCAAAAGGATTCTCTACTCATCATGAACATGACATCCAAGCAAGGTAAAGATGATGAGCATCTTTTGTATATTGATCTTGGTTGTTCCAATCATGTGGCAAAAAAATTAGCATTGCTATTTGATCTTGAAGAACCTAAAGGGAAGCATGAAGTGCACACAGGTGATGAAACTAGACACTCTATTAAGAATATTGGAAATGTCATGGCTTTTGATGGTAACATGAACCTTTTAAGTAAGGTCTTATATGTGCCAACCATAACAAAAAACCTAATCAGTGTTGGATAGATTGTTGAGAAAGGCTTATAGGTTAGATTTGCAAGGCATCGAGAATACGTGGAAGACCCTCAAAAAGGCTTCAAGAGGATTGCAAAAAGTGAGAAATCTGGTAGACTCTTTACATTTGAGGTTGAAGATACTAGAAACATTGCACTCTTCAATTACAAAGATCAAAACTTATTTGAACTAGAGATATGGCATAAAATGTTAGGTCATATAGGTGAAAGAACACTAAAGCAAATATGCAGGGATCAGAGTGCGCTTGAGATTCCAAATGTGCCCAAGAAACACATGATATACAAATGTGGAGCATGCCTATTTGGCAAAGCTCAAAGGCAACCATTCCATAGAAAGGGGTATATGTATGAAGACTACTTAGAGCTTGTGCACAGAGATGTGTGGGATCGTAGCAGAGAGCCATCAATCTCAGTATCAAGCTATTATGTTTCATTCATAGATGATTATAGTAGATGGAAAATTCTTTATTTCATGAAGCCTAAAGTTGAAGTATTTACATATTTCAAAAAGTATTTGGCATTGGTTGATAATTAGACAAGTAGAAGCTTGAAAAGGATCAGATCTGATGGAGGTGGTAAGTATTCCTAACATGAATTTGATTCATTCTTATAGGACATATGTATAAAGAGAGAAGTCACGACAAGATACACTCCTGATTTAAATGGAGTGGCAGAGAGGAGGAACAGACTGATAGTAGAGGCTGCAAGATCAATTTTGAATGAAAAGAAACTACCAAATTACCTATGGGCTGAGGCTATTTCCAAAGCCACATACTTGATTAATAGGATCCCATCCAAATCCTTGGATGGAATGACACCATATGAAGCATGGAATGGAAGGAGACCCTCAGTAGATCATTGCAAAATCTTGGGTGTATTGCTTATGCACATATACCCTCACAGATTAGAGGGAAGCTTGATCCAAAAGTTGAAAAGTGTATATTGATTGGATATTACCAAAACTAGAAGGGATATAGGTTATGCAATCCTGTTAATAAAGGGTTTATGGATGTGGTTTTTGATGAAAATAATTCATGTTTTGAAGATGATTATAGGAAGATCAAGTTATTTTGAGTTCATATTTTCATGCTCTTGTGAAGTGTACTATTCCCTGCCATATATCTCAGATTTCTCAATTAGATTGCGGAGATGATTTCTCTCACCTTGGTGCATCATTTTTAGTGATTAAACTTGGTAAATTTAGCTCTCTATATCTATTATATACTCACCAATTTCCATTCCAATCGGATGTTTTGATCATCAGCTATGTTCATTTGCAGTTGACTGTATCACTTCATTTTCTACTTCTCTGACAGCACTACTCTCAGAACAGTCATCTTCTCAGAGCTGTTTGTCAGTGTGTACTTCACCGTATTCCATGATTTAAAGTTTTTTATCAGCAATGTAATGTCTAATATATTGTTACAAAATTCCATAAGCATTGGAGTTTTCAGTCTCGAGATATTGCCATTTTTTGCCTCACGGGTCTAAGTACTGGTACACCTTGTGAAAATCGGGATGGTCCTATGACTTTCTAGGTTCTTTTCTCTTTATAAGGTCCATCATTTTTTTATGAGATAACTCTTGATTGTTAGCTTACTAATTTTGTAAGACTTCCCAAAAAGGAATTAAGTTAATTGTTGTTGTGGCCAGAGAATTGTTCAAAATAGTGAGCCGGTGTATGAACATAAATAGCAAGTTTTTTGCTTTGGATTCTATTCAAACTTATCTATTTTGATTCAAATTTTTGAGAGTGATCTTCCAAGGTACATAGGGTGTCGAATACATCCTTTGGCAAGCTAAAAGGACCCACTACATATCTCTAGAGTTCATTTTGCTCGTGTAGTTCAAAGTTTTTGTAGCAGCACTTCATCTTCATCAACTACAAATCCATCTCATCACAATGGTATCAGAGCAAGGTTGGACAACATGGCAGATGGATTTCCTTTATCAATTGGCAAATTGGATAGAGGTAACTACCCAGCTTGGTCATTAAGGATGGAATATTATCTTCAAGGAAGGAATTTATATGGTTATATAGCTAGAGATAAAGTTATGCCAAGTCTTAGGAACAAAGGTCAACCAACACAAGAAGAGGAAGAAATATTGAGCACATGGTCCTCCAAGGATGCACTTGCAAGGTCTTATCTCCTCAATTCTATCTCAGATTTTTTGTTGCCTCACAATAGAAGTTTTAAAACATCTCAAGAAGTGTGGAATGCACTTGAAGCCTTCTTCTCTTCAAGTACAAAGGCCAGGAAGCATCAACTATGGCTAGACTTCACAACTCTCAAGAAAGCTCCCAAACAAAATGTGCCAATCATGTATATGGCCATGCCACAAGGTAAATGTGATGAGCACGTTTTCTACATAGATTCAAGTTGTTCCAATCATGTGGCAGGAAATGTGGCCCTCTTATCAGATTTAGAAGATCAAAGGAACAAGCATGAGTTACAAATAGGAGATGATACAAGACACCTTGTGGAGAAAATAGGAAATGTCAAAGCATCTGATGGAAATATCAACCTACTCAGTAAGGTACTATTTGTCCCTGCCATTACAAAGAGTTTAATAAGTGTTGGGCAGATAGTAGAGAAAGGGTTGCAAGTCAGGTTCACAAAAGCAGGAGCATTTGTTGAAGATCCAAGTGAAGGATTGAGGAGAATTGGAAAAAGGTGAAAAGACAGGTAGATTGTTCACATTTGAATCACAAGACACTAGAAACATTGCTCTCTTTAATTATGGTAGCCAAACACTCATAGAATTGGAAGTATGGCACAAAAGGTTAGCACATATTGGTGAAAGATCATTAAAGCAAATTTGCAAGGACCAAAGTGTACTTGGACTCCCTAACTTGTAAAAACAACACATGATTTATAAGTGTAGTGCATGTCAATTTGGAAAGTCTCACAGGTTACCATTCATGAAGAAAGGATATATGCATGGAGATCTCTTGGATTTGGTTCATACAAATGTATGGGGACCTAGCAAGGATGCTTCAATATGTGGATCAAGGTAGTATGTTGTAGCTCAGTGATGAGTAGCACCTCCTTTAATGTCAATCCGGGAAGACGTGAGGATGGTATGAAGACCTCGAGCAAGTGAAGGCACAAATGCGTGAGTGAGAAGCACACTAACATGCACACACATACACACACACACGCACACAAGGCAAGACAAAGAGTCAGAAGCAATGGAGTTCTTAGATTACTTTCAAAAAGCTCATACAAGTTTAGATCAATTACAAGCTAGCCTCAAAAATGAGCTCTCTAGCTCTTTTTATAGTTTTTGACTAGGTTTTGGCCTTGTCCAGACCTAGTGTCCGGCCTAGTTAAAAAATAGGTCCTAATGCCTATTTGGAGGCTCAAACGAAGTCTAAAAATTATGAAAACTGGTAGGCGACTACTTCTAATGCTCCTCAAGCTCAAGGACTCCTTGGCTTGCACAAAATGGAGGTACAAAAATATGAAATGGTATTTACAATGGTCTTTAGTGATAAGAATCACTTTTGATTGGTGTAAGGGTTGTGAAAAATTTAAAGGGTTGCCTTAGTGCTAGATCTGCGTGTATGCCCGTACTTGCTTCTTCTTGAAGAAAATTGTTGGCCTATCTGCCTGATCGTCTTTGACTGATCTGTCTGCTTGTACTATCTCTTCGTTGACTTCCTTGCCTCGTGAGTCCTTCAGCTTCATGACTGCTGCTAACATATGTCTCCTTCATTGATGATTGTAGTAGATGCACTATACTATACTTTATGAAACACAAAGATGATTTTTTTTCATCCTTCAAAAGATATTTGGCTCTTGTGGAGAATAAAATAGGTAAAACACTAAAAAGGCTAAGGTCATATGGAGGGGGAGAGTACTTCTCCCATGAATTTGATCCCTTTCCTCAAGAGAGAGGAATCAAAAGAGAGATCACTACAAGGTACACTCCTGAGCAAAATGCAGTGGCAGAAAGAAGGAATAGGACAATTGTTGAAGCTGCAAGGTCTATGCTAAATGAGAAGCACTTACCTAATTACTTATGAACTGAGGCTGTATCCACAGCCAGTTATTTGATTAACATGTTACCTTCAAAATCACTTGATGGCATGATACCATATGAGGCTTGGAATAGAAGAAGACTAAGCTTGGATCATTGTAAGATTTTTGGATGTGTTGCTTTTGCTCATGTTCCTTCACATGTTAGAGGCAAGATGGATCCCAAAGTAGAAAGGTGTGTATTCATTGGATATGACAACAATCAAAAGGGCTACAGATTATACAACCTAACAACCAAAGGATTCTTGGTAAGTAGAGATGTAGTATTTAATGAGAATAGTTCTTGGTATGAAGATTCATGTAGAAAGGTCAACCTACCTTATAATCTTGAAGAAGATTTTCCAAAACTTGTTAAGGATAATTCTCTAAAGTTCAAGAGCAAGATACCTTAGAAGATGATGAAGCAACTTAGTATGAAAAACTCAAAATGTGGAAGTCTAAAGGTAAAGCAAAAATGTAGGACCTTGGACAAGAGGAATAATCATCACATCATGGCCTAAGAAGGTCCATGACGGAGAAAAGAAAGCCAGAAAGGTATGGGTTTAATACTTCTCTAGTCACTAAACATTCAATCTATCTAGCATAGGACATAAATCAAGAGGAACCTTCAACATTTGAGGAAGCAAAGAAGAAATCAGATTGGAGGCATGCAATGGAAGAAGAAATTGAAGCTCTTGGGGAGAATAACACTTGGAAGTTGGTTCCCAAGTCTCCACCAATGAAAGTGATAGGCTCAAGGTGGATTTACAAATTGAATAAGAACTCAAATGGATCCATTAATAGGTATAAGGCAAGGCTTGTGGCAAGAGGCCTTGCACAAACTCAGGGAAATTCATTATGAAGAGACCTTCTCTCCTGTGGCAAAGATGCCTACTATTAGGATTTTGCTTAGTATTGCCTCTTCCAAGAATTGGATGTAAAAAAATGCATTTCTTAATGGATGGATAACAAAAGAGGTATATATGGCACAACTACTTGGTTTTTAGAATCACATAGATCTTGATTATGTGTGTAAATGTAATAAAGCTTTATGTGGACTCAAAAAAACCCCAAGGGCTTGGAATCACAAGCTTGTCTCATTCTTGCAGGACAAAGGAATTCAACCTAGCAAGGCAGATCCATCACTATTCATAAAGAGGAGTAATTCTGAAATCATCTATTTGTGCGTGTATGTAGATGATTATACTTAGAGGAAATGATACAGATTGCATGAAGAGAATCAAAGAATAGATGACAGAAGAATTCAAGATAAGTGATTTGGGTTCACTTACCTACTTCCTAGGATTGGAAGTTGTCTACAAAGATCATGGTTTGTTTCTTACTCAAAGAAAGTACATTAAAGACATGTTGGTGAAATTCAAGATGCAAGATTGCAGGATTGCAGGTACTCCAATGGAGGTTAATCATAAATTGCGCTCACATGAAGGTGAACTCATAGAAGGGTTGATATATGTTATAGTGTGAGTGTGCTAAGTCAATTTATGCACACACCCAAGAATCCTCACATGGAGGCTACCAAGAGGATACTCAGATATCTCAAAGGGACCATGGATGAGGGGTTATACTACCCTTATGTATCTGATTTAAATTTGAAATTGTTCTTTGATGTAGATTGGGCTCGCTCCAAGGAAGACAGAAGGAGCACCTCAGGTTATCTTACCTTTGCAGGTTCAAAACTTGTTTCATGGTCATCCAAGAAGCAACCCACAGTTGCTCTCTCTTCCACAGAGGCTGAATACAGAGGTCTTGCCATAGCTACTCAAGAAGCTATGTGGATGAAGACACTATTCATAAATCTTGGTTTGGAGATTGGAACTCCAAATATTTTTTGTGACAATATGAGCGCTATTCACTTAGCTCCTAATCCATTTTTTCATGCAAGGATTAGACATATCAAAGTTCATTATTGTTGGGTGTCTGTAGAAGTGCGAGAGACACACAAGAAGCACACACAAGGAGCACAAATGCAGCAAGACACACGGAGAAGACGATGGCTGGAATAGCTCTCTATATAGATCGATAAACTGAACTGAAGTAAGAGCTGAATAATATCCCTAAGTACAAAGTACCATCACATATGAGAGTATCAAGTATGTGGTAACATGGGGAAAAAACCTCTAGCCAACACTAGAGTAAAAAGTGCCCATGTATAGGGAAAAGGTTCACATCAAAGCTACTCGAGGAACACATAAGTGTAACAAATCCCCCTCGAGCAAATGATGTGAACACATACAGGGAGTGACAGATCAGCCCCCACAAGGTAACAAGCCTAAAGCTTTGCGAAAAGCTTCAAACTTTTCCCGTGGAAGAGCTTTGGTGAATATGTCTGCCACATTATCTTGTGTAGGCACATATACCAAATCAATATCTCGTGCATGAAGGCGCTCTCTCACATAGTGATAATGCACCTCAATATGTTTGGTCCGTGCATGAAACACTGGGTTTCGTGCAACAGCCAAAGCACTCTGACTATCTGTGAGAATATGCGTAGCAGCATCAATCTCCATGCAAAGATCCATCAATAGGCGTCTCAGCCATATACACTCCACTGTCGCTGTGAAAACTGCCCTGTACTCAGCTTCACAACTGGATGTCGCCACTGTAGGTTGCTTCTTACTCAACCAAGATATGCATGAGTCTCCAAGGAAAAAGCAATTACCACTAGTGGACACGCGAGTATCATAACAACCAGCCCAATCACTATCTGTAAAAGCATGCAAGCATGGCTGAACATCTCTTCCATAAAAGAGACCTAAGCTCAAAGTGCCTCGAAGATATCTAAACACACATTTCACCGCTTGCCAATGCTTAGTGCCAGGGCTATGCATGAATCGACTCAACTGGGAAACTGCATACTGTATATCCGGCCTTGTGTTGCATGCATATATAAGACATCCCACAGCCTGCTGATAAAGAGAAGTGTCAAATGCATCACTGGAATCCTCAACTGAGAATCTAAATCCTATCTCAACTGGTGTGGAAACTGGCTTGCAATCCTCAAAGTCAAAACGCTGAAGTAGTTTTTCAACATACTTTGCTTGATGCATAACAATTCCCCCCTCAACGGATACAAACTGGATGCCAAGATAGTAGCTCAAAAGACCAAGATAAGTGACATCAAAAGTATGCTGCAAATCAGCCATAAGAATGTCAAGTTTTGCATCACATGACCCAGTCAAGAGTATGTCATCAACATAAAGAACAAGCACTATAAGATCAGCCCCATTTTTGTGTACATAGAGTGTGCTTTCAATCGGACTACATGCGAAGCCAAGAGCAATCAAGTGCTTATGTATTTTGTCATACCATGCACGTGGAGCTTGCTTGAGACCATACAAAGCTTTATGCAAGCGACAAACCATATGCTCTTTCCCTTTCATAGCAAATCCAAGAGGTTGCTTCACATAAACCTCTTCTTGCAAATCACCATTCAAGAAGGCTGTTTTTATGTCCAATTGATGCACTTTCCAACCTCGATGGGCAGCCAATGCAACCACGGTACGAATGGTAGTCATGCGTGAAGTAGGTGCAAACGTTTCCTCATAGTCAATGCCATATTGTTGCGCATATCCTTTGGCAACCAATCGAGCTTTGTAGCGATCAATGCTACCATCAGATTTTCTCTTAATCTTGTAAACCCACTTTGTACCAATGGCATTCTTTTCTTTTGGCAATTCACATAACTCCCAAGTACCATTCCTGTGTATGGAATCCATTTCTGATTGCATAGCACTCATCCATTGTGGATCGTCACATGCATCTTCAAAAGAAAGTGGCTCTTCATTACATGTTGTAGCAATAAGAGAATAATCCACAAAATTACTTGATGCATGGTGAGAGCTTGATCTTGTTCTACCAAGTAAAGGTGCACTCAATTTACTGTCCTGCAAAGTTTGTTTAAGCCACTTTGGCATAGATTGTGCACTCTTGATAGACATGCGTTCATTATGTAATACATCTTCAATATGTACATCATGCGTGGGCTGAATTTCATGCTCAGTTTCAGCCATATTTTGACGCAAATGTTCAGCCATATGTGGCTGAAAATTTCCAACAGTTTTGGCAATTTTTGGCTGAATTTTTTCAGCCATGTTTGATGGCAAATTCTGTACATTTTCAGCCCCATTTGGCTGGAATTTTTCAGCCCTTTGAACCTCAGTTGGCTGGTCTACATGGCTATAGTCAAGCGCACCATTTTGGAACAAAGGCATGAGTGTATCGAACACATCTTGTGAGCTAACTGTTGGCAATTTTTTGCATTCAAGTAGAGGGAAAACTGAATTTTCAGCAAATACCACATCTTGACTCACAATAATTGTGTTCGTCAATGGATGGTACAACCAATATCCCTTACTTTCAGCACTATAACCAACAAATATACATTTCTTTGCCTTGTCATCAAGTTTGTGACGTTGTTGTGATGGCATGAGAGCATATGCCAAACAACCAAACACACGCATATGACTAACCATAGGCTTATGACCATTCCAAGCCTCATAAGGAGTGATGAATCTCAATGCTTTTGTAGGGCAGCGATTCAACACATAATTTGCACACATGACCGCTTCCATCCAAAACTTATGAGGAAGATGCTTTCCTTTAACCATACATTGTGCCATTTCAAGTAAAGTTCTATTTTTACGCTCGGCAACACCATTTTGTTGAGGTGTATGGCACCGTACATTGGTGTGAAATACCTCTTTCACAAAGAAAAGCATTGAACTCATGTGACATGTACTCACCACCACGATCCGTGCGTAGAGTCAAAAGCTTTTGTGAAGAAAAATTTTCAGCCATAGCTAAAAATGCTTTGAAGCAAGAAAATACCTCATTCTTTGCTTTCATAGGATACACCCATGTATGGCGAGTAGCATCATCAATGAAGGTAACAAAGTATACATGCTTCCCAAAAGATGGAGTCTTGACGGGACCACATACATCACTATGAACAAGTTGCAATTTCCTTGTAGTGTGTGTATGATTATCTTTTGGAAACGAAGCACGATGCATTTTTCCAAGAATGCAACCTTCACATGCATGCTTTTCAATGCACTCAAGTGTAGGCAAGCCAATAACCATGTCCTTCTTTTGCAAGTAAAGCAAACTATTGAAGTTTAAGTGACCAAAACGAGCATGCCAAAGCTCCATTTCAGCCATGGAAGAAGTATGAGCAACTAAGGCATTCGAGGCAGCCCTCTTGTATGTATCCATGCGATACAAACCATTACATAATGTACCGGACATCACGATAACATCACCATTGCTGAAATCATGAACCATACACTTATCATCAACAAAGTGTACATGAAGTCCAGCTTTGGCAATCAACGGAACTGAAAATTAAGTTCTTCTTGATACCGGGCACATACAATGCATTTTTCAAGAGAATCACACCTCCATTTGCAGCCGTAAGCTCAATTTCACCTACTCCAATGATAGGATAAGAGGCATTGTTTGCACACACCACATGTCCTCCTTTAGGTGCATCTTTCAAAGAGGCAAAAAATCTTTTGCATGATGTTATGTGCTTTGAAGCACCACTATCAAAGAACCAATCCGAATCAGCCTCACTCACAACCATACATTTAGAATGTAAAGAAGCATCATAATGACATGTAACAACACATGCCCAAAAATCTTGAGCCATGTTAGCTTCATCATTCTTTGCATTTGCTGAATTTTCAGCAATAGACATGCCCGATTCCTTCTTCTTTTCATTGCGTTTAGCAAGCTTTCTACACTCATCAATAGTATGTCCAGCCTTCCGGCAATATTTGCATCTCTTCTTCTTTTGCAAATCGCTATCATTAGAGGAATGAGTGGAAGAGGAAGCTTGAGGCTTTGGTTTTGATGAACCAAAAGTTGAACCATACTTGCTTTTACCCTTTTGTGAGATAGCAAGTGCTTGTGTTCCCTCAATCAAACCACTCCTATTCACTCTAGATTGCTCTTCTTGCAAAAGAAGAGACACAACCTCATCAAATGCATACATATTAGGATTTCCTTTTGCAACCAAACGAAGTGTAGTAGCAAAGCTTTGAAAAGATTCCTGTAATCCTTTCAACAATGTAGAAATGAGTGATGCATCCGGAATGATCTCATCTATGTTTGCCAATTGCTCTTTCAAGTCCTTGATGCGTGTCACATACACATCCACTGACTCATTTTCAGCCATACATACATCCTCAAGTTGCTTCCTCAAGTATGCAACACGTGCTTCGTTACGCACGGCATACAAAGAAGCAAGAGTGTCCCATGCCTGTCGTGATGTAGAACATGACCGAATGTGTGGAACTATATGACGCTTCACTGAAAGCGCAATCAAAGCATGAGCTTGAGCATCTTTTCCATCCCATCTAAGTTGCTCCTGTGTAGGTGGAGAAGGAGAAACCACTGTACTCGAAGAAGAAGCTCCATCTGTGACAGTCGACTGTGAAGTAGAAGCACCTGCCGGTCTTCGATCTACATCTGCCACTATGTTCCAAAGTTGTTTTGCAACAAGAACGTGCTTCATCATGTAAGACCACATCGGATAGTTGGTCCCATCAAGCTTATCTTCAGCTTGAAGCATGCCAAACAAGTCATTGCTGCCCGCCATTGCACTAAGGAACAAGAATGTGACAAAATCTTCACTTCGACGAAAGCTGAAATGAGTGCTGAAATTTTAGCTCACAAACCGTCACTCTAATGGCGATTCTGATTGCACGAATGGCTTCGAAATGGGGGTAAAACCCTAGCGCGCCTGGTGGAATTGTTTCCGGGCTGCTGAAATTCACACTTCTATGATCCGAAGTCAATTTGCACTGTTAAAGTGCGCGCGCGCCGCGACGCGAATAACCGAAACTTGAGAAGAAGCTGAACCTGCTCTGATACCACTGTTGGGTGTGTGTAGAAGTGCGAGAGACACACAAGAAGCACACACAAGGAGCACAAATGCAGCAAGACACATGGAGAAGATGATGGCTGGAATAGCTCTCTCTATAGATCGATAAACTGAACTGAAGTAAGAGCTGAATAATATCCCTAAGTACAAAGTACCACCACATATGAGAGTATCAAGTATGTGGTAACATGGGGAAAAAACCTCTAGCCAACACTAGAGTAAAAAGTGCCCATGTATAGGGAAAAGGTTCACATCAAAGCTACTCGAGGAACACATAAGTGTAACAATTATCACTATGTAAGAGAGAAAATTGTGAGCAAGGAGATTCAAATACCATACGTGTCCACTCATCAACAATGTGCAGATATTCTAACCAAAGCATTCGATGGTAAATAGCTTTGCAAATTCAAGGCTATGATTGGTTTGCAGGTAATCTTGGAAGATTGAAGACCTCAAGATCACTTGACTTGAGGGGGAGCTGTTGGGACAAGTCCATGGCAAGTTCAAGTGATGGCTTGGGTCATCAAAAGGCTTAGAAATTTAAAGGAGATGTAAACTCCATGGAGAGTTCAATTGTGTACTACCTCTTGTAGCTTTTGAAGAGTTTACTTGATGTAAAAGTAAAGGAATCTAAGTGGTTGAGTCCACTTGATGAAAAAGGAAAGAAAAGCCACGAATTTTGATTAGGTGAGTAGGACAATCAATCACCAAAAGATTAGCGAGTGATTTTAGGAAAGACTTCTAGAATAAGTTATATTTAGGTTTAACTTGTTGTAAAAGTAGTGGTTCACTTAGAAAGCGACGCCTTTTGTAAATAAAGTAGTTTTTCCTAAAAGTCGCTTCTAAAAGCGATGGCTCTCATGTAACTTCTATTTTCAAGACGTAATAGAAATAAACCTATGAATACAGGTACTCTAATAGACTCGTCCATTAGAGTACATGGGGGGAGATTGCACCCAATATCATGTTGATTGTATCTTTGTTTATGATTCTTGTTCTGTCTTCTGTCTACCTCTGTATGTGCGTGCACTGAAGATCCTGATAGCAGTGGTATCAGAGCACCTGTATTTATAGGTTTATTTCTATTACGTCTTGAAAATAGAAGTTACATGAGAGCCGTCGCTTTTAGAGGCGAATTTTAGGAAAAACTACTTTATTTACAAAAGGCATCGCGTTCTAAGCGAACCACTACTTTTATAAGTTAAACATAAATATAACTTATTCTAGAAGTCTTCGATTTAAGCTTCAAATTTATTTATTTATACACATCCACTTGTATCCATGCCCTCATGCTTCTTCACCTACTAGATCAAACACAACCACATTAAAACCTTCTGGCCATTTAAAACATTAAAAATCCATTTAACCTTCCATGATTCCATAATATACAAGAGGTACATTATCACTTCATCACAAAGGAGGTATTAGCAAGTGATATTGATCTTGTTTATGTGAGAACAGATGAGCAAGTTGCTCATATTTTCACTAAAGCACTTGGAGTAGAGAAGCTGAAGAAGTTTTAGAAGTTGGTTGGATTAGAGGACATGATGTTGAGCTTGAGGGGGAGCGTTTGGATATCAAGCTCAACATGTGATGATCCAAGATGACACGTATCAGTTTTTTATTTCTCTGACATGTATAGTGATCACACCGATATATGTTAGGGATACTTCATTGAGCTTTATTAGATTTATCTACCAAGAGTGATGGCACATTTGTTTCTTGCGAGCTCACTCATTTGCAGACATTACTTTTTTTCTTATGTACTAGGCTTTATATATTGCACTTGTTGTATTCTTGTTTCAGGTCATTAAGAGAGATATAAAGAGAGATGAAAGAGAGGAAGATAGAGATACAAAGATAGAGCATACATACACACACACAAAAATACACATGTAAGAAAATAACAGCATAGCGGAATAGACCTGTAGATAGAGTTGAGAGAAAAAAATGCAGACAAAGATAGACATAGACTTAGAGATAGAGAACTCAAATTTTGAGATTGTCGAGCATAATGCAGTTACAATGATGGTGTTGTCCACCCATGCACTCCCAATGTGGAGCTTAGATGGCGATCTAGACAGACTCTAGATGAAGGCCTTACTAGTGCACAATGCTATATGAAGCTCAACCTGGGCCATGCTTATATAGCTTTTATAAGGCGGTTCAGTATAGATAAACATAGTCAGGAGATACAAAATAGTCGATAAAATATATGATCCCACAATATCTCCACGACCGAAAGTCCTACCATCTTGGCCCTACGGGTCGAGGGGCTAGGCCCCCCGGACCCCGCAGAAGGGGGCAAGCCCCCCTCTGCACTCCCCCCATTAAGGTTATATGGGGAAACCTCACAATGTCATAGGGCCTTTATTTTCACCTTAAATGGCAACCCAATGTCTTGGAAGTTTATGCCCTACCTAACCTAATGGCTAGGCTCACAAAGATCATCTACAACCATAAACGGTCACACATAGACCTCATCTAACTTGGAAGTTAGGGTTCCACAAATGTCCGGGCTCTCATAATGGCTTCTCCTCATAATGGGGGCCTTACAACTTAGAGCACCATGGATCATTTGTGGTCACATGAGGGTGGAGTATTGAGCATATCTAACAACACACACACATCTACACATGCATACATACACACACACATGTGCACACATGCATACATACACACATATACACACATGTATGCATACATACACACACATATACACACATGCATGCATACACACACATATACACTCATGCATGCATACACACATATACACACATTCATACATACACACACACATGCATACACACATACATACACACACATATACACATATGCATACACATGCATACACACATGCATACACACATATATACACAGACACATATACACACATGCATACACACACATACATACACACATATACACACATGCATGCATACATACACACACATATACACACATGCATGCATACACACACATACATACATACACACACACATGTACACACATGCATACATACACACACACATGCATACATACACACATATACACATATACACACATGCATACATACACACACATACATACACACACATGTACACACATGCATGCATACATACACACATATACACACATGCATGCATACACACACACATACATACACACACATATATACACACATGCATGCACACACACACATACATACATGAATGCATACACACACATGCATACATACACACACACATATACACACATGCATACATACACACACATAAATACACACACATATACACACATGCATACATACACACACATACACATATACACACATGCATACATTCACACACACACATACATACACACATGCGCACACATACACACACATATAAATTTCAATATAGATAAATAAATATGAAATAGCTAGTGTTTTAATGAAATATATATAATCAAATATATAGAATTACGATTTTAAGGTTTTTGTTATATCAAATATATAAAAATAAGATTAGGGTTCTTAGGCTATTTACACATGCATACACGTATACTTATACACATATATATACACATATATACATACACATATATATACACATGCGTACACATATATACATGTTTTAGGCCTAGGTCTTTACAAATTAGGTTTTTAGGGTTTTTACACATACATAAGATATATACACACATAGACATACACATATAATACATATATACATGTATATACACATCGATACACAATATACATAGTTTAGGTCTATAACTTTAGGATTAGGGTTTTAGGAGTTTTACATACATATAATTCAATTAGATTAATATAAAGAAAAAATTATGAAAAAAATCTGAATATATAAATAAATATATATATAAAATAGGATAATTGTATAGATAAATAAATATGAAAAGATCTAGTCTTTTAATTAAATATAATTAATTAAATATGTAAAATTACAATTTTAAGGTTTTTTTTACATCAAATATATAAAAATAGGATTAGGGTTTTGGCTAGAAAAAGTGTGAAAATATGATTTTTGGAGTGCCCAAAAGCATTCTTCCATCAAGCAAACCCTATACTTCTCTCCATAATCTCTGAGAGCAATATATGAAGATGCTTGAACCTATTTTTTCCTAACCAAGTCCTCCATTTTTTAATGCTAATTTTCTCCCCAAAGGAGGCCTAAATCAAGATTTTTACTTTCACACAAAAAACTAAATGGAAGATTTTACCAAACTTGTAATCCACTCCTAATGTGGATTTTTCTTGGATTTTCTCATTCTCCATGGTAATACATACACCATAATTCATGTATCTATGCACTAATCCATGGGAAGCTTCTTAAATGGCTTCTTTTTCTTACTCCCAAAAGTGGAGCTTGACAAAAATTATCATTTGATTGTTTTCCAAAAAGTGGGGGAAGGGGGTTTTTGAGGAAGTAAAATCCCTCCTTAACTTATCCTTTTAATGAATTTCATGATTCCATTGTGAATTCCATAGGATATAATTTTAGTATGTATTCATTTTCTTATCCATCCATACCTATTATACCTCTTTTTTCCTCTCCCAAAATGGGACTTCATTCAATTCATGTGCTCAAATTTTTTTCTCGAACAGTGATGGAAGGGGATTTGTGGAGCTTCAAACTCCCATCATACTGAGCTATATTTTGGATTTTGTAATCTTATATGGAAGCCGATACATCATACTATATGTATGCATGCTTTTTTATTTTGCTTCCTATCCCTTTTCAAAAATGGCTACTTATCCAAAATAACTCTTGCAATTTACGTAAAAATTATGAATAGGGCTGTTTTTAATATGCCCAAAGCTTATGCTTTCTTACATTTTGAGGGAATCCTTGAATCTACATGAGAGTATATATCTCATACTTTGTATACATATGGTTTTCCTCAAAGAGCTTGGCCCGTACATCTTCATTATCCTTCTTAAAAATAAAGATTTTACAAAAATTCAAAAACACTCAAACCTAGAACTGGAGGCCATAACTCCTCCTTCTTGCTAAAATCAAGCCGGATGCCATAAGGGTCCCTATATTCCATTGAGGAAAGCATCTTTGACTATGACCACTGGTTTCCTTGACAATCATCTTATCCCTCTATTAAAGCTTCAAGTCTCTGTAATGATGCATCACCAATCTTCTTTTTCTTCCTCTAGATGCGGTTCAAGGCTATATTTTTTTTTCCTTTTCTCCCCTATTATTACTAACCTTAGGGATTGGACTTCCAAGGCTAGAGATAGAAGAATCTGCATGGCTATTACCACCAATGGATGATCTCTTCCACACATCTTTTTCAATTGGAGATCCTCAACGAGAGCTATACCAATTTAAAAAAAAGGATCTTTTTTTCTCATCTTTCATAGTAGGAGTGCTCTCGATGAATTCCATTGACCCTTGAATGCCAAAAGGTAACCATCTTTTTTCATCCTTACAAGATTTTTTGCTTCCATGGATGCCTCTATGAGGATATCAAATATTTTGAAGAATCATCAAGGAGCAAAGGCAATGTGGCTAGCTCATCTGTCATGCCTCCAAAAGGTCGTGGGTTCAAATCTTGTGTCCCATGATTAACTGAACATGGTGAGCTCAAAAATTCTAGAGTCGTAGGCTCTAATACAACTTTTGGATTGAGTTCATCCTTTTCTACGGATGAAAACTCTAGCTACGTACTGTGCACAGAGAGATGTCATGTTCTCCTCCTAGCCACGCTCGATTTTATTGTCATGTTCTTGAGAGAGAGAGACTACTGAGTGTAGTGTTTATAATCTCTCTAATCATAGAGATTGCTCTCTCCTCCCTTCTACCAAATGGGCATAATGCACCTAGTGATGCCATGTGGCATCTATGCCACCTCACTCAAGAGAGTGCATCCATAATGTGGCATTCCCACTACCCATGTTGTACAACTATAAGTGATACAACATGTAAGAGTGCACAGTCAAGCACAAAGATCACTAGAAGAGGGAGGAAAAGTGGTAGAAAATATTTTGCGAGAGGAACAAGAAAGCTACATCCCCTTAACTAAATCTCATTCTCCTTTACACTAGTGATCTTCTTCTCACTTGGTACACCATCCTGGAATGATGCACCAATCTCAAAGGATATTCCCTCACCATCTCACCCATGTGTAACTTCAGTTCGCTACAATTGCACCTTGAAACATTATGGTACAACATGGGGCACTATCGACAAGATGCTTGGTACATTGATCCCTCCACCTCTATATAAGAGGACCGAAGAGCAAGAACGAGAGAAGAATATAATAATCAGAAGAGACAAATATAGATAGCATCATCGAGATGTTTATGGCTACTAGAAGGTTGGAACCATGACGTAGACTGCACACAGCATAGTGAGATTGCTAGATTTCATAATCAAAGGACAACACTAAGACACTACCTAGAGAAGTTGTTGAGATTTTGGTGATTGACAGAGCAAGATAGAGCTAGAGAAGGATTGACCGAGTAGAAATCAGTAGCCATTGTAGAAGGAGAGATCCATTGAGAGCCGTGAGATTTTTATAGTGTGCATTCGACTGGCTTCCTCTTCACCAAATCTTTCTCCCTGAAGATCTCTTTGATCTTCTATATTCCTTGTAGGATTAGTTATGTGTGTGTGTCTGTTCATTCTACTTCTTTTCAAGAACTCTTACTCAAGCTCTTTCTCCCTCAAGAACCTCTTGACTTGTTAAGTTCTCAAGAGGATCAATTATGTAAGTTCAAACTGTAAGGTCTATTTGAGGGTTGTTAACTGGTAATAACGCCTTGTTCTACTATCAGAAGGGCGTTAACCGGTTAATGGGTTCTTGGGAGTGGTAGGGGTCTGTTAGACAGAGGCCCTGTACTTAGTTCCCAATTACAACCACATCAGATACGGAAGTATACTGAAACTTAGCAAGAGTTCATTATACTCAGACAATCACTGTCGCGTCTGTACTCGGTCATATGTAATGAATATACTCAATCACTTCAAAACTTAACTTATTGAAGACCTCCGAACAATAGTCAGGGTTCAGCCTTACCCGATAACTACCACAACAGTTCTACGGCCGGTGATACAGAGACGCAACCACTGAGAGACAACGTACTGAATCCCAACGTACAACTTAAGGTTCTTACTGTTAATTAGCTTTACCGTATAACGGCAGATCTCACGACCGAAACAACATCATCTCGCATAGTGCTAGAACTACTAACCCCTTCACACAGACCTTACTAACTATCCGTCAAAACATTCCAAGAAGATTACTTATCTCAATACGTATGCCACACTCACAGCAAGATTCGCAGACGATCCGTTCAGACCTCAATAGAGGAGTTACTAAAAAAAAAGGGGACGAACTCACAACCGTAATTAAGGTTAACACATCGTAGTGCAGTTAAAGATCAGACAAGTAGTTACACAGATCACTCAGACAACTCAGGAAATCACCAACAAAAACTGACTTAATGTTTAGACAACTATGACAAACAGTCTGATGATTCCTCCCCAAAAATCGTGTCACCGAGCATCTCTTTTTCATTGCTTTATATAAGAATTTACAACTATGCGCGTAACAACCTTTCACGCGTGTGTTACAAAGATTTCCGTTATACTTGTCTCAATCTGGCGGCCGACTAACACTGGCACGCACGGTGGACTCGAACCCGCAAGTTCTTACAGAATTACTGCTCCTCGACTATTCCTTCTAAGTACATGTTTCGGGCTAATCTAAATGTACGGGCGATCTTTTTCTTAAGTGTTTCTAATAACTGTTTTAGAGTTTCGGGTTCTACTAACTGTGCATCTGTTCTAACAGAGCTTAGAGCTATGGCCTCGGTGAGCAAAATTTCTTCCTAGGTTTGCAAAAAGGTTTCCTGTAAATAGAACTCATTGGCCATTGCAGCATCTCGGGACGTCTTCATGTCAGCTAGTTGCTTCTGCATATCAATTACACGGTCCTTCTGATTGCTTACTTGATTATCCATTCTTTCGAGTTGTTGGTTCTGAATTCTATCGTTCTGTAGTAAGCATCTCTTTCTCTTCTAATACCTGCTATCTCCTTTTGTACTTGAGCCTCTTTTGTCAAATAATGTTTAAGTATATTGTTTACCTCTGATAATTCTTCTTTTCTTCTATGAAGTTCTTGTTCCTTTCTCTTAACTTCCCTTTGATGTTCCTAGTGTTGCTGGTCTGTCTCGCGTAGCTAAATTCTGGTCTCTTCCAGCAGATTACCTAAGGAAATTCTGGCATCTTCTGTGTCTTTGAGTGTTTCCTTTAGTTTAGTTATCTCTACATCGGCAGCAAGCAATAACTCCTCTTTTTCGTGAATTGCTGCCAGGGCCTCATCCCGTTGAGTTGTGATGTTCTCCTCTTCTTGTAGTCTGATTTGCAATTGCTGTACTTGTTCAGTGAGCGAATGATTTTCAGCCTTTACCGCCTGTAATTCCTCTTGTAGGGGGCTAATATCAGCCTCTAATATGTCTACTTTGTGCTGCAACTCGGTTTTGATGTTATCTGTGACCTGTCTTAGTTGGGCTGGCAGTTGTTGTGATAGATTAATGACAAATTGCCCCATTGATGCTAGCTCAGAGAATACCTGGATGGACAGTGGTGGGAGAGGATGATGAGGTTGGGATGAAGTATCGGTGAGCAGTTGCTGGGAGTTCGGTGGAGAGTAGTTAGGGGATGACGCTGACGAATCTGCTTGTTGATCTGGTGCATTGGGTTCAATGGGATGGATGGGGTTAACTAGATTTTTCGGTGGTAGCTTGGGAGGGGTAGAGTCAGTGTTGTTTACCTTATCCATGGTCTGTTGTTCAGTTTCTGCGTTGTTGGTATCTGTTGCCTCTACTGCCTTAAGCAGTCTATCCAGTGCTTCCTTAGCAGCTTTTTGTTCGTCTATCTGCTGCTCTTCGTGATTTTGTTGCTGTGATACTTTTTCGGTCGAGATTGTTTCTGTTTCGGTTTGCTCTTGTTTTTCTTGCTGCTCCGATGATGATGACTATGCGGATGACTCATGCTGCATAGATGTGGCTGTGTCGTGGAATGTGTCTTCTTCTTGCTTGTCTACTTCTTTATCTTCTTCTTCATCTTTTCCGGTGGAGCTCTGTGCCTCACTTTCGGATGAGCTGATCCTGATTCTTTTTTTGTGGAATAGTTGGTTGATTTCTTCTTCGTCTTCTTCATCTTCGTCTTCGAGAGGTTGTACTGATTCTTCATGTCTTAGGACAGGTCCTCGGGTGGTGGTTGTGCGGCAAGGATGGCCGGAAAGAGAAATGATAAAATGTGTGGTAATCTAGATCTCGGGGTTGCGCCCTTATTCACATGTTTCATAATTGCCACACATTCTTTGTGTATGCGAGAGAAAAAATATGAAGCAAAGTTTACTGGCTCTCTGGAAGCTAAATCTAGGGCTGAGTAGAATGGGCGTGAGATGCCGTAAGTTCGCTTTGGAGGTTCAGGATCGCTACTAGAAATTGAAGGGCAGATCGTTCGGGTTCCGGTCTACAGAGAATTGCGTACTCGTTCGATGAATACCTAGGAAATAATTGTATCATGGTGGCTACGGGAAGGTTTGGGCCATTCTGTCGGCCTTGTGCAAGAAGTCAAAACGACTCCGTGAAGGATTGGATGGTGATTACGGTTCTTGTGGGCAGGGATGTGATTGGCCAACGCTGCTCGATAGCAGGTGTGTTGGCGATGGCGGATATAATGTGAGCAAAGAACGGGTGGGATTCCGCTGAATGCCATGGTAGTTTAGCAAAATTTGCAAGCCCACGAATGCATAGGAACTCGCCTACGTGGACAGGGAGTCTTCACGGAAAGCGGTGTAATTCGCTAATGCTTCCATGGCACACAGGTTGATAGCGGATACAAACACTCAGAGCACAGGGTAAACACAGAATACAATCGCACAAGCACAATAGCGTTTTTTCGGCGACTGGAGAAGGTTGAGTAGATGCTTTGTCGGGAAGGGTACTGAAAATCACTTAATCATGGCGCGGTATTGAGATGATCAATTCTGAACTTTGGTGTGCATACATGAACAGCTGGGAAGGGCAGGGCGGCTTTTGACATAAATAGGTTTCAAAACGCGGTTATTTACAAACTTATATTATTAGACTCACAAAAAGAAAAAGTGAAAAAGAAAAGAAAACGCCAAACGGCGCGAAATGTTTCAGTGTGGATTAGAGACTTGTTGATACGGCCTCAACTTTGATCCATTTATCACCTTTGGGAGGGGTATTCCGGTCAAAGTGGTCAACCGAAATGTTGCTGGCCCCACTTGTTCAGCAATTCGAAATGGGCCAAACCAGCGTAACTTAAATTTACCAACAAATCGATTCGACTTTGCATTATAAAAAAGTACAAGTTGCCCCACCGAAAAGACTGGAGTCTTTAGATGTCTGTCATGTGTTTGAGCTTGTCTTAGCTGAACTTCTTGAAGAGTCATGAAACTGTGCCATCGTTGCTCGTCTAATTCTCTGAGTGTATCCAACCGGAATGACAGAGATTCTTCTGGTAGTAATTTCTGATTGATGGCTACTCGTAAACTTGGCACAACTATCTCCATCGGTGCTATAGCTTCCAATCCATACGCTAGTTTGAAAGGTGTTAATCCTATCGTTACCTTATATGTAGTTCGGTATGCCCATAAAACTGCAGGCAATAGTTGATCCCATCTTTTCGGTTCTTCTATGATCAATTTCTGAAGCATATTCAACAGAGTTTTGTTTGTACTTTCAACCAGACCATTAGCACGAGGGTAATATGGAGAACTAAATTTATGAGTGATCTGGAATGAATGTGTAAGTACCTTCATCAAGTTGTTGGCAAAATGCGTGCCTTGATCTGTAACAAGTTCAAGCGGTAAACCAAATCTTGGAAAGACATCTGATAGTAGGCACTTTGCTACCGCAACAGCTATAGCAGACCGTAAGGCCCAAGCTTCTTCCCATCTTGTTGCATAATCAGTACATGTTAAGATATAACGATTATTACTGAGGATTGCTGGTGGTGTAATAGGGCCAATGAAATCTAAACCCCATTTCTGGAAAGGTTCTAATGGCAGAACAGGTTGTAGAGGGAAGTAATGGCGTGGTAATGGTTGTCCAGATCTTTGGCAAGTATCACAAGTTTTGGTGAATTGCAAGACATCCCTATACATAGTGGGCCACCAGAGTCCACTCTGCAGAATTTTCTGGTGTATTAAGTCTGCAGCAAAATGACCACCGGAAGGAATTGAGTGAGCCAGAGTAATAACTGAATTAACTGCGTGGTGGAGGAATACAACGAAGTAGAATCCCAGTATTATCGACATAATATAAATCTCCAGTGACCAACTGAAATCTACGACTGAACACTGCAATTTTCCTGCGTATCACAGTAGAAGTCTGAGAGGGGAGGCATCCATCAGTAAGGAAGGTCAAGATCTGATCATAATATGAAAATGGGGTAGGTGGGTCTGCAGAATCTTCATTAATTGGTTCTGACACATAAATTGCAAGTGTTGTGTCATCTACACCGACCGAAGCTTCACCGGAATCTAAGCGAGACAGAAAACCTGCTAAGGCATGTGAACTTCCTGGTCGATGAATAACTTCGTAGTCAAATTCTTGTAAGAGCAGAACCCATCGTGCTAGTCGACCTCCTAGATGTTGTTGCCAAACTAGATAAACAAGTGCAACATGATCTGTATGAAAAGTAAATTTACGGCCCAGCAAATAGTGTCTGAATTTCTTGACCAAATATACTAGTCCTAGACATTCTCTTTCTATGACAGAATAATTTCTTTCAGCAGGTGCCAATCTACGGCTAGCATAGTACACTGGTCTGAACCACTTATCTGTTTGTTGCATTAAAATGCTCCCAATTGCTATATCTGAAGCATCGACGAATACATGAAAGGGGTGGTCCCAGTCTGGAGGCTGTAAAATAGGAACTTGTGTTAATAAACACTTTAGACGATCAAACGCTATCTGACATTCCTGGGTCCATTCAAATTGTCGAGGAGTCTTGATGATTAATTTGTTTAGTGGTACCGCTAAGTGAGCAAGCCACCGTAAGTGTCGTCCATGCCATCGTACTTGGCCCATGAAACGCATTACTTCCTTAGGGTGGTGGGCACTGGAGCTTCTAACACAGCTAATATTTTATCTGGATCCACCTGTATACCTTGTGCAGATACAATGTGGCCAAGTAGCTTGCCACAAGTGACCGCAAATACAGACTTGTTTGGGTTCAAACAGAGTCTGTATTCTTTGCATTTCTCAAAACAGCACCGTAGATGGAACAAATGTGCTACCATCTGGCAAAATAATGAAAAATCATCGAGATATACTTGCATGAACGTGGTAAGGTAAGGGGAAAATATTTCTTGCATGCATCTTTGGAAAGTACTAGGAGCATTACGTAAGCCAAACCACATAACAGTACATGCGAACACACCCTTGTTGGTTATGAAGGCGGTCTTCGGTATATCCTGCTCAGCCATTCTAACCTGATTATATCCACTGTACCCATCTAAAAATGAATACATTTCATGTCCTGCTACTCTATCAAGCATGGTGTCCAGAAAAGGTAGCGGGAAGGGATCAGGTACTGTAGCGGCATTCAATTTCCGGTAGTCTACACATATTTGTAGCTGCTTATTTTTTTTAGGCACAATAACGATTGGCGAGATCCATTCGACATGCTCTACTGGTACAATGAATCCAACTTTTAACAGCCTATCAAGTTCTACCTTTACCTGTGATGCATAATTTGGGTTCATCCGATAGCTGGGTTGTTTGATCGGTTTTGCTTCTGGCTTCAGCATGACCCGGTGTTGATAGATGCGCGGGTCCAGACGCTTCATATCTTTGTAATCCCAGGCAAATACATCAGAGAATTCTCTGAGAAGCTGAAGTAAGTCTGCTTGAAATTTTTCCGGTAAGTTTTCCTTTATCTTACAGGATGCGGATGGTCTTCATCTCCTAAATTATAAGTCATCAGCTGATCTTCTGGGACATAGAATTGTTGGGGTTTCTCTGTATCATCCACTGGCTTAAAAAGTTGTTGTAATTTGTCGTCATCTATAGCAGTAGTATCTTTGGTGTTGCCTTCTTCTGCTACAGGCATTACTCTACAAACTGTCGGATTCCAATTATCTACAAGAGCTTGTAAATCGACAGTTCCTAAGGAGACCAGACCAATATTGTTCTTTAAAAACTCTTCTTCTTCATCATCTGATAGTCCGTCTAGCATATGAACTGGTTCTGCGAAATACGGTCTAGCATGCAATTCACAGGGTTGTATGGCGTCTAATTTTACAACACATTTACGATTTTTATCCTTGAACGTGAGCTCCTGTGCGGACCAATCTTGTATCACCTTAGCTTGCTTCAGCCAAGGGTGATCGAAAAGGAGATTATAATCTAGGGTGGATTCCGGTAATTCTAAGACGACAAAGGTCATCTAGAATGTGGTGCCCTGCAGAGTTATTGGTATATTACGGACAAGTCCTACTGGATGGACTCTAGACTGGTCGGCCATTCTAACAAAAAATTGGACTGGTTCGATTTCAGTCCATCCTAGTTTCTTACACAGTGCAACAGTGGCAATATTCACACCAGATCCTCCATTAATTAATACTTGCGTGATTCTATGAGCTTTATACCATACTGTAATCAGAGGAACTGAGTGATCGACAGTAGAGTCAGGTTCTGGTTGGACTGTTGCGGTTGCTAGAATACAGGACGGCACAGGACTGAATTGTTGCTGGAATTGTTGTCGGACTCCTGGTACTAGTGCTAGCAGTTGTCCAAGGGGTAGTGTGATGGATGCTTTGGATAGAATCTCCCAGGCTTTTTTGTGATTGAGTTGTATGTTCTACAGATTCTGAAGTTGAGGCATTGTCAGACTCCTGGTACTAGTGCCAACAGTTGTCCAAGGGGTAGTGTGATGGATGCTTTGGATAGAATCTCCCAGGCTTTTGTGATTGAGCTGTATGTTCTACAGATTCTGTTGTTGTTGTTGTTGTTGTTGTTGTTGTTGTTGTTGTTGTTGTTGTTGTTGTTGTTGTTGTTGTTGTTGGTGTTGTTGTTGCCGTTCATTGTGCTGATGGTTGTATCGTGACTATCTCCTGTGTTCTGAGGTTTGAATATCTGAATCTTCAGAATCTGTCTCCTCAGCCTGTGTACTTTCCGGTTCGATAATTTTGCTTAGTATGTTGCGAATCTCGGTTTCGAACAAACTTCCTTCCCTTTTGAAGTCAACCGTAGGAAGGCTTACTCCTAATAGCGGTGACTGGGTTGAAGATTCACCAAAAATTGGTAAACTGTTATCGGAAAACTGCACCGAAATATCACCGGAGCGTCAACAATTTTGAATCTTTAATCAAAGTGGATAAGCTCTGTTGACAGTATACGGAAGAAGCAAGTACGGACACACATGCAGATCTAGCACTAAGCAACCCTTCATTTTTTTCAAACCCTTACATCATTTTTAAGTGATTCTCATCACTAAAAACCCTTGTAAATATCATTTTACCTTTTTGTAGCTCCATTTTGTACAAGCCGAGGAGTCCTCGAGCTTGGGGAGCCTTAGAAGTAGTTGCCTGCCAATTTTCATAATTTTTAGATCTCGTTTGAGCCCTCAAATAAGCCTGGAACCTAATTTTTAACTAGGCCGGGCACTAGGTCTGGACAGGGCCAAAGCTAGTCAAAAACTATAAATAGAGCTAGAGAGCTCATTTTTTGCTAGCTTCTTGTAGTTTGAGCTTGTATGAGAACTTGGTTGCAATAGAAGTGATTCCATTGTCTTACTCTCTTTGTTCTTGCCGTGTGTGCGTGTGTGCGTGTATGTGTGTGCATGCTTGTGTGCTTCTCACTCACGCACTTGTGCTTCCACTTGCTCGTGGTCTTCATACCATCCTCACGTCTCCCCGGATTGACATTAAAGGAGGTGCTACTCACCGCTGAGCTACACCAAATTTTGGCGCCGTTGCGGGGATCGAGCTTTGAGACGAGTGTGTGATGGTAAGACGTAGAGATGGACGCGTTGGAATGGTAAGTAGTAGGTAAATTTCTGATTTTTCTCCATCCCCATCTCATCTTCATCTCCTCTCCATCTCCACCTCCACTCCCTTCTCCACTACATATTCCCTCTTCCTTATCATTCCCTCATTTGTTGTGTGCGAGCTTGAGAGAGAGGCGAGTGTGTGTGCTTGTCTTTGTGTGTTTTTTGCATGTTTCTTGCAGGTGGCAGCTCCATCATCATCTCCAGCAAGCTCAGCAGGTACAAAATTTGTCTGCACAGTCCCCGAGGCGTGAGCTCGACCTATCGCGACACTCCAAAAATTTCACCCAATCACGATTCTGAGTGCACCACGACACTGCGCAGGGCCTAGAGCTCCCAGGATCACTAGACAGAACAGAAAAATTCACCATATCCCGAGCTATCGCGACACCTCACGACCTATCGCGACACCTCGACCTATCGCGACACCTCAACCTATCGCGACACCTCACGACCTATCGCGACACCTCACGAGCTATCGCGACACCTCACGTACCTATCGCGACACCTCGCGGACCTATCGCGACACCTCACGACCTATCGCGACACCTCGACCTATCGCGGACACCTCACGACCTATCACGACACCTCACGACCTATCGCGACACCTCGACCCGACCTATCGCGATACACGGCCTTTAATGCAGGAAAATTTAGGTTATTTTTCTGAGTGATTGGAAGGGTAGTTGAGCTTAATTTTAGGCACCTTGGTATAACTTTAGAACCTTGGAAGTGGGCAAAAGGCCTAGGAAACAGAGAGGGATCTCCTGAACCCTGAGAGCCTGTTTTGACCCTTAGTGCCTGAATGGTCATAACTTGACCATACGGACTCCGATTGATGAGATTTTGGTCTCGTTGGAAAGCTCGTTGAGAATCCTACGTGGACCTCGACTGGTTTTTGTAAGAATCATACGCGGAGTTTTAGAACATGCATTTTTAAGTTGACCTTTAGGTGGAACTAAGTGGTTCTCAGATTCAGGGGGTACAGTGAGTTACTCCAGGGGGACTGAAAATATTGATGTGTGTTTTCCAATTACTTGTGGTAATAGAGCTATACTAACGGGTGAGCTTTTGCAGGAACTTTGTGTGCACTCAAGGCAATCCAAAGCAAGCTAGCAAGGGTGAGTATCAAGCTTGGGAGAAGGCTTCCTGGGCTTGTGTAGCAGTCTGGTCAACCAGCTAATTGAGGTTGGAAGATCTCTCAACCCTCCTTTGTCAATTCCTAGCTTAGGCTAAGTACGACTTAGGTGTGGTAATTAATTAGGGCAACGTTAGGCACGAATCAAGTCCAAGAGTATTAATCAACCAAGTGCAAGAAGTAAATAGTTCCTAAGTGCGAAAACCCTAAGGGACAAAAGGTAAACGGGAATCGATCACTTATCAAGTGCGGAAATTCACTTAAGTACTCCTGACGACGCGATTTCAGACAAGACCATAAACATAATATTCAACTCAAAAGAACAAAGTGATTGGTGCAAAATTAACTTGCAACGGGAGTGTGCTTGAGTCCAAGGGGGTAAATAAATCAGGCATATGAACCTTAGATCAGGCAGACACTTAGGCCGAGACAGACAAAGCCTCAGATCTTCTGAAGCTAGTGTCAATCTGCCAGATCTTGGGCCCAGCAGTTGAGTGATTACCCATACACTCCCAGATCAGAAACCAGTGATTCTGAGATGTCCTATCACATGGAGAGACCAGTAGGTAGTTCAGGGTTGGCTTATCTAGAAAAGACAGAGGGACCTTACAAGACTCAATTGGAATATATCAGGACGAATCGTCTAGGTGCTCGCATCTACGAAGATGGACTGAGAAGATCGGTGGTCCAGATTAAGAACCCCGATCAACCCCATGGATTAGACCACCCGGTAGTCAAGTTTGAGAATGGAGCATACCTAGATAAAGAGGGAACTATATATGTAGTCACCACTCTTCCTGATAGAACTGATGAGTTTGGAAATGTGATTGCGGAGACCGACATGGGTGATATAGAGCAAGGGAACTTAGAGAGAGAGCCAAGAACTCCCCGTGGTAAATCTGTCTTGACCAGAATCCTGACTCCAGAGTGGATTCCACAGGATAATAAAGCATAGATCTGCTTTTAAACCGAGAAACCGATGAGGCTTTTTGGAGATATAAATCTTCTCAACCTCAGGAAGTGAGTGCCCTCACAATCTATGAGTTTAAAGACCCTGATAGCCCAGGCCAAGTAACCTACCTAGACAATGCATCAGAGAGAATCTTCGTGGTCATTGAGCATGGCAGACATGCCTACACATGGAAGGGTGAATTTGTTTTTCCCCAACCAAGGTCTAATGTGTCCTTTGGTCACCAAGGAGCTGGGACCTCCCAAGCTCATGGGGCTCAAAGAGATAGAAGTAGAGACAAACCTGAGGTAAGTTTTGCCAACTCCCTGGGAAGAGAAAGGACGGGAACAGAAAGGAATAGAGTGGAACCTGAGAGACATAGAACCCCATGGAATCAAAGGAATATTGATGATTTTCCTTTGCCAAGGCCGAGAGAAACACTAGGACCCTGCAACCAACTCAACTGGTGAAGTCCATGAAGAATTACTTCGATGGCACGAGAGACCCTTATGACCATGTGGCAGAATTTTGGCAAGTATTGAAAGCTGAACAGGTAGAGGACCTATTCACACAATATAATGCTTTCGGTCTAACCCTTAGGAACACTGCCCTTACGTGGTTTCAACCACTAAATGAGAGGCATTTCAGAAACATAGACCAGCTCTTAGAGGCATTTATTGTTGAGTTTTCTAAGAGTGGAATCAGGCATAACACCTCCTCACTAATTCACAGCTTCAAACAAACACCTCAAGAGACGGTCAGACTAGCTGGAAGAAGATTTAGACAGTACCTGGAGAGATGCCCGATGCCGGAGTTACCCACACCAGCCAAACAAGTGGCCTTGTTCCTAGATGGATTGTTGAGCACTAAGCTCAGGTTATATGTGTACCTGAAGGACCCCAGAACGATAGAAGAGTGCGTGCGCATGTGCATAGACATTGAGGACAATCTAGGTGAGGAATTAGAACTATCAAAAATCTATAAGGATTCTGATAGCTCTAGTAACCTGACATCTGGTCAATCCACATCCATCGAGGAACTTGCAGAGAAGGTAGCCCAAAAACTAGGTGTCTCTAGCAAGCAAATTCCTAGATTTGCCCCAGTTAAGCAGTGTTACAATTGTGGCGGTGACCATATGGCAAGTGTATGTCCCATTATGGCCCAACCCCAGGCGAATCCTAGTAGCCAGTATTGCACCATAGAGCGCCAGTACACCAACCACACTGCACAAGACTGCCCATATAACAAACAAACTGTTAGGCAAAATTATCCTCAGCCATATCCACAACATGGTAGATACCAGAATCAGTACCCATCACCACAATACAACAGACCACAGCAAACTTATCAGCCACCTTATCAGGGTAGCAGAGACCTCAACCAGTCCTAGTGCAGCAACCCCCTGCTCCAACCAATGTGATCCCAGTGAAATATGCATCTACTGAAGAAAATCCGAATAGAGCCATAGTCCCAGTCACCCATTGCTATCAGACAGTGATCCAAGTGACCATAGTTTTGACTCCACACATATTGATAGCCCACAGGCTTACTACATGCAGTCACCCGAGCATAACGAGTCATACTATTATGAGGACCCAAGTGAAAATAGTGGGGAACCTGAGTATTCTAATGTCATGTACACAAACCCCAACTCTAGACCTCAACCTAGGCAGGTACGCCCCCATTTCCTAGAGGACCATGCTTCAGATGTCAGGGAGATCACCTTATACGTGATTGTCCACTACCTGCCCCGACACAACCTCAACCAGTAACCATTCAGGGTTTCTGTCAAGACTGCGGGAAAGAACATCTCCTACGAGATTGCCCAAAGAACCCTAATAACATGCCTAAAATCACTCCTATCAATGTCGTTGGGTTAGTTGTAGACTCCACAGGGAGTGTGACTTCCACTGCACCTGTGCAGGTGATCACAAGAGCCCAGGCACTTCAACAACACCAAGGTGTTGGTCAGGAAAAGAGCCCCGAGGTGAGTGAAACAGAGAGCATAACCAAAAGAGGACTAGAGCCTGGAAGGATAGTCGTGAAAGAATGAAGAGGCAATGGGGAAAAAGATAAACGAACTTGAAGAAAGCTTGAGAGAAACCAAGGCAAAAATCATAGAGATCACATCTCAACCGCACTCCACACACTTCCACCACTACCATCCCCATCACCCTCCATTCCTCCACCCTCTAATACACCCCACGTAACCCACCCACCACCCCGAGTAGGATCAGTATTAGCTGACCCCACTCCTAAAGCTTGGACATGATGTTTCAAGGCCTATCAGGCTCGACTTCAAGAAGGACCAACAGCTGCAACCTAGACAAGAGTTACCCTAGAGCAGATTTAGAGATTGAACGGATGAAAATGTGCATGAAAATGGTAGAACAAGCTCAAGCTATACTTGAGACTAGTCAAAAGTTCAATCAGACAAACTCTATCAAGCCGGATTTGCATTTCCAAGGCTTACTAGAAAGATTAGAGCAGTTGGTAAACAAATCACAAGTTTCTTTACCTCCACAAGCTCAACCAGTTGTTGAAAGAGGAAGCTCACCACCAATGGGAGCTTATGTTCCTAATTCCACGGATGCTGGAATACCTCCTTCAATTCAACAGTACTCTCAAGAGTTCTTGCGGGAAATACAAGAAGAGAATGGGCCAAGGAGAAGGGTGATTCCCCTCCTATTCCTGAGATTGATGATCTTCATGATCAATTTCCCAAGACATTCCGTCTATCTATGGAGATCCAACAGAGCAACAAGAGGATGAGAGATTAGATTTTGAATCTAATTCTTTACAAGAGTTGCCTCATTTCACAGGCCCATGGGAATCTGAATCTCTCCAGATCAGAGCCCCCACAATATTGGTAAGAAAAGAAGACTCAGTGATTCCAAGAAACACTGATGTTGTGAAGAACACTAAGGTTCAATGTCATCTCACTGTAGAGGAGCTCCTCAAGGCAAAACCGGAGCTCTGGAATCATGTGAAGGATCAGGTTCCAGAACTTGAATCCAATATACCAAAAGTAGGCTCTAAGCAAAAAGTTCTAGAGATACCTCTCGACAAGATAGGGGACATGAGCGAAGGTGAAGAAGGTAACACTTATCTTCCGATCTCCTATCAAGGTTACACAACCAAAGCAATTGTGGATTCGGGTGCTGGTGTTGCTATTGCGACCACCTCCTTGTGGAAGCGATGGGGCAAACCCACCTTAAGACCAACGAGAATGAAACTTCAAATGGCAGATGGTCATTTTGAAAGACCTCTCGGATTGCTTGAAGGGATAACTCTAACCACTTGTGGCGTAGAGTTTGAACATACATTTGCTATATGTGACTTTGAGAAAAATAATGTTTACGAGATGATCCTAGGAAGACCCTTCATACGACAATTGCAAATAGTACAGGATTGGGGAACCAACTCCTTGTACTTACAGCACTTAGGGGTCACCACCAAGGTCAATCTGAAGGATTACACCTTCAGAGATGTACCACCCCTACAGTGGAATCCTATCACAAAGCGGAAGAAGATTCTATCTCCGTGCATTCTGGAAGTTCACCTGAACCATCCTGGCTGCATGAAGATACTCACTTGTGGATGTGCAAGGTCGCGGAGGAAGAGGAAAAGCGCCTAAAAGCGAGAGAAGAAGGAACTCCCCCAGGAGATAGACCAGTAAAAGACCCAGCCTATACACCGATGATATTTCCAGATGAGGAATTTGAGCCTCATGGTTGGGCAGAAATCTTAGCTACCATGGACATTGCAGTCAATGAGGAACAATGGACACCCCATTGTGATGAGGAGGGTTATGATATTTCAGTGTTCATGTGTCAGCCCTTGTTGGAAGAGTGTGATCCTAGTGAGTTCATAGAAGAAGAAGAGAATGACGATGATCTAGAATCCATTGTGATGGATACTTACTTTGACTCAGAGGAACACTACTTAGAGGACATAGGAATGTTAACCCAAAAGAAGAAGACCCCTTGCGAGTATTAAAAACGATAAATTCAAAGAAGGAAGTGAAGGAGGTCAAAAGAAAAAGGAAAGAAAAGCAGTGAGACAAGAAGAGGAAGAATCATTATTTGAAGTACCAGAAAATTTCAAGAAATATGAAGTGGAAGACCGGAAAATTTTGGTACGAATGCCTAAGAGAGAGACCATTATGGGAGAAGCATATGACAATAAAGAAACGACAAAAAATTGTAGTGACCATTGAAGGGAACGAAGAACGATGTACGTACATAGGAGATGACCTAAGTGCCAAAGAAGAAGCAGAGCTTGTAGCTCTATTAAGGGAATATAGGGATGTGTTCGCATGGCACTATAGAGACTTGAAAGGAGTAGATCTAGAGATTTGCTCTCATACGATTCCGATGACCGCTGATGCCAAGCCCACCAAACAAAAGCCCTACACATATAATGACAATTATGCAGCCAAAATAAAAGAGGAAATTGACAGGCTATTGAAGCTGGATTCATCTATGAGATTGAGCACCTGAATGGGTGTCCCCCATTGTAGTGGTGCCCAAGAAGAATGGGAAATTGCGAGTGTGCATTAACCTTAAAAAAGTTAATGCCGCTACGATCAGAGATAGTTATCCACTTCCAATCACCGAACATCTTTTGGAGCGTGTGGCAGGCAAGGAAGTTTATAGCTTCCTTGATGGATTTTCAGGTTACAACCAAGTAGCCATTGCCCCCGAAGATCAACACAAAACGGCCTTTGCCACAGAATGGGGAATCTTTGCATTTCGTGTGATGCCATTTGGGCTCACCAATGCACCTGCAACTTTCCAAAGGCTCATGTGTCATGTCTTCAAAGAGTTCTTGCGAAAGAGCTTAGAAGTATATGTGGATGATTTATGTGCTCATTCCCAAGAAAGAAGTTACCACATCCCTGAGCTCAGACAAATCTTCAACAAGTAGAGATTATCGAGTGTGTCTGAACCCAGAGAAGTGTGTGTTCATGGTACGACAAGGTAAGATCCTAGGTCACATTGTTTCTAAGAATGGAATTTCAACAGATGAAGACAAAGTAGAGCAATAGCAGAGTTGCCCAGACCAAGGAATGTTAAAGAGGTACAAGCCTTTATGGGCCATTGTGGATATTACCGTAGGTTATCCACATGTATGCATCATAGCTAAACCTCTTTATGGGTTGTTAACAAATTTTGAGTGGAGCGAGGAATGCAAGACTTCCTTCAACGAGCTGAAGAGACGTTTGTGCACAGCACCAATATTGACTACTCCGGATTGGAGCAAACCCTTTCATGTCCATGTAGATGCCTCCAATCATGCAATAGGATGTGTGCTAGCACAACCCACAGGTGAAGGAAACCTAGATTTGCCAATAGCATATGCTAGTAGGCAATTAAATGCAGCTGAGCGAAATTATACCACAACGGAGAGGGAAGGCTTAGGCATGGTATATGCTGTGAAGAAGTTTAGACACTACTTATTGGCCAATAAGTTCAAGTTTTTCACTGATCATCAAGCTTTACTATATTTGGTCAATAAACCTTGCAATACAGGCCGCTTAGTACGATGGTTCCTCTTACTAATGGAATACAACTTTGAAGTTGTTGTCAGGAAAGGTAGAACCCATCTTAGGGCAGACCATCTTTCTCGCATCACTTCAGGAGAGCCACCGCAAGGAGTGTCTGATGAATTACCCGATGCTTATTTGTTCAATTTAGAAGTTGTTCCTAAATGGGCAAATAAGTTGGTACCAGTCCTAACTTTCGGGCCTGCAAATAAAAATGTTAAAACAAGCAAAGAGGAAATTGTAAAATCACTAAAGTCAAATATTGGCCGGGAGTATGTACAAGCAAGATGCCGAGGGCGTATTAGCTTGTTGTGTCGAGGATGATGAACATGCTAGTTGGTTGCAACAAGCCCATGAGGGACTGCTAGGAAATCACTACCCTAAACAACGAACATTGCAGAATCTAAAACGTTTAGGAGTGTATTGGCCTAGCATGGACAAGAAATACAAGAGTGGATCCACAATTGTCCAGTGTGCCAGAAGAGACCCAGTGGAACATGCCACTCTTTATCACGTGTCATTAATCCCAGATTGGAGTGCTCCATTGGTCGAGTTCATGAGATCGGGAACATTACCCAATCAGGCTAGTCTTGCAAGAAAAACGGAGCATGGAGCAAGAGACTCAAGACTATGCCTTAGTAGGAGACAACCTATATCGAAGAGGCAAGGATGGTTACCTAAGACTGTGCGTTCATGAATCAGACTATTTGAAAGTCTTAGAAATTGCACACAGCGGTGCTGCAGGTGGACACTTTGGGCCTGACAGAGTAATTAAGACCATTCTATTCTCAAGACTTTGGTGGCCCACTCTTCATATGGATGCACATACTTATGTGAAGAGTTGTGACACATGCCAACGTGCCCAATATCCGATAAGAAAAGATGAAATGCCTTTAAGGCCAATGATGGGAGGACGTGCATTTTCAAAGTGGGGTATAGACTTTGTAGGTCCCATCAACCCCCAGCTAGAAACTCCCATGCAGAATACATTATTGTAGCCACAGATTACCTTACAAAGTGGGTGGAAGTAAAAGCCACGACAAAGAATGATGCTCAAACGACGGCTAAGTTCTTATTCGAAAATGTGTTCACTAGATATGGGTTACCAATAGAGTTGGTTAGTGATAGAGGTACGCACTTCTTGAATGAGGTCATTGAAAATCTCCTTCAAGAATTCATGGTGATACATAAGAAGTCTGCACCCTATCACCCACAAGCTAACGGGCAAGCCGAGAGCACGAATAAGATCATGTGTAACGTATTGACGAAAACTTGTAAATAATAAACGCTCGGATTGGGACAACAACTTCATCATGCTGTTTGGGCATACCGAGTTGCTTACAAAACGGTACTCAATGCCACCCATTTCAGATGGTCTTCGACAAAATGCGGTGCTACCATTAGATTTCCTAATTCCAGCTTTAAGAGTAGCACAAGAGATGAGTGGAATGGACACGAGTTGTCCTCTAGGATCTTTGATCTAGAGCGTTTAGGTGAGACGAGGCTACGAGCAGCAGCAGGCATCTATGCTGCAAAGAAACGCAAAAGGCATACTTTGATGCCCATGTGAAGGATAAGGGCTTGAAAGCAGGAGATCTAGTTTTAGTCTACACATTGAACAACACGCAAGAAAGCTAGAAAAGAGAGGCTACGGACCTATGATCATCAATAGGATCTCCACGAGTGGAGCAGTACAACTAGCCACTTAAGGGGGATGTCCTCCCAAACTATATTAGCGGATGCAGAGTCAAGCTTTATCAGGAACCCCTCACGGAGGAAATGCTAAGCCGACTCAATACTGCTAAGCAACGTAAAGAGGAGGAAAAACGAATTCGAGAAGAAGCACAGGCAGAGGCCTTAGAGCGTATCAGACGAATGAAGTTGAGGAGACAAGGGAGGGATCAGCCTATGACTGACACTCAAGAGTCTCCAGGCTATCACATGGCCATGTGTGAGACTGTAGGTGAACGTACCATAAGATAGTGGACCGACGACCTTTTGTGACCCTGAAATAGGACAAAGAGACCGCAGCACAAGCGTGAGAGCATTACTGATTCAGGAGCAGCCACAAGTGCAGTTCGGCTTTCTTATTGCCAACAGCTGCAATTGGAGGTAAAACCCCTAGAAGCATATCTGATAGGATTAGGAGGTGTTGAAACCCCTTGCATGGGAGAGGTGGATCTTCCCCTCTACATACAAGAGGTCCTCATGCCAGCAAAAGTGCTAGTGTGTGAAGACGAGGATCTGACCGAACCTCTTGTCTTAGGCCAAGACTGGATCTATG